>OZ020237.1:23585397-23934378 GCA_963971235.1 Cryptus armator
CGCTGTTCCCATTATAGAAAACACCGAGCCAAGAACCGACACGATATTGGACTACTTCGTCTCACTCTTTTTTGTTTTTTTTTTTTATTTCCACTCTATCCTGTAATCATGCGGATTATTACCCACTACGAGAAATATGTTTGTTCCGCCTCCTCGAGGAGCTGAAGTTTCTCTTGGTTGGAATGTACGATTATACGATGGAAATTATACGGATTATTTGCAAAGAGTATTCTTATCGTGTTGTATTCGCCTGTTTATTGACTATTCTATACCGCTATAGCCGGAAACTATTTTCCCAAACAGACTACAAAGAACGCGGAGAAAAAGATTTTTATTTCGTAAAATGAATGAAATCATTTTAGAGATTTGAGAGACAAGTCTCCACTGCAAGATGAGGAACGCGGTTACGCGAATTCAACAGGCGCGCTGAACTGTAGACTTGTTCCACGGTCTGTAAAATGATTTTATTCTCTTCGTAGATTCACCATTTTTCAATCAAGACTCATATCAATAAGGAATATAAATATTTAATGTTGTTATGGTAAATCAGAAGAGAACGGAGAAAAGTGAAAATTGATATTGACGATAATCAATTTTCGAAAGGCTGTGCCGAATCTTGTCAGGCATGCAAGCGATCCGTATAATGTCGTATAAAAGAGGTCTTTAACCGACCCCTACTGGCCCTTTTTGCTCTATGGACGGCCAGTAACATGGACATACGTTAGTGGAAACGTTCTATCGTATCGGGATGTGCTATATAGTATATTCTCGAAACTTCCGTACAAGCGGGAGCGTAGAAGCAGCGCACAGAGGAACAGGGAGGGCATGGTCCAGAAGCACGACGACCACTACATCCAATCCTTCCCTCTATACCCCTATAGAATCAACCACCGCCTCTTGCGCGCGCGCCCTCCCGCCGCTTCTCTCGTGTGCAACCGCTCTCTCCTTCGCCGTCCCGCTCGCTCGCTCGCGCCCCCAGGATACATAATGCAAACAGTTTGGGCCAAGCCCCGGTCACAAGTTTAACTTAGTTTGCTACATAGGTAGAGAGGTAATTGCATTTACTCTGACGTCTGTAGGTTTCGCGGGACGCGAGCGAGCGAACTGGCGCGAGATTCACCGTGCGCCGTATAACCATAGGTACCAAAACCACCCCCGACCTCTCCTCCCTTCTATCTTCTCTCTATCTAGTTTCATCTTCCTCTGATTCTCTACACCCTTCCCTATATACAACGACTTGGTCGATGAAGATTCCTAAAACTGTCCAGCAGCCACACCGCGCGACCCTCTCTCCCTCTCGTCCGAGTTTGCCCGAGGGTGACTAACGAGGACACTGTATATGTCTGCAAACTTCAATTTCAATTCCTCTGGACTCGCGCACACTCATTTGAATTGTGCAAATTTTATTTATTTTCCATGTAACCATTGTCTTGTGCCCCTTGAGCCGTAAGCTTCGCTATTTTATCGATTTAATTGTACTGCTTTTTTTATATCGTCCTAAATTCAATAGCATATGGCCTAAGGATATTTTGGTTTTTTTCACATTTGTACATCAGCCTTTTATTGTCCGTTATAATTGTTACCGAGTACTCGTGAAATAGTATCATAGCGTTAAGTACATTCACTTGAGCCCTCGTCTCTGATCTACATATATCGGGTTATACTACTGACGGTGCTTTCCGAGTAGGATAACCCGAAAGTGCGGGCGTGCGATCCGGGCACGAGTTACACGAAGGATCCCGCATGCAGCTTGGATGCAGCCGTTGCAACGGCTATATCGGAGAGCGAAGGAAGCCGCCGCTACAGACCCCCGCCTCCTTTCTCACATAGTAGTATCTAGTCTGGGCATAACCCAAGCAGGCACTCTTGTGTGCCAGGGGCGCCCGAGAATTCGATCGAGATGTACCGCTCTCGCGAGCGGAGCCCGTGGCTACAAACTTCGGGAAACTCTAGGTACCGGCGTTCATGGAGAGCAAAGGGGAGTAGCGGAGAGAAGAGATATATAGAGAGAGAGTTGAGGATGGTTCGGCTCCTCCGCGAGCGAAGCCGCAACCGCTATCAACTTTAGTCACCGGGACTGCCTATAGCCGACGGACAAGATTTACCACTTAACGAAGGAGCGGGATGGGCGAGAGAGGGATATATAGAGCCCGCTAGTGGTACCGATGAGTTTCTCAGCAAAGAGCGACTTTCCACCAAACTAGAATATCAACCCTTGCGTCCGCGTCTGAGGGAATACACAATCTCCGCTCTGACGTTACCAGATGAATTCTGTAGAATCCAGAGGTTCAACGTTCAATATTTGTCGATCTTTTATCCGATTTTTTTTACGACACCCAAGCGAAAGAGGAGTTTTATGCGTTTGACTTTGAAGTTAAGATGTCCGCTTCTTCGGTACAATACTCCGGACGTGCACGTATCGTTGAAAACAACGGTTACGTTTCTGATATATGGTACATGTCTTTTGAAAGTTCGAAGTTCTCTTCTGCTTTCAATGACATTATTTGATGTGCAATCGAAAACGTTAGAAATAATTCGACAGTATTTCCCATCATATTGAATTTTTATCACGCGTATGAAAAAAAAAAGTTGTGTTATGCATTTGACATTGCTCCGAAGTTGTCCGTTCTTTTCTACCATCTTAAACCGTTGCACACATCGTAAAATACGCCACAGGTATCGCATTGATCCCTCGTGTACGGAAGACTTTTTGTCAGTGCTTTACAACGCTGGTGTCTCTTATTAATAACAATATACAAGTGCGCAAAAAAAAAAAATCATTAAACTATCAAAATAACGATATTTCAGGGTTATTCTACAACTTTTTTCATAATTTTTGCACGATATCCGATGGTTAATCGGAGAATTCGAACGCAACCAGTTTATCGAAAATTTTTCGGTCGTGAATTTCCTCACAAAACTTCAATTCTTTTTATTATTCACATTTGACGTCAATATCTTCCATCCTAGAGTTCAAATGTTGTCCAATGAATAAAAAAATAGCAAAGTGGATTAACAATTGATTATCGAACAGTCGGAATGTCATATCGGGAACAAGACAATGGTAGAAATTTCGCTCCAATCATCGGTATCATTATACGTTCCGTAGCAATATCGCTGGACCGGTATTTGGCTTGTCGCATTCGGTTAGCTTATCCGCAGCGTCGGTAGAGTTGCGGGTGGGGTCTCTCGAACAAACACGATGATGCGATGCCCAAGCCAGGTCGATTCACGAATTCGATAAGCCGTTCGACCGACGCGTAGCACCCCGCGGATTAATATTTAATGGACATTACGCACGACGACTATAGCGGGTCGGAAGGGGCGGCAGGGGGAGAGTGCGGAGGGTGGTAATTCAGTGGGTGGTTCGGAGTATGTGTATAGTCCATATCCCGCAACTCTGCCATACTCTCACCCTAATACTGTATCGTTTCTACTCTACACATATCTCTATCCAATAGCCGCGCGCCGCTACTATGTTGAACCGGGATGGCTCGCGGTATTCGCCGCGGGCAATAATCAGCGTATTACACCAATTCACTGTGACTCAATATTGACCGGTAGCATTTAAAAGCATCACGCGGCGTGCACTAGTGAAAATCGGGAGGTGAACAGGCATGTTTGTGTATATACAGTATATAGTCCCGCGTATTATACTATGGTCTCTCGGTACGATCAGAAATTAACGCAATGCTGGAACAGACGGTCGTGACCACTGCCATCGGTGGAATCTACCGACGTGTGTTCCGTCCTCGTACAATTGTTGGACTACATATGATGGATTCAACGTATATAGGACTGTGCAGAGAGGTTTGATCAGTGAGCCAAATGCATGCATCGGAAAGTCCGTACCATTGCGAGCTTTCCCTCCATTTTCGTTCCTCATCCTCGTTCTCCTACTCTTCGGCCATAGTCCCGTGACTCATATTGTAATTCGGTCCCGTGGATATGCCCGTTGAACGCAGCGATGATTTCACGTCGTCCGTTCGACCGTCGACGAACGACTCCGGTGCCCCGAGAGCAAATTTGATCGATCGAGGAATACGCGAACCCGTTTGTTCTATTCCCAACGTCGTTCAGCCTGTGCTCGACAAACGTTTCGCCCCCCCCCCCCCCCGCCCTCCCACCTCTTCCGCCCTTCATCCCTCTGAAACGAACGGTCAGCACTGTCCAAATCTCCTACTCATTCTCCACTCGCACCCGCACTTTCGATAATTGATATCACGTTCTCACTCTTTACCGGCCCTCGCTGTCCCGTTGTGCCGCTCTGTTTTTTTTTTTCCTTTTTCTTTTTTTACACACGACAAAACTTCATCACTGCGCAACATAATTGCGTGACCTATATATCGTTGTGTCTTTGTACATGGCCCACCGTTCTATATAATAACATCACGGAAATGTGAACGATAACCGGTAGAACAAATATTGTCAACGCGAGATTCGAACATAATTAACGCTCGTGCGGTTTTGCATACGTTTCGGGACGAATTCGTTGATTAATTAATTTCCTCAGCTTCCGGGCATTGTATTTTACACGAGGAAACAACAATGTATGCTGGCAGAGTTACGAATGCATAAGCAATGAAGTTTTGTCGCGCATATTTTTTCAAACGTTCGTGGAAGAGTTACGAAAAAAAAAGCTTCATAACAAATATTCGCATAGAGCCGAAATATCGATGTTATTTGTTTCAATGCATACCGCGCCCGATTAGGCGCGATTGTAGCTCGTAACGGTGGACAATAAAGGCGAATAAAAATTGTGTCAGAGGTGAAAAAAATAAATAAAAAATTATAGAAACTTTTTTCGAGATAATAATCGTCGGTATAAATCGAACGAATAATCGACAGAGCGGCGTTTATAATCACCAGGATATTCGTACAATTGGTGGCGCATGAAACGAGTTTCGTCGTCCGCTAATGACTTGTAAACACGCAGTTCTGTCCGACGGAGTTCGACGTTCTCTCAGCCAATTTGTCAACATATGTTTTCGCCGTTTATCGGACGAATTAAAAAAAAAAGAAAAAAACACCCGTCTCTCTTAATTGCTCGGGCAATAATGGGAGTTGTGTCGCAGCGCAATGTTTGTTGGGAGTTTGCCCGATCTATTTAGCAATCGTGTCCACGCGATGCGAGATTCGTCCTCCGTTCGTATTAACTAATACTATAAACAAAGTTATGGTTTAGCGATCGATAGAATTTCTTTTTTCAAATCTGATAACAGACCCTTCGGAGATTTCGAATACTAGAGTTTGGCGATACCGTCGATATCGGTTTATACGCTGTCCGATGTTGAATCTACGGAGTTGACCGGAGCAACTCGAACGGAGCAGCTCGTCATTTTAAACAAAGTTTCTTCGATCACTGGTTGACTGTACCGCTGCAAACCACCGCTGCCAACAGTCCGAGTTGGCCGTCGGGGACGTCCCTCAAAGTTTTCGCACGAATCCGCGGCTACTGGCGCAATACTTTGGAGAAACTACTGCGCTGTTGGGTCGTGTCTCGCAGTTACTGTACCGCGAATCTCGGGCATATCTCGTACTGTCCGTCAGTACTGCCTGACCAAAAACCGCGGACGTTGCATCCTTCGCGGACATTGAATGAGATGCTTCGCTAAAAAACACCCAATAAAAATGTACCGTTTCGATGAAATGAATGACGGTCGGGACAATTCTGTCCAATTGCGAAGTATAAATAATCGTCCCTAAATATTAACACAAAGAGACAAATCATCCCAATGATCGATGATAAAAAAAAAATTATTCGAATAAAAACCAACTTTTAGCACGAGAAAATGATCCATTATTCCCCGTTTACACGACGACGATTCGTTTCTTCGACTTCGACTTTTCAAAATCGATGAAAAAGAAAAAAGAAAAACCTTTGCTCCATCTACTCCGGATGTTTGTCACGAAAGAGAAAAGCCCTCGAAAGTGTCGGGGAGACGCACGGATTGTACGAGGAAAAGCCCCTTCGCAACATCTGCGACGTCGCGAAGAGTTGAGAGGAAAACCCGCGAGAGCTCCATCCGCGCCGGAAATCGTTGCGGTTCGTTCCTCCGCGATAGTAGAGTGTAACGCTGTCAAGTTCGCAAACGGAGAAATTCGGCAAGTTCGATAAAACCGTGGCGACCTCGCAATGTGCGGTAAAATTCTTCGTATTTTTATCCGTTTGTACGAACGAAAGAAATCGAACGATGAAAAGCCTCCGTCGTCCGGAGGAGGGGTTTACGTACAGTTGTAACTCCCCGATTGAACAGAAAAAAGGGGTAAGAGAGTGTTTTTTGCTGGCCGCATAGACAAGTAGGTATAGGTGATGATGTATATGTACCGGAAAACCACCTAAAGGAAAACTTTATTATTTTCGTTATAACGTACTTTCATTAACGATGTTGAATCGACACAAACTTTGGGATGTTCTGTAGCAAATACTAACGTTTTACTCTATGAAACTATTGGTATCCAATTGTTATTATTGATAAAAAAAAAGTTTATTCCGCCATTCATTGTTATCTTAACTTCAAAATAGACTTGAAAAACTTGATTCGAGGTTTGTAATAAGGTAAATAAATATTCATATTCGCATCACTGCACAATTTTAGCAAAATCGCATTGGCCGCCACTACGCTTTTCTCCTCTACGTTACAATGCGAGTCAAACGACAGTATTTTCAGTTACATAGCTCGCATACATTTTCGGAATGAACTTTTAAGCTTGTAAAACTCAACTGAGTTTACTTACCGCTCCGAAAGCCGGAAAAACTTTTTTCTATATATTTACCGTGTTGAACCGTGAAGGAGTCTCGTATATTCGTTCTCGATCTCGTTATGCTTCCGTAACAGACGGAACATCCGTTGTACCTCGGCGAAATCTCTCCCTATTGCCCTGCATACGCGTATTGTGAAAATTTAATTCAAAAAGCTCGACGATGAATTATTAAATATAAACTGTCTCACGACCGGAGATCGCGAGAGAAAGTGAAGCTTTGAATTGTGATATAGGTACGGAGCTTATTATTTTTTTTTCTCTGAATTTCATAAAAGCAAGGAGTACCCTCAGGACACTCATGACGCCCTCGTGAGAGCTAAAATTGGATAGTTTCGTGATGTATCACCACGGAAATAAACCCTCGGGGAGAGGGGGGGGGGGGGCATGAATATACCGGCTGTTTATATCATCTCGTTATGACGGATCGCGAAAGTTCGAGGCGCACTGCGAGAGAACAACCCTCCAGCGTAATAGTGTGGATAGGTGGAAAATCTTCCGATCCTAAAAACTCCCGATGTGTCTTTCGCGGATCGAAAAAAAAAAAAAAAAAAAAAAAAAACGTTTAATTGGTAATTTTACGCCGTTACAATATGTACATCAACGACTCATCGGTCAAATTGTGGATCAAATCTATATTTTGTTTCAAATTCATTTGTCTCCTTTGAATATATTTCGAAGTAGAAATAGGATGGCTTTGGAATTTTGCTGGGACGAGAAAAAGTCATCGTTCGCTTAGAATATGAAGAAAAAAAAAGAAACTCTTGAAATGAATGTAATTTTACAATTGATTCTACATAATAATTAATTTAATTAATGGCTGTTTTATATCTATAAAAATAAAAATATTTCGACTGTCTTGGCTTGAGTCGCCTCGGCGAGTTCGCGCGCACTTCTATTCGCGAGAGTTCCACAATTGGCTTAAGCACGGTAACAATGCGGAGGGGTCTAACTCCGGCTAGCTGCTTCGCGTCTTGTTACCTCATTGTTTCACGAGAGTAATGCTTCTCCACAGTCGTTGGTTATATACTATAAACCGTACATACCGTTATCCCCATAGTATATAACTGTAGGTTGAATCACCCGGGCACTAGTGTGGCATAGCTCCTGTACCGGGATTGCGCTGACAATAGGCTCAGTGGGCGAACGCGTGCCCGCGCGGTTCGCCGCAACTAGCTTAACGCCCGCACCGACGAAGAATGAAGAATTATAAATAATAAACGCTGTCGCTCGTGGCTCTGTGGCAACGGCGAGCTCCGATTGCAAGCTTCGAGTCACGAGCCGAGCCACGAGCCGAGCCACGAGCTGAGCCACGATTCATGGTGTCCGGAAAATTACGCCCTTTCTTTACAATTCTCTAATTCTTCGGCTATCACCTCAACTTTCTTGCGATCAAAGCTTATTCGATACATGCTGAATTCAAAAATTCTTCTTGATCTTGAGTGAGATTTTTTTGACTCATACAAGAATTAATGCGTCTCTTTTTAAAAAAAAAGCTTCCAACGAAAGAGTTAATGAGGCAGATTTGGATAGAGGAAGGGTAAGAAGATATTAAATGCACATAGGGGGTTGATGCGCGTGTTTCTTCGAAGTTAAAGCACCTTCGTGTTGGTCTTCAATTAGATCGGTACAAAAGGACAAAGTGAGCGTCTTTATGCGTATATATATATGCACATAGGATGTATATATAATATGTATATTATATACAGAGCGAGAGTTGAACCTCGACTCGAGCATCAGTGGCTGAGTGGACTCTTTTAGCTTCGACTCTTGCTCTCATTTCCATTCCCTCTTCGTTCTCTCTATCAGAGACAAAAGACGTCTTAATTGCCGACGGAGAAGGAACTCCATGCCGGTTGAGCCTCCTCACTGTACAGAAACCTTACCCTCCCATCCCTTCTCCGTTCATTTATAAGAAATTAGTTATGGCCAGAGAGAAGGAAGATCCTCTTACAGATGAGGAAATGGTTATAAAGGCGGAGGAGAGACGGATGTCGAGCAACTCCAAAGAAGGAAGCGCGCGTACGCGCAAGTACGGCGTATATAAGAGAGAAAATGAGAATTTTGCCGCGCGGAGAATCGAATAAAAGACTGGCAATTATTTATTCCGCCTCGCTTCAGTCGACAATTCCGAACTTTCGCGATAGTGTAATTCGTGCAATCTCCTCGCACACGACTATTCCGCGCTTCAAGTACACCACTACCACCTTAGTCGCGGTTAATTTATAGAACAATGATCATTATCATCGATCCTCCCGAGAGCCCTCCGTTAGCTCTGTCAAGCTAGGTGAGCAAAGTCTCTGAAATGAGATTTGGACATACCAAAATTAAGTGCTTTATATGTGCTAATTATGTGCCGAAACCGGCATTTTTGTGTTCCTTTCGGGCGTCATTCGTTTAAAGTCATACGAGCTGTTCGCACACCGATATTAATAGGCCAATGGGCCATCGAGAGGTAATACGACATTGGACAGGGTGGACTATCGAGAGATTTCGCTGTGCGTCAAGTCAGTTCCAAGGGTATGAACGCCAAGGGGGTACTTGCGCGCGTTAGCCAGGCACTAATCGTCTCGAAATTCGATTATTCCATCCTGTCACGTCTAAATAGACGTTACAAATATGGCCATAGGACGAAAATAAAAATTTCTCCTCGAACGAATAAAAACCGCCGGATTATAGAAATAAATGTGGTTATCCCGCGGTCAACGATGTTGCTTCAACGAACGAATTAAGAGGTCAATATTAATTGGGCGCAGCATATCGGATCGATAAAAGCTGATAGTGGGGTCGCGCGAGTATGCATACAGGCCCCACTGTTTCTCTCTGCGCTGAATCTAATCAACCCGAATAACCCAACAAAGTGTCGCTCTCGCGGTGAGCGCTTGTTCTCCCTCTTTGCCCTCGGCCTCGCCCAGCTCTGTCCCGCCATCCGCAACGTTAATTGGAAATGTTAATATTCGAGAAGTACCGGAGTACCGCAACCCGCCAGCCGGTGCACCTGGGTACAGTCGCTGCCAACGGAGGCCGGTTGAGTTCTCGATACGACTTCTCGCGCTCGAGATATCCAATTCGCTGTATGGCAAAACTTATACACAGTAATTGGGAAGTAAAGAATCAGGAAGCTCTTCCAGGTATCCTCGGTATCTTTTCAACAGATATAGAAGAGTGAAAAAAATGCGAAAGATATAAATTCTCGAATTGTGAAAGGTTCTCTTCGAACGATTAAGAGGCAAGCGATTGAGAGGGTCCGCAGTTACGTTACGTCAGTCTCGACGATTGATGGTATCGCATTTTGAAGTATTTCTCGAACGATTTCATCGTAAAGACAAACTTGACGCTTTATGATTATTTTTACGTGGTCCAACGTTCTCAATGAATAATTTCAATGCCGCAAGGGAGAAAGAGCGCGAATGAAAGGAAAAAAAAGCTATGGTGAGTTTCGGTACTCGTTACAGCATAATATACAGTGTAGAGTCCTTCGCTGGTAGTCCATACCACCGACAGTTCGGGTGCTACGCGCCCCGAAGGACGGGAATACGAAGAGACGGAGGAGAAGGTTTTGAGAGACCGCCGCGTCTACCGCGAATGGGAAATTCACTCGAGTGCTCCAACAGCCGACTGCGGTATAACGGGTGAAACAGGAAGTGCAGAGGCTGCAAGCTTTGCTACAGCTTTCTCTGTCCTCTCCCACCGCACAGCGGGAAGTTTATCGTCTGTATAGCTATCCGGGGTGGGGGGCGAGTCGCTTTGCAATCGGGATTCCATCCGGTCCAAGTGAAGAGTGCCCGGAAACAAGCAAATTTTCCAGGAGCCTAAGTAAATACGCGTGCTCTCTCGTTTAGAAGTTCGAGCAATAATAAGCCCACGCATCATACCCTTTTTTTCCAAAGCCCCCACCCTGTATATTATTATTATTATTCTTAAGGCTTTATCGCAAGGGCGAACGCTGAATTAGGGGGCGATGCTTGATTTTCGGGGAGTTCGACTTAATTTCTCGCTTTTCCATCGCCCCTCGACGAAGTTTCGTTATATCTATATATAACATTATTATAGTATATTACGACCGATGCGGAAAACTAGTTACTTGGGCCGAGGTTTTGCCTCTCAAACCTCTCACGGCCGCGCGTTATTAATTGGAAAAAAACTCTCGGGCCGCGACTGCTGCTACTGCTACTGATGCTGGAAAGCATAGCAGCACAAACTATGGGAGTGGTTGGAGGTCTGCGGGTTGCAGTAGTGACGGCGCCTAGGTAGGTAGCTACTGGCCTGCGAGGGACTGCAGGAAAAGCGAGCTCATTAAAGCGATAAAATTAATTTAAACCGGGTCTGGTCCACCTTCCCCTCTCCCTCGCTTTCTCTTTCCTATCCCCGCGGCCACCCTGGCGCGCACAATCTAATTATTTTTACCGGCTCAGCGAACCGTATTACGTTCGACACGCGTAACGCTGAATTCGCGGTGTAGATTAGAAACGGCGATAATTCGGGTAAATAATTCGAGGCGTATTTATATAAACATATATATATTTATATTCGATGCGAAGCAGTTTGGTCTGTCGTTAGAAATTTTCATGATTTCCATCGAAATTTGCAACTTGGCTCGATCCTCGCTAAGAGACATTGACAAGAAAAAAAAATCCGTCTTGTTTCTCCATTACGAAAATTAATGAAAAACCATTGGAGGCTGTTACAAACAGCTTCATAGTCTGTTAATTGCATCGCCGATACCGGCGCCGAGTTTCGACCTTTATTTATTCTCTTCGTCGCCTCCCAATCGAATCTTTCGTTCTTCCGTTAATTCTCGAAGCCTCTGCCGTCTCGGGCAATCGTTAAATTCATCATCGCAAGTGTGCAACACTAACCGATAGTGCTTTATAAACTTGTTACGAACTATTAATCCCGGGTAAGAGAGGCATAATACGACGCACGTTGGAGAAACAAGCCGGGAGTCGAGTTAGATGAGACGATGAGTCGCTGCATTTATCGGTTTGTGTGTGCGCGCATATACGTCGGTCCGTACGTGCATTCGGTGGACGTCTGTGCCATTTGCCGGTAAAGTTCCAATCTCTTCGCGTGTTCTATTGTCGTGTGCAGCTTGGCGAAGAGATAGAGGGGAAGAAGAGGCCACGAGTATAGCGCCGGTACTGCACGGGTGGCGCGCAGACAGTAGCAATTACCGGCCAATTAAGCCACCTCCGACCGGAGCAGCTCGACTCTCTCGACTCTCTATCTCTCGATTCTCTAGCCTCGTCCTTGGTGCCTAGAAACACTACTAGAACCAGTCGCTTTTCCTCCGTGCGTTCCTCCCGCTTGCGCTGATGCCCGTTTCTATACACACTCTGTGATACCGGTATATACCGCGGTGTTCACCGGTGGCGCTTCTACCATTTCCGGAATCTATCCAACGTCGGGAAGCACGGAGGAACCGTCGCTGATGTTGCCTCCCCGCGACCTTATAATTTCATTTGGGCCCTTATCTTCCAACTCTATTGGTTGTCAGCCAACCTGCGTACTGCACGCTGCGTCCCAATATAATGCAGCACCCGAGTCTTTGTACCTGTCTCACAAGTGACATCTTCTTTGATACATTTATATCGAAGTTTCTATATGTACTACATTATTAATAGTTTGCTCGATGAGATTTCGAAAGCTTAAAGTGGAGTTGATGAAAATAAGGAACAAACAGTTGGGCGGAGGAAATAAAGCTCGTCGTCAACTTTGAACAATACACGAAGCAAATGCGTCCAAAGTTTGAAGATGTGGTATATAAGTAGAGGACACGATGCGGTGGTGAAAGGTAGCAAAACGAAATAACCGATGGTCGCTTTATTCACCTTTGTGGAATAGACAAGACTGCACGAGAGTCCGCGCTTGTGGAGTTTCTGGCTAATGGGAACATAAAGCACCGACGAGGGTAGCTTTGAAAGAACGCGATAGGGAACGAGAAAGTGAACTCCGTTGGAATTGTCTCTTTTTCGAGAGTGGCACAGGAAGAAGACGGCACGGTAGAGGGCGGCGGGGCCGGGAGATAGAGCCCAACATAGGGCTCTATACCTACGTATAACTGGTTGGGTATTAGTATAAGGGTACCAACACCATCCTCGGCTGTAGTTTTGTCTCCCTTTCGCCAAATGAGGGTTAATGAGCCACCAGCGACCGTTTCCTCTTCGCGGCGAACGAAGAGGGAGAGAGAATTTCGAGCTTCGGGCTTCGAGTTCACTTCTCCTTTCCTATAATAACTACTTGGTACTCGGAAACGTGCGCAATATTTTATCGTTTACTTTGCACTCTCAAGCCCGCGACCGGCGGAGAAGAGAGTCGCGCGACTCTAGGTAGCCAACTCACTCGTAACGCTGTGTGCGTGGGTGGCGGCAGTACGGCTCCGACGAAGCAAGTACGTCTGGCCTTTGCGACTAAACGAGAGACTACGGGAGAGTAGCCGCATATAGAAGCAAGAGAACGATGGTAGTCGAAAGAGGAAGGGTAACCACCGATTATTATCTCCCTCTGGGCTCTCTCGGTTACGTTACCTCTCGAGCCACTCGACTGGGAGCCGTTGTAGTTCGGATAATGAACGAGATATCCATATTACCAGCGTGGAAAATCTTAGGTTACCAATTTAGATACATGTTGTAAATTCAAAAATTTGAACAAAATTCGTTTTATTAACCCTACGAAGGGCAATAATTATTCTTTAATTTATCTCGATTAACCGGGGTATTGGCGGATTTAACGCTCATTGCCAATGCCAAATACGACGGTGTTAGATTAGTTTGTGCACGAAGTTTCAAGTTAAAAAATAGGTCGAAAAGCCTCGATAATGAGGTTTTTCTATTTTAAGAGGTGTCCCATTTTACCCCCGAACTGAATTTGGTAACAAAAAGTCGATCCGTGCCTCCAAAATGATGACAATTATCGGTATTCCTTGGCCGGTTCGTTTTTCCCCGTTCTCCCATATATAGGTATATGTATAGATATGAGAATTGGCCTACGGCAGGTTTGAGGCGCGTTCGAGGCATCGAAAATTTGCATAACCATAACGAGTGAGAGTTGGACATTTGCTCGATTGGCTCGCCGGCACCTTGGCGGCGGGCACGAAGAACAGCGAAAGCTCGGCTATCGCTTATGGTATGCATAGCCTTTCGGAACGACGCGTCTTACATTAACTTCCGGGCATCGTGAGCAAGTGGGATAGGAGAAGCCAGAGGAAAGGGAGAATGGTGATGACTGACCGGACCGGCCATCTCGAGAGTCTACGGCTTTGCTCTCTCACTCCTGTTACTCTGTCTTTCTATACCCTTCGCTATCTTGCATGGAGTTCTTCATCAACGTCTCATCGTGTCGAGCTTAATTCCGCAGGCATCGAGGAATGTAATTAACAAGCTTTGACATTAAGCTCTACTATGTATGACGAGTCACGTAATTCAAAGCTTGATGCGTACTATGCAAAAGCGTAACGCTGTATTACGTAGATATACCCCCGAAGCGTCATTCCGGGCAGGTGGATGTCTCGGGCTCGATGGGCAACGCAATTGCGTATTGTTCGATCTCTGACGATCGACCATTTCAATCGAATGTTCGAGATTCTTCGGAGTAATGTGGAAAACAGCCTGGTCGAAGGGAGGCTCAAAAGAAATTGTCGTTGAGGAAAAGTAAATAATCGCTTACGCGATAAAACGCCAAAAAATTAAAAGCGAAACAAACATTTTCCACAAAACCCCTGACCGGAAAGTAGTTAATCCGCGGAAAGCTTGAAATTATTTTGTACACTAGAGAAAAGTTGACGACGCAGTTAGCGGCAACGCTTGTTGAAATCTTTTATTCGCCTCCCCCCGACCGCGTCGCGGAGACTTTCCCCGGTCTGTCAAATTATTTTAAGCTTTTTGCGGATTAACTACTTTTCAGTCGGAGTTACGGTGCAAAGTTTTCATTCTCCTTTTATTATTCAACTTTTTCTTTCTTATAAATACAATATTACCAAGTAAATTTTTGTGACTTTCGGTTAATTGCTTAGTTTTATCGACTATAAACTCTCGAAGCCCGTTGCACTACTCCTAACTCCGCCTCGTCGAGTCGAAAGAATCGTTAAAGTTAAAAAAATAAAAATCCACCGGGGTATGAGCCACCGAAACAAATATATTTACCACAGTCCTGAAATTCCCATTGCGTCGTCCCGCGCGTTCTCGGAGTCTCGCGCGACCGATCGTTTAGTCGACTGTGTGTCGGCTCGCTCGAACCGCGGTGGTATAAAATTGCAGCAATATCGCGAGAGAGAAACGGTGAAAAAAGAAATGAAAATCGCAAATGCGAGGGAAGGACCGAGTAAGAAATAAGGCGAAGCTGGAAGACGGTCGACCGACCCAAGGGATCTCGAGGGGCGAAAGGGAGAGAAAGAGTGGCCGTGGAACTTGGAGTCGAAACATAGAGTGCGAGCGAAAGATAGAAACATCCCTTGGTCGGTACTGGAGCGTCGTCTATGCACCCCTGTGGTACGGGAGCCACAGCCGCGTCGCATCGCCGCCGGGACAATAGTAAGCCAGTGGCGAATTTTCGTTGAAATAACAGTTGAAAGCACACGGTTCTCTGTGAAAAATGTCGTACCCCGCGAGACTGCAAAGCAAATAAAGTAGAAAAAAAGAGGGGAGGGGGCAAAAGCCGACGGGGCGCGTCCGACGGTCCGCGTGCACATTCATATATATATACACGCGCAAAATCAAGCCTCACACGTATATATATATAATATAATATATATTATACATACATATCTGTTGTATGTAACTTTGTGCATATACGCGCTCCCTTCTCTTATATACATGTGTACTATATAAAGCCTAGAAAAATATACTACACGACCACTCGCATACGAAAATGTTTCACGCCCAACCTTTTATACCTCCGAAACATACGTATATTTATACATTTGTCTTACACACATAAACGAGCGCACATGTTGTATGCCTTACGCATACAAGAATTGCGCGAATACAAAAACGAGTAGAAATTCGCACATGCGAACCGTAGCCGTAAACACGGATTCTCGGGCATTTGCACAATCTCAATGCGATGGTTTGGTCGTAGAGGGGATCAGGATTGAGGGGGAGGGTGGAGAAAGGTGATGGAATCGCGCAGGGACCACGGTTGTGTGCGACGTTGATGTCTTTCGTTCCGTCTTTCTTTCGTTTCTTTATCCTCGCCTCATATATTTTCTCTCCTTCGTTGGGGAAAACCCGAGGGTCTAGCAGTTTTCCGAGTGTTTCGGGTGCGAGCGGATGCTCTCCGCACGGCGCGTCAAGGATGGTAGTGGTAGGAGGGGTAAAAAAGAAGGACGGAGCGAGGAGCAGAGGGCTGAGAGAAAATAATGCTAAAAGCCGTGCCCGTTGCCACGACGTCGACGACGTCGAC
This sequence comes from Cryptus armator, assembly GCA_963971235.1. Classification (NCBI taxonomy): domain Eukaryota; kingdom Metazoa; phylum Arthropoda; class Insecta; order Hymenoptera; family Ichneumonidae; genus Cryptus; species Cryptus armator. Next base: position 23,601,559 of record OZ020237.1, read on the forward strand.
GACGACGACGACGACGACGACGTTGGTGACGGTGCGTTAATGTCATATTTTTATTTTATTCCACGCGGGAGTCGACTGGGCTGCATGCACAGACAGACAGCCAAGCAAAAGCAGTGTATAAAGTATATATGTGGGGATATGTATATATATATATATATATACATTTATTTCTGAGCTTTCCGCAACGTCCGTTTCTCCGGTTTCCGAAGGCAGACGCGAGAGCTACGCGGTCGGAATAAATATCCGGATGGCGGAGGTTTACTCCGACGACGTGGTTGCTGCTAACGGTCCTACACGATTTTCCTCACTCTCGTTGGTAACGCATATATATGTTCGTTTGTTTCCGTGTACACGAGCGCGAACGAATGAAGAGAAAACGTAAAACGCTTTGTCGTTTCTGTTACGATCGGGTTGTATACGCTAACTTCGACGGGACATACCATAGACATCTTGTACGTTTTGCCGATTGATTTTAAATCGAGAAACACACGAGTATAGACAAAGAGAAGGGTAGAGAATCGCCCAGCGGCAAAACGTCGTTTCGTCGTCTCGCTACCGTCTCGTTTACTTCACGTTCTCAAACTATATACATTATACATATAACTGTGTAACGCAGTTATCGTGTCTCGGACAATTTCTACTTGTGTGTTTCCTTGGGAACCGAGTCCTCGATTTACCACAATTTCTTTTTCCATCAGTCTCGAGTAACGAACTTTTCGCTTTCCGTTATCCTCGTCTTCGAGTCTGGCGACGTAGACGACTATACATTTACTCGGGCGACGAGAATGAACTACTTTCGAAGAAGGTATCCCCAACGCCAGCGGGCACGATTGTAATGAAGTAGTACGTATTACGTTATGGGTGCACACCGAGGACTATAGGTATATATAGGCGTGTATCTACGCGATGCGCAAGCGAAACAATTGTGTGCGAGTAATGTCGGACGAAAGCTTTGACCGGGCGAACGGAAAACTAATCAGCGCTGTGCCGATGACTATACGAGGATCGAGAGAACGAGGAGAGATATAGCGTCGACCAGGGCTCCGACGGCGACGACGACGACGACGACGACGACGACAACGTTATAAAGGAAACCAGTCAGCGCTGCCCAGACGTGACCATCGGACGTTCTGCCGTCGGCTACTCTGGCGCTATAGTTTCCAAATGGTATACTACAGGACTAGGGATATGTTGCACCGATATAGATGTATAACGAAGGCGGTTACGTGTACTGGAAGACACGACAAACGCGAGCCGAACCCGGAAGCATACAAGGCAACGCCGTGGGAGTAATTTGTGGGAAGGCACGCGCCCGCATTGACGCCACCGGAGGGCTCTCCACCCCTTTCGTCCACAGATTCGGCTTTACTTCGTCCTTTATGCCTGTGGCTTTGCGCTCGCAAACTATTACGATTAAATTGCTTCGTTAACTCGGCGAAACATTGTAGTCGAATTAATTCTGTCTTCGGATCGATCTTTGAAATGAGAATACAACGCTGTAAAAAATTGTAATGAATCAAATATATTGTGAAAAAAAATTAGCATCCGTGGGACATTGATGAAAAATAAAAATATCCCAGTCTGCAGATCTACGAAACATTGTTACAATTAAAAAAAAAGAAGTTGAATACAAATTATATATTATTTCGTTTTATTCGCGAAAAGATTTTAGAAAAATCGACTCTCATTTTTCGCAGACATTTTTGTCGCACGCACGCTTGTTACATCGTTAAAATGTGCGAGCGAAGTAACGAACATCAAAAACGTTAATGCGTTGTCTCGCATACTCTTTTGTCGTCGTCTCCTACCGCCAACCGTGCCGACAGTGGCGGTACGTCGCGCTCCGGACCATCTTGCGAGGAGATGCGAGGAGGTTTGGGAGAGGATGCGCACCAACCGTAGATGCACCGTAATGTCGGTGTATATAGCCTCGTTGGAAGTAGGTACGTCTCGCAAGGCGACGATATAACCTTGTTAGTCGGCACAAGCCGAGCAACCTACAGGCGCTCTGCTCCCAATAGAGCCGCCGCGATCGCCTCTTAGCGAACGACTTTGATACTCAATATTAATTACTTATGAGCGAAGCTCTCACCCGATACGCGACACGCTCGCGCTTCCAATCCCAACGTGGATCCTCCGTGGCGGAACCTTCGTTTCGAGCAGCGCGCGTGCTCGATCCTTCGGGCTCTATGCCGGTATATAGTTCCCGGTGTACAGTATCCACCGCTATACCGATATAAACTGTACGTATAGAACAACGGGCTGGAAACATAACCGTAAACCATAACTCAACGATGTTACGCGATGCCTCGACGCTTCGCGAATCGCCCGTCCGTCGGCGCGCGCGCGCGAAACGAAGCAAAAGGAAACGAGGGCCGGGGAGAGCAAAAGTGAGAAGCGTAAAACCGGCCACTCGACTCACCGTGATACTTCATCCCCGGCTTGTTCCACACCGGAACGATACGTTCGGTGAGTCTTAACGAGCTACGAGAGCAATTTATATCCTTTCTCGACTCTTTCCCGCTCCACCGTTATCCATCCGTATCTGTCTTTTTCTTTTTTCTTTCTATTTTATTCGTAAAGCGTGGGCGTAAGTGTGACAAAAGCTTCGAAGGGTTCGCCGAGTCTCTCGGCCGGCCGCTGGAACGAAGACTCGCACCCCGAATGATCCTTTAACAATACCTCAAACCCGAGTTGTACTTTCAGCTTTGCTTCTTGTTGTACAACATTTTTCTTCGTTACTACGCCCGAAAATGCTCAGCAAGTTCTCGCGGTAAGCCGCAACTCAAAGTTCTCCGGAATATTTTTCCGCTATTCTCGTGTACGCTCGTCAAGTCCGGCGATGCTGCCGCGCGTAATTCGACACGCGTAATCTATTCTCCCGATAGAAATAAATGCGAATTGCTTTAAAAATGGAAGATACAAAAGATTGTAACGTAAATCTCGATAACATTTTTTTTTTTCACAACAACAAGCCAAAAACAAGAAACGAAAAAAAAATGAAGATGGATTGAAAAAAATTGATAATAGACTTTGCGCTTCGGGATATCTCGTCCCTCGCTTCCTCCCTCTATAGTGAAGCGTGATCCTCGTTTCTCTCTATGTGGAAATGCCGGGTAGCGGTAGTACCGACCACTACCACCGGTCGCTGCCCTCCCGCCCTCCGGGCTTCGTCGTTCGCTTGATAGCAACGGGATCGACAAACAGATTAATCTGCGTTATGCTTCGGACGCGTTGCCCGAGTTACGAGAGAGGAGGGAAACCGCGGTGACTGCCGCGGCGTCGGGATCGAGAGAGCCCACCCTTTCCGTCCCCCGGCTGTGGTGATCCACCGCGGAAGAGGCTGCTGCCGTCTGCGTTCTCGTCCGACGCATAGTTGCCCGTACTACTGGATCTAGGCGCAGGGTTGCAGGATGGGTGGATCGCGTAGCGAGGATGCCGCGATAACCGAATGCAAAAGTCGGAGCGAGGAAGCGAAAGAGAGCCCGAGAGTCAAGTAGAAATTGTAGGGGGAGACCGGGACAAAACGGACCGACTATTATTTCAGAGACGCGAATTAACTCTTTATTGCCTAATTAAATTCATCACAAATATTATTAGTTTCCGAGGAAAAAAAATATAATTCGCGGGCAAAATGGACTATCTCTGGAAATATACGAATTATCGTTATCATTATCGAGACTTTTCGATTTTTTAACTTAAGGAGATTGAGAAAAATGGATACGGCGGATCGCGTTCTACGAAATTTTTCATTTTCTTCAACGGTGACTGCCAACTTTAACTCTATAACTTCGTCATGGCCCATTTAACCCCGTATCAATGTTACGCTTTTCTGGATCATTTGCCCCCGGTAATCCATATTGCATCGGTCACCTCTGTATAACGAACGAGGAAGAATGAAGCCCCGACTACCCCGACTACGAGAGAGTTTCTCTCGAACGCGAAGAACGAGAGGGAATGCGAACAAGTTGATGGACGGAAAATTAAATTCTCCGGTGGTTGTTTGTCAAAACGTGGAAAACGGAGACGCGGGAGGGAAATATTCTTCGCGCTCGAGGTATAGTAGCGATGGCGGTGCTACCTGTAGTACCCGTCTTTATCTCTTCGTAGCTGCCGCGGTGATGAGTCAGTCGTCGAGTTTACCAAGGTCTTCGGGTGCTTGGTTAGCAAGACGAAGGCGAGAGACGGTGAGAGAAGGCGAGAAAGGCCGGGACGAGAGAGCGTTTATTAAGACTCGGTATTGTAGCCAGAGGGAGTAAGGCTTTCTCGGCGACGGGAAAACACGTCGGCCTCTCTCCTTCTCTCGACTCGACTCGATCTTATAAACCTCCCCCTTTTACTCCCCCCGTGTTGCTCTCATCGTTGTCGTCGCAGGATAGTAGTTGTATAGAGACCCCCTCGACATCGTAGATTGTTCTCGCTCGTAATCTAATCTGCTCGTCGACGAGGATACAAACCTATTTAGTTACCGGGTCTCCTCGCTCTATCTTCCCCCGTTTTCGACTCTATTTCCGCACAACTGAGAGCGTATTATCGCTCGCCGAAGTGTTCGACGGTGCGAACATTTTTCTTCTTTTTTATTTTTTTGTTTTCTCTCTTTTTTACGCAGGATTCTCGTTACCCCGCAACACCTGAGGTCTCGAGGCGACAAAGTTTCGTCATGGCGTCGGTGTAGTGTATACGCGTAAAATGAATTGCCGCGAATAGGCCCGGTGATTGTCAACACGACAATGATAGCGCGTGTGACATAGATATACGTATTTTTTTTTCTTTCTTCTTTAAACTTAAATACGACTCGCACCGAGAATTTAGCGAAGGAAAGGGGCGGGTGGGGCGGAAAAAAAGCAAAAATGATTATTTTTCTTCGCAGAAATCCGGGCTCTTCGGGGTTGCTCTTTTACACTGCGTGACTACACGCCACAGCGATTCGAGCTCGCAACGTTTCAAGCTGCGCCGTCGGTGCGCCCGGTTACAAAGGACCTTGCAATCCTCGCTAACGAGGGGATCTAACTTTTTACGGTAGCCAGAGACCTACCGTTGCCTCCCTTGCTCTTGCGCCGCTCGATCCCCGGCTAGGTGAAAGGGTATAAAAAAAAAAAGAGAAACATTAAATCCGCTCGACTTGCATTCCTTTTTTTCCCCACCCTCGCTCCTTGCCTCTCCCTCATCGCTCGAGTCCGTTTGATCCGAGTAAAAATATGCTTCTAGCCTCCTTTCGCCCTTACCCGCCCTTCTCGGCGCTTCAACGGCTCACATGCACACGTACTTCGCGTCGGGAAAAGCTGTTTTTTTTTTTCTACTTTCTTCATTCCTGTGCGCGTTTCCGCGGGAGGGAAAGTTTCGAGTGAGAAAAACAAAAAAACAAATATTCGTTACGAAAAAAATACATTTGAACAACCGTAGAGTGTGACCGCACTCTCGTCGTTCCGCGCATCCTGGCTATGGGAATATAATTTTTGTATAAAGTTGAAAAAATAAAATAAACGAGTTCTTTCGGGAGGGTGGGAGCTTTTGCGAATTCACCGAAACCCGAGTCGACGGGTTCGAACGAAATATTTGCATATCTATGACACCGAGGCATGCCTCGCTCGTTGCTCGTTGCTTTCCGACCGCCATGTGTCGGATAGTCGCGTCATGCCAAGAACGAATAGACACCGTGGAAAATAAAGAACCATATCGAAACTTGTTTATATTATGCCGCAACAATATCTATATAGATGACGCGAGGCACGATCGTCGGTCCAGTGTCTGTGAACAGGTCCATGCATCCGTAAACAGAAAAAAAAAAAAGAAAACTAAAACGAATTTAACGAACGAAAGGTATTCAAAGCTGTTAAAAGCTAATAATTTTCGCTGTTACTTCTCATTATTTTAACTTGCATCGTTCTCCCGCGAACTTCTCATCTTCCCATTACTTAATTTTTTTTACGAATGAGCTTCATCCTCATGTCGGTACTCGGGTACTATCGGTAATGAAATAATCAGTTTTTTATTTCACTGTTCATCAAAATGCCTCGATACCCCTGGGCTCGGTGCGAATGAATTACATTGTATTGACCGGATAAATTGTAATTTCACCGACTCCGTATGTTGCTTCGACACTGCGATACACAATGTCCCGTGGGGAACAAGGGACCTCTGGCTGTTACAGTATGCATGCCGCTCATCCATGCGCTATATATATAGGTACACGGAAAACGGGCTCGTCGCCCATCGGCATCAGCACCGTTCGTTCGCCTCGCCTGCTTCGGTTCATTCAAGTTTCACGATTAAACTTCGTTGCACGTGGACTGTGCGCGGTATACGCGATTCAACCGCGGGAACTAGTGTCGAGCAGCGTTGTTCGACTCCCCTCCCCCTCTTCCCCGATTAGTCATTCTTTCGTTCTTTCGTTCCATTTTTTTTGCCTTTTCCACAGATCCCCGCCTGCGTCGTCACTCTTTCGCCCTTTCATTTCATTATCCTCCGACGCGACCCGATTTTATTGTTCAACGGAGACGCGAAGGCTTTTTCACCCCGCGTTCGCTTTCCTCACTGTCGATGAAGTCGAATCCCCGCCTAGCTGCGGCAATGCGAACCGAATCTTACACGCGTAACGTGTACGGTGCAGAGACTCCGCAATGGCGCAATAACGACCCAGCGATGTGAAAACATAGCGGATTATCCGCTCGACTAATTGTGTCAGTTGACAAAAAGTCGTGGATTATTAACCATCGGCAACGAAACGACCAAAAGTATCGTTCCGCTCACAGCGCGAATGAGGACAAATCTCTCCAACCGAGTTTGCGCGTACGCGCTACAATTTCACCCCCCCGATTCGCAACAGAATTTTCTATGCAACGAGACTGTACAATATTTTCAACAGCGGGCGAGAGGAACCCGCGTCGCTTCGCAGTGTGGGAAAATTTTTCAGCCCCGAACCCACTCCACTCGGCAGAGTTTTTCCGTCCTCACGCATTTCCGACTATTAATCCATGCAAATTCAAGCCTCACGCCCTCCTACGATACCCCAATTTGTAACTCAATTATACGACAAAGTTTTGACTCTCCGGACATCGAGGGATTCGGTAAAGTTTGACGGTCGAATTATTTTATTTTGTTCGATGTTTTTTCTTTTTTTTATCAAATGTTATTCATTAATATTTAATTGAAGTTTACTCAAAATTTCATCAAAACGGCACTTATTGGCTGTCCGGTTTATATATCGTCGTTGAAATAATAAAACGAATAAAAAAAAATGAAGTAATCGATAAAAGTAATCATTTTTTTTCTTCGTTTCTGACGAATAGTAGCATTGGCGTTAAATAAGCCGTAGATTCGTGTTCGCGCGGAAAAAAAAAGATATTTTTCCAAAAACTGTGTTCTTCGAAATAACTTTTTTGGCAGTGTCTCTGGTTGACCTGTAGCAGGGCAGATAATATTTGGTGTCTATCGTGTTCTACAGAGAAAAATACACAGTGTACATAGACTACCGAGTATCCGTCGGAGTTGCAGAAACATTGTTTTTTTTTTTTCGAATCTTTCGGAGAGGAAGCGTAAAAAATGGAAACTGAAGAAATTAATGAAAAGGAAAAAAAAAACTGTAATTATCTATTGCAATTCTCTTTTCGTTATGGTTAAAATGGTTTTACAAAAAATTTGGTCACTGCATTCGTCTAAGTATTTTTTTTTTTTTTTTTTCATGCTGAACGCAAAACGGATCTGAGAGTAATTTTGTTCCAACGTCAAGCGGCATATTGGTAATGGCAAAAGCTAAAAAAAATGATTATTTTTTTTCTCTCATGTCGCATAGCATTATACGAATAAAGAATGAACTAACGGGTAATTCTGTTTCCACGGTTGACGTAAATTTCTCGAGCGGCATTAGTAAAAGTGGCACGGATTGGCAAGTAATTCCTCGCATGAGTGCATGAAACAGAGACGCGACTTTCCTTCATCTCTTACGCTGCATCTCTTTTTTTTTTGTTCGTGAGTCATCCGTTCCGATGGATAAGGTAATCTGGGTCGAAGCTAACGCTCGCACTCTGCTTTGCCTACTTTACTTCCATTATAAATACGAAACGGAAGAACGAAAGTGGAAAGAAGAATATGGGAAAAAAAATACGAGAGTCGAGTGGGATAAACCGAGATTAAAGTATCCTCCGCGAAGAACCTACCGACGACTTCTGAGCTTTTTCACTTCTCACAGTTTAGATCTACAAGGTAACCGAAAATGCCTAACGAACTGATGTGAAAAAAAAATCGGATTGCAAAGTACAACTTTGCACATTGTCTTCGTATTATTCTCCACCTTTCGCAAATCTGTCTCTACGAGAAAGAATGGTAAATCACTTTTGGCTTCTTGACAGAGGGAAGCTTCGCGAAAGGTGTAAAATAATGAGGAAGCAATATGCAAGCGTATACTTTGCAATGGGAACCCAAAATTCGAAAAAAAAATAGTTTGTTTGACCGTCTAATAAAATAATACGCCGCGTTTGTTCGTCGAAACGTTAATAATCAAATTGAAAGGACAGCGATGGAATTATCGTTGAGGGATTAAACGAACGTGAAATGTACAAATGAGAAAGTGAAAGAGGCGAGGTGAAGGATGGCAACGGGGTACAGTAGTTTGTATAGCCCGAAGGAGACACAGAATTTATATCCGAGTTTCAAGCTGCTCGCGGGCTCCCGTTTTCTCCGGGCTAAGGGAGGGGGAGGGGGACGAGATGATCTCGTGGCCCGTCGGACTGTTGTATATAACCGGTGCAAATGGTCCACAGCCGGAGCAGCTTTTTAGCCAAGAGCCGAAAGCGAGAAACCGCGAAGAAGACGAAAACGACAAAGTTTCACAAGAGTCGAAAGCAGCGAAATGCACCGCTATGATACGAGGACGGGATGAGGTCTTAAAGGGTTGTCGTCACTGGTTTATTATAACGTGTACGCGGATAGGTGAAGAGAAAGAAGGGGTTGGTTAGCCGTAGTAGTAGTCGGTAAAGTGTGAAGGAGCGCGGTCGCGAGGCGTCGGAAGACACTCCGCGTTCCCCTGAACCGAACAAAAGCAGCTCCGTTGGGGCTCCTCGAGTTTTTTTTTTTTTTTCAAAGGGGGGTTCAAGCGTCCTGACCCGTTACCGAGGCTGCACTTGCAGTCTCTCGCGACGTTTTTTTTTTTCATTCTTTCTTTCTTTCTTTCTTTCTTTCTTTCGCTCTCCTCATTCCGCGACCATCGTGACATTGCACTGTACCAAGAGAATAAGCAGAATTCCTGGCGTCGTAAGAAATACAAGTGGGGAAATATATATATAGGTACTTATTATACCTGTTTAGCGAGCTATCGCAGAAAAAAACAAGTCGACGATTTTGCCCCGGAGAACGGATATCTTTATTCCTTTCAGCTTTCAGAAGTTTATACGACCGTAAATAACTCGACAATTAAGTCCACGCGTGTTTTCTCACAAAACATCTTGGACAAATATAACGATTTAACTCGGTTATTGCGATGAAAAATAATGAATAAAAACATTTCTCGGTCATAAGATTATAATAATTCGTATATAGTCGATGAAAGCTCACGTAGTTCGTTTTACTCTTTTTTTTATCGACTCTTAGCGCGGTAAAACCCGCGTGACGATTCCGCAAACTCTATTTTTTTTTTGTTCCCTCGCAATTTTGTAACGAACGAGAGCGTTCCGCGCATTTCCAAAGCTCTCGGGTTGCATCGATCTGTAAAACGGACTCGATATATACCAGATTCTATTTATAAATAGACTATATGTAGGGAGAGAATGGGGCAATATGGACTACCGCGGCAAAGTGGACGGGGTGAAAGTAACGTCGATAGGGGGCAGAACGGCTTAACACCGCAAAGTTGAAAGTTACATTCGGTACGCGAGGGGTCAAGAGGTCCGAACTGTATTTTTTGCTTTTCTCAAAAACTTGCCAAATATTTAAGATGAATTTAAATTTGTTATTTTGTAATAAACAGATTAATTCATAGGTCCGAATTCATATGACAACCGGTCCGTATTCGTCGGATGGTCCGCGGTTTGCCTCGTTCTTCCCCTACGGTAAGCTTTTTGCCACGCGGCATTCGCGTTCGTTCTCGCAAACCCGAAGCTTTCCTGCACCGTGTGTGCCGTGACCGAAATTCCCCTTTATTAATCATTTTTGCAAAGTTGAAAAATTGCATTTTTAATGGAAGCCAATCCACCGGTCGCGCGGAGTTGGCTCACGGACTCTGATTTTGGGCGTTACACAATATGTCAGAGAGAAAACTGGTGGCGGCGGCGGCGGCGGCGGCGGCGGCTGCCCCGATGCCCGGATGCCTCTGTGGCACTCGCACGTCGTCCCGACGCGATTCCACATACGAAGAGACACGACGAGAAGTGCTCACACTGGCTGGCGGCTGGCGGCTAGCGGCTGGCCTGCACACTGTAATTACATAGTGTGCAATACGCGTTGGTTACAATACTATAATACCGCGGACGATGGTGATGCCGCGCGGTGAAGCGCGTGACCTCCGCACCCTGAGTACGGTCCGCGAGGTAACGAAACCCAGGAAGCAGAGAGCCCAGGGCAGCGAGCAGCCAGCAGCCAGCAACCAGCAGCCAACGGCAGTCGAGCAACGTTAATTCACTCGTGCTTCGCGAATTCATGAAATTCTCGGTTAGTACGAGAATGTGTGCCGCCCGTGTGTGTATATATATTCTCCAAAGCTGGCATAAATACATACCGGTAGCGCGTGGGGAAGGCGGAGAGAGGAGAGCTTTGCCTCGAATATTCCGTCGGTGCGCGACGGCAGCAGTTGCAAAACCATTAGCAAGCAAGCAGGGGTAACACGCTGAATCAAATGTACCGGCAAGCGAAATTGTATTCGCGATTAATCAAGTATTCTCTCTCCCCAACTCGCGATGCCGCGCTTCAATTATTATACAGAAATGAATACGCGTATGGGTAATGAGTAACGGAGTTGTGTCGTATGTACAACGACGAGAGAAAAAGGTATGGGGACGGGGAGAGTTTCGATCTTCGATCGAAGAGATACTCGGAATGATATATAACTCGGTAATATCTACGGGATCATTCGTCTTCTACAATTCCATTCGACCATATACAATAGCGGGCAGCGCGTATTCCGATAGTCGGCAAGCCGGACCCGCTCGTACAGTTAATTGAATGCACTGGATTATTCCTTATCGAGATAGTGAGTATTCCTTCAATCGTGAAAGTGTTGGGAGGATTTCCGCGTCCCGAACGCGAAGCACCGAGAGAACAGACTCCGCGATACGATACTAGAGGCGCTATCAAAACTCATTTTTCTATCCGGTTGGAAAAACGATCGAAGAAAAATCTTTTCATTTTCAATTATTTTGAGAATACAGCGATTTTCACAGATCGTTCGATATTTCTGAGAGAAACACAAGTCATTAAAAAAATTGTAAAAATAATTGGATAAAGTCGGGGAGAGGTTTGAGAAAATTATACATTTTTTTTATTCCGTTGCTCATCCAGATTATTCTACTCTATCGCGAAAAACATATTTTCGCACAGACGGAGGATCTCGTTATTATTTTTTTCACTTTCGAGAGCGAGATCTGTAACGTCCTGTACGATGACAATGCGATACCTTTGTCCGTAACGATAGTACCTACAGCGGGAAGCGATCGACTTCGAAATCCGACAATCTCGAGTTCGGAATAAGCGATGCATTATCAATGTACCTATATTCGCGCGAAGGATTAACTCGAGCATTGGACGGCATAGAGCGAGCCGGAAGCGAATGGACCTCGGCTCGTCTGGCTGTAATTAATCTCAGACTATCGAATCGCTACGGAGCCATAGATATACCTTGAGACTTTCGGATCTTTCCGGGGCTATCGTCGTTGTAATGTACGACGGATTATACACTTTACTGCATAATCGTCCATATACACCGAGGATCGTATGCAATTATTGTTTCAGTTTGCCACGGTATTCAGAACTTTGAGGAAACACCGCAGTACACCGAAGTGAATCCTTTGCAGGATGCTAAACTGGTGTGTCGGGTTATCGCCAAACAAGGACAATGCATCTGGCAGAAGGATCAAAAGGTAACGTTCGATTTTAAACTTTGGTAACAAACAAACAAACAAAAAAAAACAATGATTTTCGCACAAAGGTTAGAATGGCTGTACGGAGAATAAATGGCTTTTTTAACACCCTATTCAAACGTAGAGAGCGTTTATGCGTTTGGGTCCGAAGCGAAGTCGGCTCGTTGTTGATCCGCGTGCGGCAGTCACAATCGGTGAAAAAAAAAATCAAGTTTTTGACGCGTCTTACGGAATAAAACATGCAGAATTTTTTTCGCTCGCTAATCTTAGCTTTTTTTTCCGAGCATTTTTTTTTTAACCTCCGCTTGCCGCGAATATTTTTCGCCTACGCGAGCTTACCGCACTGAATTCCGATGAGGGCTGCGCTCATTTTTCCGATCATAAATTCCGGGAGGATGAAATAAATTTAAAGGTTCTCGACCTACCGCCGAAACCCAAACCTGTTATGCCCGTGTTATTTATGCCCAATTCTAAATAACTTTCACGCGTTTTCTCTTATGTGCGTGTACACATTTTTCTCGACGTTTCGGACGATTTTGAGTGTCCCGACGTGAAAATATCGAAAACATTTTTTCTCTATGACGAAGCTAAAAACTATGTCAATCCGTAGCCACCGTTTCGTATGTTCTTTCAAACGAGAAGGATTCATTTCCGCGACTGGTTTCAGTTACGTTGGGGAAACGAATGAAATAAAATAAAAACGATGGAAAAAATAAAGGTTTGCCTCTAGTTACGAGGGTGTAACTCTTCCATGTGGCCTGATTCTCGCCACGTACCGCCTCGATGCCCCGGGTTATCTATGGTCCTCCGCACGGAATACCTAGGATACCTTATATCCAATAGATACATCATCACTCTCGTTTTCCCCCTCCCCTCTCTCTTCTCTCTTCGCATTTGTACTATATACGCGTCTGTAAAACAGAGCTTGGTAGCTACTCGATTGGAGATGGGACGAGAAAGAAGACGAGCTCTAGTCCGGAGTTGCGCCCACTTGCTTTGTTTCATTCCTTTCTCGGCAGAAAAAAAAAACAATTGCAATGACGAAGATTCGCAAGAATCGAGGAACGAGATAACTACTTGCCGTGGCGAGCTTTCGCGCGTAAGAAGGAAGAAAAATACTTCGAGATCGGATATCCAACCCCCGCTCGTCCGCTGCGTTGCATCTTCCATTATCTTATATATATTCCCATTTTCCAACCTCCGACATTGCTGAAATTTATGTGTTTTTTTCTTCTTTTTATTCTTCTACAACGAGTACAAGGAGACTTCTGGAGGATTCTTCTTGTTTCCTCGGATCCTCGAGGGCCATATTTGAATTACATTTATTCAATTAACGAAGCATCAACGAAACGAAGCGAACCGCTGATCCCTCGGGAGATGAAATAACTTGAACTTTATCCAGCGAATAAGGAACATTTTGGATCATTATTACCGTTTGTGTTCGCTTCGCCCCCCCCCGCTTCTCCTCGGTGAAGATTTTATATCTGTACTGTTTATATCCTTCTTGCAGCTCGATTCTTCGTAGCTACCGCTCATTTCTTTACCTCTTTCGTCTCGATATTTATGAATTTTTCTTCGTTTTTTTTTTTTTTTTTGTTCGTGATTTATATTTTACCGTCGACCATTAGCGCCGCGGCCATCGGCCAAATCGGGTTTTCTCGGATGGCATAGTGCTTTTCCTAGCTTTATCTCATACTACCATGTATATATATAGATATGTATATCCATCTATCTGCCAGTCAACTCCAATATACGATATTGCTGATAATGGTACCGACTGGCTGGACGGTCCGCGAATTCGCGTCACTGACCATTTTTATCCAAGAGCGTTCCATGCGCCTCTTTCCCTGTCTATCCACGGTGCATTTGCATCCAACGTTTTAGCACACTTAACCGTATCTTGAGCATACATATTTTCCATTTATTTTTTGTTTTTTTTTCTTTATAATCGCTCGCTACGTTGCCGCGATGTTCGTTCGTTCGTCACACAACACTTTTCGCTATCTCTTCCGCAACTCCCATCGCAGTTTCCGCTTGTGCTAATTCTCGTTACGTAAACGCTTCGACGTCGAGCTTATTACCGCTATTAACGGTATTGCGGAGAGTAAATAGAAACAAAAGGAAAACGAAAAGAAAAAAACTCGGAAAAATGTTCACCCTCGTTGTTGCGTCACGCGGGCAGAGAGGAGGTATATCGCCCACCGCTTGGATTACACACGAGAAAATCAGATAATCCGGTGACACAATTATAATTGAGTTTGCTTATTTCGTACTGGTTCGTTGGACTTCGCTGGGGTTGCGCTCGTCGATGACTCTTTGCTTCGTTATCGCGGTTGGAATGCATAAATCCATCGACGAGTTTGTTCCTAGTATCGAGGGGAAAACATACGCGGCGAGAGGTACAAAGGGGGACGCGAGCCAATTCGACGAGAAAACTTTGTACTTCCATCGCGATTCTGTATACCCGCGGATTCGTTGCTCTCGGGGGGGCCTCCATTTCGGGACATAATATTTTTATTTTATTATTTTTTTTTTTTTCGCTTCGCATCCACCGTAATGCTTATTCATCCATCAATATCAGGCCTCTCGTTAGTCCTCTCGCCCTCGTGGTCGCGAGAGAGTATATTAGTCGGTTTTTGGTTTATTCATCAATCATCCGGTTGTTCAGTGGATCTATCTACATTGGATTTACAGGTTTTTTTAAATATTTTTATCATCGATAGTACATATGGAAAATAAGTGAATATCGCAGATATCGAAGATCCACGTACCGGATTTATAATATTTAAACGACTTGTAATATATTCATTTTTATTTAAAAAATGTCGCTCATGATTGATTGGATCAAGCGGACGTTGCGATCGTGTTACATAAATCGTCATGTATCATATTCAAAAATGTAAGAGGCATTTCAGTTTTCAATATAATATTTCTGTATATTATTATTTTTTTTCCGTTCCTATCTCGAAGTGTAGTCTAAATATTGATGGAACAAGCAAAATAAGAGACGCAATTCCACGAGATCGGGGAAAAAAAAGTAAAAAGTAATTAGGCCGAACTGCCCGGATTCGTAAAAAGTTATAAACCGACGCGTCATCGACAGGTACATAATTATCGGCATTATTGCGTCTAATTCCTCTGTGATTGTGCTCGCCGATCGAAGATTCTCTCTACTTCATCAACGTCCGCGTGTAACCCCCGGCAGCAGTACGACTCGCCACCGAAGGTCTTTTCCATCGTCGAAAACTTTTCCGCGCTCCGGTCACGTCCAATTCTTTTTTTTTTTTTCTACCTCCCCCCCACCCGCTTCAACCTTTTCGCCTCTCTCTTTTCGTATAATCGTCTTTTCGCCACGGTCGTGATTAAGTTCTCTCCGCCGGGTTGCTACTCGACCGCACACAAAGAAAGTGTGTATAGAGACGAAAGAAGAAAAGAGCTTCGAAGGGTGGAGAGACCGGGTGAATGGGTTACGGGGGTCGGTGGGAGAGAGGACACAAACGAGCTTGAGAAAAGAGAACGAGAGTTTGAGGCGCATAGGAATCTACGACGAGAGGAACGAGAGAGGCTCGCGCTGGAAGGGTAGCGCGAGCCAAAGAGAGCGAATTTGCAACGATCGAAGGGAAAGAGAGATGCCCAACAATTGGCCGCGTAATATGCGTCAAACTAAAAGATCGACGATCCGTCGGCCTGAAATCGAGCGGTCGTTAATCAACGCTTTCCCCGAACACGTAAATATAACGCGAGGGAAGCCGATGGTATAGAAATGCAGAGTTGGAGGGGCTTCGCGTATAGTATACCGCGACTACAAATCTACCGAGGTCGAGGAAAAATTGGCTAAAATATAGTTCACTCACCGTGTATAGATATATATTTTTATGGTGCCGGCCGTATCGCGCTTGTGGTATCTTCATAATTTCGACTGTCACGGACTATTGACGAATGAGCGAGACTCTCGAAGCACTCTCGAAGCACCCGGGGGATGCGAAAAATATTTTCCTCTCTCTCGGAAAAAAAAAAAAAAAAGATTGCAAAGGACACGCTTACACATTGCTTTCTTAAGGCTCAAAAAGAAAACGAAAAAAAGGTCGAACCTGTTCGGTTAATTCGACTGTTGGCTACCGACTCTCGTGTTAAATTATTCCTGCTTGTTTGCTTTGATGTTTCTTTTTTTTTTTTTTCTAATCTCGTTGTCTTCGCGCGCGGCAATGATAATTTCGCGTTAACGGAGAAAGATTTTACGCCACTTGAGCTTTTGGCACGGTATCATCGGTATTAACCCTTCATTTGGCTGGCTTCCTCGGCAAGCCGGTAGTAGCCCAGTCCCATGCGCGCTCTATGTACTAATGGTTATACATAAGATAGCGCAAAGATGCACGTATACGGTAAGTGGTATGAGTTATACAAAATCGCGAATCGAAGTTGGCGCATCAATAATGTTGGCGAAAGGGTTCAGATTCGAGAAGTAATTTTCTCTCATTCGCTACCCTCGGATGTTGAAAGATCTTTGATCAATATTGTTTCTCGCGCTTCTGCTGAGTTGACCCTTTATACGTATATCGCCGGAAATAGAATTCCCCAGTATAACAGAAACTCCGAGGTGTCGTTCTCATCGAGAACGAAATTCGATTTGAATGTTGAGTTACGATTAAACGGCGCGTATTGCAACGCGACACGATACGCAATGTTGCTTTAGTATTTTTATAATTAATTTCCTAGTCAAAGAAGGGTTAAGAAAATGAACGTAGATTTTGTCGTATTCTTGGATAATTCGAAAACAGTGTCGAATACACGGGAATATAATGCAATATGAAAAGCTCACGGTAGCCGAAGGCTCCATCAGCGAATAAGGTAAAATCGATTAACAACCTCGCGCTATCCGCATCGGGCCCCGATGTCGCGCATAAATTTCAATCAGCGAAGCTTTTAAAAAGCCACCGCGAGGCGAATGCCCGGTAGCCCGGCGAACTATATCCCGCCGTTAGTATCACAGCAGTGGTAGTGGTAATAAGTATATGTGTACCGCGTTAGCTATATAGCTACGCGTATCGCGGGTATGAACTGGCTTTGAGGATTAACGCGCGAGAGCAGAGGGCTTCCCCAAGCTGATGTAAAAATAAAAAAATATAAAAACAATAATAACGGCAAAGCTGACGATGATGCGGTGTGTGCCGTGGTCCGAACGTTCGTTCCCGTTTAAATACGCAACGTGCCAAATATTCATAGGAAGTTCTCGTTGTGTAACGAAAAAAAAAGTATACATCTTCGCATGGAAAGCTTTCGCGTCTCCTTTGTCTCATTAAAGAAAAACTGCATCAACTTTTATTAGCCTTCGCTTGCCACAAGCTGAATCGTATACCCGCGAAAAATAAAAAATAAAAAACATTTGTACCGCTCAACGCGCCAAATCCGGCAAACTTTTTATATCTCGAATCGTGAATGAGAGAAGTAGAGATAAAAAAAAAATAAAACAAACGCAAAAACAAAAAAATGAAATAAAATCCGTACGTGGGGTATGAGGATCTCAGTGCGGCTGTGGCCGCGCCGCAGTGCAGCACATAAATTTCAATCAAGGAAGCTTTTAAAAAAAGCTAACGAAAGCTCGGGCGCGTATAGGTGCGCGTTAGGAGAGCGCCCGAGGGGCATGGCAAGAAGAGAAACTAGTCTAGCCTGGTAGCCCGGTGGAAAACGAAGCTCGGGGGCTTCTATTGGGAAGGGGTAACGTAGCTATTAACTCTGTGCCCTCTTACGACGTATAGTCGGCGGAGCTCCACCGACGGTAGCACCATCGAAGGTTTCTCCGGTGATGGAAGAGGCGTAAACTCGTTGTTGATAATGAAAAAAGGAACAAGATGAAGGAGACGGAAGAAATCTTCTATGCCGTTTTCTCTGTTCTACCGTTTGAAATACACCCTCTCGGTCCGCGCTTCGCATCTAGAGCGGATTTTCCCTTGTTGTCGGAAGGCCCGTCGGTACCTCCGCAACTCCGGCGAGTACAAAGTATCTCTCGTTCTTCGCTCCTTGCACCATTCCGCGGAGGTTCTTCATTCTCACGGGTGCGCACACCTCACAGAGAAGAAAAGCAACGCCTTTTAACGTATCCCCTTGTCGAGCTTCCGTCCGATTCTCGACACCAACGCGCTCATACTAGCTTTTATGCCTCCCTAAATACCAACGAGTTTCCCTCCGGCGCGTTACCGCCTCTTACGGAAAACTGTGAGAGAATCAACGAGCGCGAGCACGCGAGGGCAACCTCTACTCGAGCACTTTTGTATGACATACCTTCGCTCGCACGTGCTGCAAACTCTGCGTCTGTAAATTCTCTTCGCAGTAACAAATTCTACAAGTTTAATAATCGCTCGTATCGTTCCATGTTATATTCCGAAGAAAGTCCATTAATTCTCTAAATGCGTCGACTAGCGTAATATTGGATTCAAAGTATTCGAAATTTCATAAATATTTTTAAAAATGATGGCGCGTAGATATAGTTCTTTTCGAAAAAAGTCTAAAAATCCAGAAATGTTTGTTTTCTTCAATTTTGGAGATTTCCGCGTCCGAAATATTCATTCAGCGTTGCTGGAAAGTCATCGAAAGCCATCATCATAGACAGCAGTTCCTCGGGTCCTCGGAATTTGCAAAATAGACTTACATTTTTACCTAATCGTATGTAACTCGCGAGCTTAAAAGAGTATTCACGTGCAAAAACGCGAAAACTCGCGGGCGCGATACCGTGAAAGAAAAATCTTCCCATTTCAACGCGTTGACGATGATGACGATGAAGTACGAAAAAAAAAACGAAAGCTTTAGCTTGGCTTGGCACTCATAACTTATGCGCATCTCTTTTTTCGAAAGCTCAGCACGAATTTCCACGTATCTCGTTTGCCCGGGAAAAATCTTGCCTCTCTAGTGCAATGGTTTCTATGAAATTTTTCCCGACAGAAACGAAGCTTGGTCAGCTTCACCGCGAGGGATACTTTAGCCCTCTCGCATAGAGACATCGTGCAAACTTGCGTGCACACCGAGCGAGCTTTCTGTATTATGCAAAGCCAGGCGACTGACCCGAGTAGGCGGGGGATAGGGTGTACGCACGAGCCCTCGGTAGTACCGCAACTTGGCTCAGGGTTAAAAAAAAAGACGTTGCTTTCCAGTATACGGGTCAGCGTACATACTCCACTAGTGTCTGTATCTACATTGCCGAGATTTCTTTTGAATTACAGCGGCTGGAAAAAAGTTTGCGAAGCAATTTTAGCCGCTGATGTTCCCTCGCCGGGGGACTTAATAGAATCTGTGCCGGGGGAAGGAAGAAAGAAAAAAAAAAAAAAAAAGCTGATAGAAAAAGAAAGATAGAGACTTTCTTCGTGCCGAAGGAAAGGTGGTACATATAGTTATAGAACGAGATGCAGACGTGACCACGCGCAGTTTCACTCAAACGACTGTTTTATTCTTACTTCATCGCGTGTAAGCGAAGGTAATCGAAAAAAAAAAAAAAAAAAAAAACCTGTATTCCGTTGAACTTCTCTCAATGATTATCGTACCGTTTAATTTTTAATTACCTACTCGTTTGGTCGTTGTAACCCGACAGCATTGAAGTCCCCCTGTTTGTAAGCCTAACATTCGTGACTCTGGCGGTTGTATCCTCCCACAGTAGCGAAGCCAAATATTTGCGTTAAATAACATCACCCGGCACTTGATTAACAACAACGGTCATGAGTGTAGTCCACGCGAGTAGGTGCCGAGTGGACGGCCCTCCTCGACGAGTGCAACGCCCAATGCAGGACAACGAGACAACGTAAACCAGTTATGGGAATAACGTAACTGTTTGATGCTTCGTTGCGCGCGGTCAGTTAGCTCGAGTTCTCAAAATTTGTGGCTAAATGCCTCTCGGGCGTTATACGCGAGGAGTCCCTGTTGTGGCGTTTCTGTACTCGAGCCTCGCGTAAAATATGTTACCAAGGGGTTTTGATGACAACGCGTCGAGGACGGTGAGCCACATGGAAAGGGAAGAGAAGGGTGGCGGAGGGTGGAGGGTCTGTGGATCCTCCCTTTTCCCCGGGTCACAGGCTCGCGCGAGCGTGCATTAATTTCCATATTAATACACGGAGGAAATCCGTTTTAATGACATCTGGATTAGAGAAAATGGGACGGCGGCGCTGGGCCGACGCGCCGGAGACCGAGAGCACGTCGAGAATTGTGTTATGTACCGCGCGTTATATCTATATTCAGATACCGGCCTCTTCGTATATAAACTTTATATACCGCCACGTACGCCACGCCACGTACGTTACAGCGGTATCGCGGCAACATACGGTAGGCTTGAGGGATTCACCGGGGCAGAAGGTGTACGAGAAGCTGCTTTTAACCCCTCACCCCTTTCATTTCTCTCTCTACCTCTCTCCTGCTTCGCAAAGTCCAGAGAGGACTTCCGGTTTTATTTACACACGCCCCTCAAGAGGGAGCGAGTGCAAACGCAACGACGACTATCGAGATTGCGCGGTAAATCGGAAAGACCGACGTCGGAAGGAAGAAAAACTAACGCAACTCTTCCCTGCACCGTTATATATACCTCTCGACGAGCTCTCAGCGACCACAAGATACTTTTTTTCTTTTTTGTTTTGTTTATTATACTACATATCGTATGTCTTTTTTTGTTTATTCACGTTGTTTGCCTTTTTCCTTTCTCCATTCGTCTTCCGGTACATCTTCACAATATTTTTCCGTTGTTTTTTTTTCTTCGATATCGTTCGCGATATATCACGGACAGGAAGATATCGCGGACAAACCGCGAGCTAGGAGCTTCCGTCGAAGAACGAATCGAATTGCCGGCGGAGAGGGGGTTCCGAGACTCATTCTTGTTTCTCACTCTCACTCGCCGCGTAACCGAAAGATTTATGCTCTCCACGGTTTCTCATTACTCCCACTACGACATCGAGATGAGCTATGTGCTACCATCATCCTTGGAGAGTGAATATTTATGAAAGATGTAAATAACCGGTAGATCATTTTCCCGCTGGCGAGAGTATATATGTATGTATATAGACGAGACGCCCTCGGGCTGCCCTGTCAACGAGCTTTGATATTACCGCTTTCATCGCTCTCCCCCGCAATCCGTGACAACTCTCTTACTTGGTTTACTTTTTACCGGCGTTTCCTGAAAATTATGAGAACGCCTTGCATTGTCTCGCTTTTGACCGAAACGAGTGAAGATCCAGTTTCACGATTCGTCTACCTCGATGATCTTTCCTTTCGTTATCAACGAAAGACACGGATACAAAGGAAAAAAACGGGACCGGCGTTCGTATCCCATTATTTGCCTTTCTAAAATAGTTCGACAAACTACGTTGACAAATTTGACAAAGTAAAAAGATAATGACAATTATTGCAAAAAACTAAACTGCTGAACTGGAAGATTGTTAATTTACAACAAAAAAAAGATACTTTTTTTTTTACTGTACTCGGGAGAAAGTCCGAGCTGCAGTTGAAGAGCGCAAATACACGAAGTCACGAGCATTTTTTTTTCGTACTATCGAGTACGGAATATTTACCCCATTTTTTCTCGGAATTCCCTTTCATCGTGATTGTCGGTTCGGTTATTTAAAAAAAATCATAAAATAGTTAGGAATTTTCGGAATTAAATGAATAAATCGAAATTTAAATATCGAGACAGGAACCAATCACAATGCGTCTATAAGTCTTACACGATATATATCGCATTGCGATTATTTTGCGTCAAATTACTTTTGTAAGAAAGGATTTAAATACCTCGATGTTCGTGTATTTCCGAACCGACGGGAACCCCCAACAAACCTTTTTAGAGTATTTTTTCGGTACCAACATTTTCCGGCCAATCGTCATACCCATGACTTTGAGAAAAAACATGTCGAAAAGGAGCAGGAATTTAACTCTGAGAAGCCCCATTTTTTATGTTTATGCACCGGCTACCGGTATTTCCTTTCATCTCATTCGACTACACCGCTAAATATCGTGGTATCGCCTTTCACTCCGAGTACATTCCCAAATCAACTTCCCACCGCTATCGTCATGAATAAGACATTGAATTTTTTGTTCCATCGTCGAGGGTGGAATTCGCTAGTAGAAAATAGAAAAGGAAGAAAGTAAGGAGAAGTGGTGAAAAAGCATCACAGTGGATTTAGGTTTACCGTGAAGTTTCATGGAGCGACATAAAAGCTTCGGTTGCACCGTCGAGGATCGACGCGGGCTGTTTCTCACTCTGTGAGTTTCGCGGAGAAAGGTAAACGCCACTGGTGGTGGGGTATGGGGAATCGCGATGAGAAACAAGATCGATTGAGAGAGAGAGGAGCTCGGCAGCGGTGGCGGCGAAGGAGGCCGCGAGGCGGGAGAACGTAGGCACAGGACTCGGGAGAGCGAGAGAGGACGAGAGGAAACATCGGCGAATCGCAAACCCACACTGCGAATCCCTCGTCGTTGGTGCGATCTATTTCGTTGCTCTCAATGTGATTGCTGTTGCGGGCTCGCGAGGGTTGGCCTCGTCTCTGCGGCGGTATCGCGGGGCTTCGTTTGGCTTCCGACACCGGCGCGCGGGGCGCAACCCTCTCCGACCGGTTCGCGATGCCCTCTCTCACACCCGCCGTACAACCCCATTCCCCTTCTGTTATCGGGCTCTTTCGGCCCGCGGGCTGTGTACCCTTCCCGAGGTGATATACACGCGAGTCGGAGGCATTTCGAAGCGCGTGAAAATCCTCTCAACCGATACACACGCCCCGATGCGTAGAATAGCAATAAAATCGTTTCGCAGGAATAGCGTAATCGTCGTGAAAAAAAAAAATCTTTTACGCATCGTGAATGCCCTCTCCTATACGAAAAAGTCTCTTTTTCTATTTTGTTATCCAACCTCGGGCATTAAATACTTCTTGCCCGTGCTCTCCGATCGCAAAATTTACCACAATATCATTTGGTCGACGCCTTCGTTGGGCAAACATTACGTTCGCAAGCCAATGATTCTTCCGTCAATTTTTTTTTAACAGCGCCTCGTATTGTTTTATCCCGTAACTTCGACTTTTTAGACCTTCTACATACATGATCATTCCCAAGACTATTCGATGTCAATACAACAAGAATCTGGGACACCTATTATCGAATGTTCCGTGACATTTTCAGCAAGAGTGTCTTCGTGGTATTGCGGAAGTAAATAAATCTGGTGATTCGAAGGGAACAGCGGTAGAAGGATCGATGAAGAAGAGAGGTAGAAGGTGAGGTATGTATAAACCCAGAAGCTCTCGCGGTGGAAGCTCGTCGATCTATCTATCCATCTCGTTGCTCTCAATGTGATTGCCGTAGCCTGCTGCGATGTTGCTGCGGCGAACCTTGTTGGTGGTTCGAGAGGGGAGGGGGGATATCGGGGCCTTTGGCCCGGAGGGTATGTACCTTTGGTACCCCATGAGCCTCGCACAGGAAGAAGCGAAACGCTCGCGGAGACGCGTATACCGGTGTGTTGCGACGTACTCTATACGAAGATAGACGTCGAGAGGATGGAAGGAAAGGAAGAGACAGAACGGGATAGGTGAGCGGAGAAAGAGGGTCTGGGTGAGGGGGATTTGTGAGAAAGGCAGAAAGAGAGGGGAGAGGGAGAAAGCGGCAAACGGAAGAGCACGCCGGTGGGGTGGTTCTGTGGATGCATTACGCTGATTGCTGGTCGCGCGAGCGTCAGCGAGCGGCCTTCACTGCCGCGCGTGGATAGAGAAAGAGAAGGCGAGGGAAAGCGTCGAGCTCGCTCCGGCTCCTGGGGCCGTACGAAGAAACGAACGGAGCGCGTATACGATAGATGGCAAGAGGGGTAGCAACCGGTCGGAGAGAACCCGGGACCGGGTACGTACGACTGGAAGTACGAGAAACCCCCGCGGGCCATCCCTGACGTTCGTGAACCCGTGGTCGTGGTATGAGGGCGTTCAGAGAAAAGAGAAATAGTAGAAAGAGGAAAAATAAAAAAAATAAAAAAGAGAGAAAGCGAAGAACAGCGAAAGGAGAAATAAGGGCCTAGCCCTGTAGTTAAGTAAGTGAACTCGGGAAGCACCCGGCCCCCGCCAGCCAGCCAGCCAGCCAGCCAGCCTGCCAGCGAGCCAACAACCTCACGTTCACTGTACACACTCTCTTTCCGTCGTAACCCCTACTACCGTTTCTAGTGTATATATAATACATACACACGCCCCCTCTGCGCAAAGTACTTTGCGAGCTAAAGAGCTCGCCGTATGCCACTAGTGCCCGGTGGATTTTAATCCCTTAAATGAATGACGCGCGCCCGGGCCCACCCGGCTCTCTTCCTCTTTCGCTTCAACCAGCCCCGCGCTTCGCGAAGGTCGGCTTCGAGGTACACGCGAACCGGAGCTTTTCTCAGATTTCACTTGTACGATTGTGTACACGAACGCAAAATCTTGCTCTTGGCATTTTATGCTCTTTGGATAGACGCATTTTACACGCTCTTCCGGTTTTCTATAGGGGGCCCATTTGCTTACCCTCCGCTCTCGGGCTGTTATCGCATACCCACGCTATTTTGCATGCTGTCTCGCGATGTCGTTTCAATCTTCTTTCGTAATGTAGCGAGCTTCGTAGACACCCGGAAGGTCGAGCCTTTGAACTCTATTGATTTCTCGCGGATATGAACAAACTATGCGTTATAGGTGTGTAAATTCTGTCATACCGTAATAACTATGAAGCTTGTCGGGTAGAATTTGAAAATACGAAAACATTGGAAACTGCGACTATGCGAAATGTTGGACTCATCGGTAATGTATCGAGTTTATCAGGTAGAATTTTGAAAGATTAATTTTATTCTATTATGTCTGGCATTTTGCATCCCGTATCTACGTTTCCGCGTACACGGATGTCGGTGCCCAGTTGAAAATTTTGAAAATTCACTGTATCGCACACATTATCATACCCCGAAGACTAATGCGCGCGTACGTCGGGGTACTTGTACGGGGTATTTTGCACGCTGTTATTCGGCGCTCGGGTTTCCAGTCCGTGCGAGCAACAGAGCATTACGCTCGGATATACATCGATACGCGTTCCATATTCTTGTCGTCGCCTTGTATTCGTACCGATGGAATCCGATATAACTCCCGGTATACGCTCTCGGATTCTCGTCTGTCGATCTATTCTATGCCCGACGTTTTTCGCGCTGGGAATGTTAATGTGTTATAATGCAAAATATACATATGTATCTTTCATATTTGCATCCGCGCATCGGCGTTACTCGCGGATGCGCGTCTGTGCGCGTGTACACTGCGCGATATAAAATCGAATGATATTTCCGTCGAATGGGCGCAACAGACTTTTCGAAAGCCTCTCGCATACGTCCGGCGGACTCCGGTGCATCGTACCGGTTGCGTGGAAATGACGGATTTTCCGAAATACATATGCATACGTCGCTACGCGTATGGAACTACAGCGCACCGCGTATTCTGTTCGAAAAGTCCCGTGTCCCCGAATGAAAATCATGGAATATTAAAGCAACCATTTATTTTTTCCATCGATCGTTTATCCGCGTTTTAACTGGCGCCATTGCGTGGTTGCGTATTTATTTAATATTTTATTTACAGCCGATCGGAATGCACCTGAAGAAATACGAGTGGGTCGGCTCGCCGGATCACGGCGACTGTTCCTTGTGGGTAAGATCCGCCGCTCTCGAGTTCGACGATGGGCTCTGGCAGTGTCAGGTCACGCCTAGCGATTTTACGACCCAAGATGCTCTAACATCGGAACCCGCCAGACTCGTCGTCAGAGGTATTTATTCTCAATTTGAAAGGCATTTAACAAAAAAACTATCAAATCAGTTTTGCGTTACGAAAAATTGGTTGTACATTTCATTGCGATAATATGATTTCCAAATGAATAATTATCGTTACATCGAAACGATTCGATTAATTATACGATGCCCACCGGAAAGTGCGCGATCGCGTTGATCGATCGATTCTCCGGCGTAGAGTCGTTACGACGGAAAGTACTTCACCGCGCGGTCCTGTTGTTGTCGATAAATCATTAATTATTCATTGCCAAGAGAATAGGAAGATCCGGGCCAGGGATATCGGTGCGGGCATTATAGGACAGTTGCCGCGCGTACCGCTATGCCAGAGATAGGTATCGTTGACTTTGCGTAACTCTATGCCATGCCCGGGCGTTATGCCACTGTGGCGCACAGTGTCGCGGCAATTCTCGTCGTCCCAGCCGGTTCGTTCATCGCGATGGGAACACGTGCGCGCGTTCCGTGACGTACGTATATTCCATCGTAGGACACGCGGTATATCAAACGCTCGAGAGCTGTATCGTATCGTCGAGTCGACGAATGTATACCAACTCCCGCTCTCCTATACACATCTATCCATATATATAATATATACTATATATGCGCATACATGAAGCGCTGTGTTTTGGTATATAAAGCGCGGTAACGCGCCTCACCGGAGTTCGCCGTGGATAAACGAGGGATTACGAATTAATCTTCGCTAATTGTCTCATTCTAGTCAGCCCTCAACGGCCGCAGATAGAGTACGACGGTGCCGTAATTCTACCGGGTAGCAACGTGACAGCGAGGGTAGGCGAGATCGCAACTCTCACTTGTACAGCTCGCTATGGAAATCCTTCGCCGCTAATTAAATGGTTCGTAATTGTTTCGTCTGCCACTTTCCTTACGTATAACATATATATATATACTACATTAGATGATATATACGAGTGCTGTACATAACAAAGTTTGCTCGCGAGAAGTTTCTCTCCGGCACGCTTGGCAAATCCAGAGAACAGCGTTAATTCTTTAACTATCCGTATTTAGGGATTTTTGTGCTAATTAATGAAATGAGCGTAGAGTTTTTCTTTGGCGCCGGAGCTCGGTTCACGTCATACAAGTACGACTGAATAAATTTAAAAAGAAATTAAATATTAACAAATTTATTACCGCCGTTTTTTTTTTTTTTCGTTCAAAAGCGAGTAGCCATATGTCCAATTGATTCCAGAGAAATATGATACTCGATGATTTTACTTGGTTTTCCGCAATGAGATTTTGCGAAATCCCTCTCCGAACGCGCAACGACGCGAACGACAAATAACGGTAACTCTCACGCACTCGATCGGATGTTCGCATGGCTCTCAACTCCGCGTTAGCGACGCTTATTTTTATATTGTAAACTTTACCACATTGAGCCCTTCGAACGACACTTCCGTTTTTTCGACAAGTCTCGATAAGATAAACATCTTTTCATTAATTCTCTACTCCTCCGAAGGAACGTCAAACATTTTTGCGCGTTACTTTTACCAACTTCGCCGTGTTTCTTCCGTGTCGCGCGTGTTGGGACTGCCTTTGCTCACCGTTCGCCGGTGGTACCCGACACCCTGCGCACTGAAACTTCTTACCCCGTCTCTCCGTTATGATAATTTTGTAAAAGAAGATTTTGGGAAAAAGTGCGAAAATTTGTCTCGTTGAAACCGACAACGAGAGCAGAGTTGGCTACTTTCGGGTCGTTGTCTCGTCGTCGTCGTCGTCGTCGTCTCGCGAACTCGCTTAATCCTCGGCTGTCGTCGGGGAGGGGAGGGGAGGGGAGGGATTATAAGCGTACATTTGTCGACGACGACCAAGATTTCCCTCGGAAAATCCATTCTCCAAGACCCGAGACGGGTTGGTCTTTTCTTCGCGAAAGATTCTCGCGACCCTGCGCATATACATCGAGGAATATCTTATGGATACGACGAGAAGCAGAAGCAGCGATATCGGGACTCTGGTAACCGCGTACCCTCTCTCGTTCTACACGGCTCGCGACTCTTCCTATGAATAATCATGATCTATTTTGCATCTCGTATAGAGGGATTCGTTCTCGCGAAGCCACGGGATAAAGGAGCCGAGGGGGCGGGGCGGCCCTGGCCGCCCCGGTGGGAGGGTGGAAGAGAACCGACCGCGTATCTCGACGAAAAAAATCTTACACTTACAGACTAGTTCGTACTTCTATCTATCCGCGTAGCGCGTATATACATAACCGCGAAACTTGAGCTTTTCCGCACCTCTCCCCCATTGAAAATAGTGTATTTGCTAAAATTTGCCTAACGCGCTCGACGAGTCGGCTATACTCCTTTGTAATTTAAACAAAATGAATTAACGCGATCGCCCGCGGGCTTTACGGAGCAAACCATATAGAACGCGAGTGCTTTTTTTTTTTCCTCCGCGATATATATTTTTCATCATTCTCGTTTCGACGCAATACCGAGTGTACGAAGAGCCAGAGTTATCCCGCGGAGAATAGAGGTATTTCACTGTTTCGAAAGCGCGGAAGCGTGCGAACCGTGCAAGCCGACGGGTGAGTTTTGTAACTCTCCGGTCCCTCCGCCCTTCCGAATACACGGGTTTCGATCCGCGTCGAAACACCAGTCGCAAGGGGTTGCCAGTGCGAAAGGGTGGACGCAGGGAGCGAGAGATGGGCGAAAAAAAAAATAAATAAATAAAACGAGGTCGAGAAAATAAGTGAAAACTCGGACAATCGAACTCATCCGAAATCGACTATTTCCCCGATGGTTGCTCGCGGCCCAATTCGGAATGCTACAGCTGCGCGTTGTAGGAATCCCATTCGTTCGAGAAAACCGTACTGCCCTAATCCCCTCCCTCCCTCCCTCTCTCCCTGTCTGCTTCCGGGTGACGGGCATCGAAAACTCGAATTCATCCCCCGCGAACGTATCTACGGTAGAACAATTCCCGCAATTATTCACGCGCCTCTGTGCGCTTTTAATTGTCGTCGAGGAACGACAGCGATCGGATAGCCGGTGCGGAGCGATAAACAAAAGTTTCGTCTAGTCGAGGAGTTTCTTAGATTAAACATTGCTTCGTCGTCGCAGCCGCATAAATAATGTACCGTTCGTGCACAGATTTATTTTACTATAGAAAATAAGAAAAACGAGTCGCGCAATCAACGGCGTAACGCGAATGTTGCCGATGATCGCGGACAAGGGCCGAAGCGGAAGAGCGCGAATCCTTGTCGAGATTCCGTTGGGTTTGCCGCTTAGCGTTTCGTCCGGTATCCGCACAAATCCTCGAAATTACTCGAGGTTTTCGAGAGGATCGGTCGAGTCGGGTTAGGAGCGGGAGGACGAAAGCCGGAGCGTATCGCGTTCCGGGAGTCGTTACGAAGCGCCCTCAGCATCTCGAGGATCGAGAGAGAGAAAGACCCGCCTCCCCCCTTACTCGTTCCATCCATTGAAAATGCAAATTCTAATGGTATACCCTCAGGTATCTCGGTGAATCGGAACTGAGGACCGTGAGGCCTCAGGTGAACACGACGGAGATTGATAATCCAAGGACTTGGTCGACCAAGAGCGTTTGCGACATTCTTGCCGAACGTTCGCGATACGGACATCCTATACGTTGCGTCGCTATACATCCGGCTTACGCAACTCCGACCATGTCCAGCAGCACCGAAGTTCGCTTTGACGTACGATGTGAGTATCATCCACTCCCCCTTTACTATTTATCCCTATACGTGCATATTACATTTGTATCCCTGGATCCTTACACCCCCCCTCACCGCTGCGTATAAACCGACGCAATGTGGACACGGACCGAACTACGAAATATCCTTTGATCGTAATCCTCGTATCTCAATGGGCAAAGGTATTCGACGAAATTCCTCATTTCGCGTAGTAAATTTACTCTCGCCGCATTCGAATGCTTCCGTAATTCGAATATTTCCGCAATACGACGAATAAACTTCGCGCGCCGTTAAACCCTACCCGAGGCGCAAACACGGAGAATGTTCGAAAAATATCGATGAAACTTTGCGAGCTAAAGAAAAAAAAACGTTTTCACGCCGATAAAACAAAAGTTCGGTTGCGGAAAAAGCCCGATGCGTAGTCTTTTTGCGAAGATCACGGTCTTCCTTTCGGATGATTGATTTTTTCAACGTTTCCACCCATCTAAAAGGATTCAGAATACTCTGCGAACCTTCCTTTGACCGGCAATGTAAAAATTCGGAAAAATACCATATTGTCGAAAATATAAAAAAACAAAAAAGTGTTGATCGAGTTCAACATTGTCGTTACAAATGTCGTCGTAACAGAGACAATTTAAACACCGTGCCTCGCTA
The DNA here is from genome assembly GCA_963971235.1 of Cryptus armator. Lineage (NCBI taxonomy): Eukaryota > Metazoa > Arthropoda > Insecta > Hymenoptera > Ichneumonidae > Cryptus > Cryptus armator. Next base: position 23,631,713 of record OZ020237.1, read on the forward strand.
TTAATTTCTCAAGAAAGCTCGGGACATTCGTTCTTTTGTGCAATACAATTATTGCGAAAGATTCAATCGCGGCCCCTCGAGACAAAACGTCGCTTCCCCCCTCCTCTCGTTTATTTCTCGCCGTGACAAAGTTTTCAGTGAATCGCGATCGCGGATATTATATCTTCGCGCCTTCTTGAAAAAAAATTGTTCTCGACAGTCGGTTAATCGTTAATCGAAACTGTCGGAGTATAAGCCGATGGTTAAAGCGTTGCTGCGCGCTGGGGTGGGCGGAGTACCGACCATAAAAGCGAATCTTTTTTTTTACCTTTAGCATTTGTTTTATTTTAGTTTCCGTTTCTCGCTCTGATAATTGTCGTAGTATTGCCATTTATGGTATATAATTTTGCCGCGCCTTCCCGTACTGTGCAGGTACCATCTAAAAATGACATGCAGTGAAAATCCTACTTTTCCGCTTGGGATATCTCGCGTGTCAGTGAAATAAACTGTAATTGCGGTGTTTTTTGTTTGTTTTGTTTTCGCGAATCGACACATCGCGCATGACGCGGATGACGCACTCGGGCTGATTCGCCTCCGCGTCTAATTCGATGCTAATCGATTAACCGGCTTTTGATCGATCCCACGGAGGTTTCTCGCTATCACGGAGGTAAATTGAAAAGTTGGCTTCGGCGAAACGTCGAGCCTTCGGTTGCCCGATTCCCACTGACCCTGCCAAAATACATATATGCATAGGGTAACGTAATTCGCGGAGCGTAGCGAAAACGCTGAGCCGGAGAAATGCCTCACGCGTATTAAAATAATTTTATCGTATATATATTTCATATATTTGCAGATAGTATAATATTTGATATTTCTCATTAGGACAATTGCGTTTAACATTAACGGAACGCAAACGGTTTATTTGGTCGTTGAAAGTACGCGGATACCACCGGCACTACGATTCGAAAAGTTTTCTTTCTCTCCGGAAAACGAATGAAAAGCTTTTCGTATAACGCGCGCGACGCCGCGCACGCGAAGGCTTCGCGCGGTACAGTCGGGTGAGAGGCGAGGGCAACGGGGTAATAGAGAATCGAGCTCCAAATTGTGAATGGGTCAGCGGGTGTTCGTTCGCGCGTATTTTGAAATCATTGTTACGTGAAATGGACAGCTGCGCAAGCTATACCGGGGAGGAGGGGCTGGCGTTGGAGAACCGACTTTTTCGTAGCCGCTGCCGCTGCGCCGACTCCCAATCCAATCTCCCGATCCCCGGCATCAACCCCCCCGAGTTCCAAAACTATAACACGCCCGGCGGGCTTGCGACTCCCTCTTTGTCACTCACCAAAAATGCTCGTAGAGTCCCGGTGGTAAGTTCGCGCGCACAGACCCGGCATACCTTTCGCTCGATTCCGTTCCTAGCCGTAGGGGCTTAAAAAAATTAATTTGCCTACCGACCAGTGGGATTGACCGGGGTATGCGGAAAAAAAAAAAAGCTAAAACACAGATTCGTTTTCTATTATTTTTCCATGGTTTGCGTCACGCTATCGAATAACGAGTTTTCGCGCAGCCGGAGGGGATGTTCCGTCTGTTTTTTTTTCCTACGTAATTTTCGTACATCGCGATGTTTATGAATATTTCGTCAGATGCGCCGGAAACTCGACTCGTCGGTGCGCCGAAAGGCCAACTGGAGGAGGGTCACGATGAGCTCGAGATCCGATGCATCGCCGATGCTAATCCACCGGCATCGATACTGTGGAAGCGAACGAAAGGATCCGAAATGATGGAAATCGCGACTATCGGCGAGACCCTGAAGTATTCACCGATATTTCGAAGTCATGCCGCCACTTACGTCTGCACCGCCTCCAACACCGAAGGCGAGAGCCATCCCAGGTCCATTCAGGTCACCGTTAACTGTACGTACCGATCCAATTGCGCGTGTTACGGTGTACGCGTTGCACAATTATCCGACGTTTTTGCACCGACGAATTTTTTTAATTATTTTTATCGTCTCTATCCGTCGCAGATCCACCGAAATTCACTTCCGTCGGACCGGATCGTATGTCCACCGCGCTTCTCTTTTCCGGCGCGTCTTTCGAGTGCAGCGCGGACGCGAACCCACCGGCCGAGTACAGGTATTCCTTGTATCAATATTTTATCGATATACGTTTTTTTTTTTTTCGATAGTCGCCTAAAAGGTGACTAAGGTGATACTCGCCATTGACAGAAAAAATACAACGAGTATCGAAAAGAGAGGGAACGAAAAATCTCCCGTCCATTTTGCGAATAACAGCGAAATTCGATAGTTTTTTCGGTGTGACGACTACACTGGAGAATGACGGAAAACTTTGGTTTATTACACGAAAAAATGCAATGACTTTTTTTTTCGTAAAATCGGCGCTTGTCCGGCGGCGAAACGAATATTCGATATAATTGCATAGTAAGGCAGAATTGTAAATAGTCCGATGAACGGCGTATGTATTTCCGCGTCTCCGACGCGAATCCAAAACACTACCTATTGTTTCTTTGAATAAAGTATGCGGAAGGAAAATGAATACATCGAATAAATATATTTAATTGGGCTCTTTGTTTTGCAAATCTTGCAGATGGGCGCAAATGTTTTCCGACGGTAGAGCACCGATCGAGTGCGGTATCGGTCATCGTTTGATTCTCACAAACGTTACGTACGATCAACAGGGTCAATACGTGTGTCTCGCGTCGAACAAGATAAACGGAAAGTTACGGGAAGTGAAAAGTAGTCCGGTGTCGTTGCAAGTCGTCGGCGCTCCGAGGGTAAAAAAAACGGACTAGAATTTAACTCGAATATGTAGATAAAAACGCTGGCGCTTAGCCGCGTTTAAACGATATGTAAAAAAGTTGTTCGATTGCTGGAGATTGGCGGATTTTCAGGTGGTGAAACCGACGAGCACGGAGAAGTTTATCGTCTCGACGACGGAAGGAAGCCCCGCGAGATTAGAGATAAGATTGTGCTCCGATCCGAAGCCCCGTCTCGTTGCTTGGGAATGGGGCAGCACAAGACTGCACGCTGGCGAGGTACTCGAGTCGCGATATCGCGCCCTCGATCTCGCACGTCTGCCATCCGAAGACTGTTACATTGCCATTCTCGAATTTACGCACACCGTCAAAGAGGATCAAAGACTGTATTACGTAATCGTGGAAAACATTCACGGCAGCGATCGACGTGCTCTCATGCTGCGCGTCGACGAACCCGCTCAGGTTAGTATGTTACGTACCCCGCCACGTTTTGTCATTGGCATTTTCACGAAATTCCGCAACGGCCGCGCTTTTACCGGAAACGTTTCCTCGTCTATCGGCGTAATTGAGTTAATAATTACTTTATTTATGACCGTTACATCCGAAAGATACCCCTTGTAATTGGAGCCGTTGCCGGCTTCACCGTCCTCTCGATCCTCATCATGGGCTTCGTCTGTTTCCTCCGCTCCGATCGATGCTGCGTTCCGAGAAACGCCGGACCGACCCTGCAACAAGTTCATTGGTAATTGATAATTGGATATCCGTTAAAATAGACTCTCGATATACTTTCATCGATATAATTTGAGAACGATGATTTTTATTTTTAATTCGAAAAACCCCAGTACGAAGGCATCGAACGCGATGATGGAAGATCCCCGTTTGCCGGGCGTCGACACGATGGAGCGAGCCGCGCAGCAATTCGTACAAGAGAAGCGTCACAACAATCACGTTTTAAAACCCGTAGCGACGCAATATCCGCAGGAGTGCTACGAGGCACATCCACAGTCTCACTATCAGAGGCATCATCATCCCAGTCAGCCACCGCCGATTCACGGACCACAGTACACTCTGCAGGTCAGATAAGTTGTGAAAAAAAAAAAAAAACAAGACGAATTGCGATAAAAAAAAACAAAGAAAAACCAAAGCTAAAAGCAGAGAAAATGAAAAAAAAGATACATTATAACTAGAAGTTTATTGCATCAAAGTTTATGAAGCCTCCCCGTTCGGAATCCGGGGGAATTTATCCCCTATCCCCGACACCGATATGCTCCGTAGCCAAGTCGAAGTGAAATTAGCTAGATTCGGAGAAGGTGACAACACGGAACATTCAAAGAGCGAGAATACATTTTCTTTCCTCCGGAGAGTAGAAAGTAAAGTATAGTCAAACGTAACGAAATTACGAAGAAAAATGTACATTCTCCTGAAATAGTTTCCTCGCAAAGAATTGCAGCTTTCCCGAGAGCTTGAAACAAATGTGTAAATCATAAAATTATACATGTTATATCGGCTAATCGTAGCGCGTCTTGTCGAATGCTAAAAAAAATCCCGATTCCGTCTCGATGTCGGCGCTAAAAATGTTTTCGCGGTACTTATCTTTTTGAGATATAAAAATTTGACGGTCCGTATTCGCACCTCCTCCGCTGTGTACATATAGACATTTGCATTCTCGGTCCGTTTCGCCCTGCCGATAAAGCCCTCACCTCCGTGTATACGCCGAATGTGGCTGTCACGCGCGTTTATCATCACCCGTTTGCACTTCCGTTGCAAAAGGGGCAATGGGGGCGGTCTTGTCGAGGGAGGGCGGAACGTAACGATAAATATGACCCCTCTAGAATCGAATGATAGATGCGGACGTCACACCAAGTAGATATACATATACCATCTATTCCCGAAGCATGTTATTCTTGCAAAATCCATCCGCGTACAAACCTACCCCACTCCCCCTACCCTCGCGCACTTGTACCAAAATTCGCCAAAGGTACGCCGGAACGCTCTTTTCGACGCACCTTACGATCAAAACGGGAGAGCAAAAAAAAAAAACAACGGAGCAACGACGGGAAACGTTCGCTAACCGAATTGTGTGACAAAAAACACGGTACACAAAAATAAATAAACAATAACGATACTATATTATGTGAAAATACAGATCTCAGTGTCGCGTTAACGAGTACAGTATATTGTAGACATCGACGAGACGATTGCTGGATATGGGAACACTTTTGCTCCGTTCAGTGTCCGATACTATTCAAAGTATTAATAGTATTTATTATATACATGTTACAGAGTGAAAAACAACATCGGAGTTATACCTTGTTTTTTTTTGTCTTGCGTTAAATTTTAATCATTGAGAATATAATTAATATACAATGTACGAGCGCCGTGGCCGAACGAAGGCTGGTTTATCGTTAAGTCGGCATATAGATTTTTTATCGGTAATATTACATATATATATATTTGAATCGCGGTCACGCGCGAGTCTCGTTATAGATTGTTTATCCAACAACAACGGATCCATGGATCTATATGTATCAAAATTTCGTGTTACATATCGAGCGAATGATTTCAATAAAAACAAAACTCTGGACTATTGAACGAGTTAACGTGAAAATTACGAGATATACCCTTTGTAAAAAACGTATCCGAGCCTTTGCACCGTCACCTTAAAATAATGACTACCGATTACCAAAGTTTCGACGACTCGGAACGAATCGAGCGGTAAACGGACCCTCGATCGTTCACGTGTTCACGAATGTTTTTGATCGCTGCAAAATGATGTATAAGCAGGAACGACGCGGCGGTGTCGACGATCGATACGCGCGGCTAAGCGGAGAATTTTGTTTCGCCGCGTCGAGGCGATGCGAAAAGTTTCGAATAATGACAACTCTGATGAACGCCATTTCGAAACCATTGACATCGAAAGAAAAAGTAAAGTGTGTTTTCCCGCGGAATAGACGGACCCGGAGGAAGACAGTTTTCTTTTTCATTCAAATGTTATAATTTTGAAATAGCATGCGTTATAGTTTTTGTCACCGACCGGGCGGATCGCGCATCGGTTCAAACCGATCACGCGTACAAAAACATTTCAAGTCGTTGGGTTCGTTCGATGGATATTGATTAATTGGCTTGTTCCCGAATGTGCATTGCCATGACGATCCCCTTGGAATCTTGGATTGATCGTTTTTTTTCCGTAGACCAATGATTTCGTATGTTAATCATTATTTTTTCCGTTTTATCGTTAATTCTAATGTTTACTCTGAGTTCCCGGTAAAACGATGTTGTGCAGGGGGAGCAGCTGTTTCTCAAACCCGAGCGTCTCGCAACATTGAAGCCCCATAGCAGAAAGGACAAGCCACCGCAATATACCACGTTCAAGCCGAGTTTGAATCATTGATCATTTTGTTATCTATTTTATATTGATACGCTTAGAAAATAAAATGGCATTCAATCAAAGTGAAAGTAAAACATCGTTGTACTTTGTTCATCCCTCAAATTTCATTTATCCCGCCTTGTCATTGCCTTTATCGGACAGGACGATTTGGTAGGCAATACCGAAGAGAGATTATCGTAATGAATAGGTGTTTATGACGGCATTTTTTTTACACAGTATAATAGTAATAATATTCAATAAAAATAAGTGTAATATGAAAATCAACGAAACTTCGCGATCACATTCGGATTTAAGCATTTTTCTTACCGCCACTTCGATCGAACGGATCTTCCGAGTTCTTCGAGTAGTAGTGTTTCTGCGCGACGCCGTTAACCCAACCGACCCTGACCATCCCCAACGGGTGTATCCGCGACCTTCCCCTACATCGCGTTCGGCGGAGCCGTTTTAAACTGCGAATCCCGACGGCAGTGACATCCCGAGAGTTCCACCGGAACTCCGTTGTAAAATCCGGAAATGACGACGTGATCGACGCTCGCAAGTCGAAGGGCGCATGCGCGAACGAACACCGTTGAAAAATACGTGCCTCGCCGTGGCTCACTGACAATCATATATATTTACTATTGCGCGAGAACCGGGACAATAAAATTCTTCGCTATTCCTCTGCAAATGCTTTGATACAATTTTATTAAAAAGTATCTTTTACACTCGATAATTCATCCGTTTCACAGTCCGAGGCCGGGTGAGTTGCGAATTTTCGCCGCTAGGCGAATGATTTTACCGCCCTCCGAAATAATTCGCAACCGTCAAGTGTGTTTAGAACGATCACGACTTTTGGCGCCAAAGAGCCTTGCCGCACGTTGTCCGTTTTATTTGTTATTGGGAACTGTTGGACGCGTTAATGAAATAAGTGAGTATCGATTATTGCCGTTATAAGCGGCGAATATAATGATTACTTCGTTCCGTTTGGCGTGCTCGTTAGTGATTTTTTCTTCGCGACAAAGTGTGTTTTATCGTCAATTTCCATACTCGTGCTTTCAGTGCCGGCGAGAAAAGGAGCTAAACGAGCCGCGGCTACACAAGCTAAGGACGTCCCACCGGCGAAAATCACCAAAAAGAAAGACGGTAAGTTCATTCGCGTCAACTTTACAACGGAACGACAAAAATTTCTACTAAAGTTTCATTCAGCCGGAACTCGTTTACCTCAATTTTCCCGAGTCGCGTTTCTCCGTCGAGGTTAGATTTTTTCCTCTTCGTTTCTCCGTTTCACAGTTTTCGGAACTGTTGTTATTTTGGGATTCTCGTATCGTCGATAATTCAAAGCTCGCGTTGCGCGCCGATTTGTTTTTTATAAAAATTTGTCTTTTCGTTCGTCGCTCCGTTCCGGAATCGTTTTGCTTCGTACCCCGTGCGAAAAAAAAAACATTACCTTGTATTCGATCGATTGCAGAATTTTCTCTGAGCCCCGATCTCCGAACTGTCAAAGATGGGGGCGACGTACTGTCGGTGGGTCAGGGTGACGTCGGCCAATTGGGTCTCGGAACGCAGTACATGGAGAAGATGAGACCGACTCCGATCCCCGAATGTCGGGATATAGTGTGCATCGCCGCGGGGGGCATGCACAGTGTTTGTTTAACCAAAGCTGGGGGCATTCTCACCTTTGGATGTAACGACGAGGGAGCGCTGGGACGCGATACCTCCGTGGAGGATTCGGAAACTAAACCCACCTCCGTGACGCTGGATGGCAAAGCCATACAAGTTACCGCCGGGGATTCGCACAGCGCGGCTCTTCTGGACGACGGGCGAGTCTTTGCCTGGGGCTCCTTCAGGGTAATCGGCGTTTGGATAAATTTGACCGTTTTTTTGTTTGTTTTAAGGCTGTTGAAATGTACTTTTCGTTTTTTTCCCCTCTAGGATTCGCACGGAAATATGGGACTAACGTCGAGGGGAAACGAGCGCACACCCGTGCAGATGTTACCCGATCACAAAGTTGTGAAAATAGCATCGGGTTCGGATCACTTGATATTCCTGACGGAAAATGGGCGCGTGTATACGTGCGGTTGTGCCGAACAAGGCCAATTGGGAAGAATCTCTCCGAGAAGCGCCGATCGTCACAGTCGTCGCGGTGTCGAACAACTCCTCCTTCCGAGTCTCGTTTATTTCAGTCGCTCGAAGAATACCAAGATCGACGATATTTGGGCGGGATCCTACTGTTCGTTCGCCAAGACCCACGAGAACGGTGAAATTCACGTATTCGGATTGAACAATTATCATCAATTAGGTCAGTGTAATCTCGAATCGATTAAAATCGACAACTTTATTTACATAACAACTTACAACTTTACACCTTTATTTTGCATCATACGAGAAAAACAAGTTGCATATTAAAATAGAATAATCGCCTTCTTGTGTTGTTCAAAGTATTTCAGTTGGATTAAATTAGATTCTCCATCGTTGTCGGAAAAAAAAACGGACATTATCGTTTATTTAACGATTACAGGAATGGAACGCACGGGAACATATCCGTTTCCGAAGAAGTCAAAGACCTTCGCCGGTAGAAAGTGGAAGCACATCAGTAGCGGTCAGCATCACACATTGGCCCTCGACGAGACGGGCAAAGTGTTCGTTCTCGGACGCAAGGAGTACGGTCGTCTCGGTCTCGGTGAAAATTCCGACGACGCCAAAGAGCTAACGCCGGTACCGACGTTCAATGACGTCAAGTGCATCGACGTGGCGACCGGAAGTGCTCAATCTTTCGCCGTTACCGATGCGGGAACATTGTACGCATGGGGCATGGGCAGCAATGGGCAATTGGGTACCGGCGAGGAGGACGACGTACACACCCCCGTAGTTATAGCATCGAAACGATGGCGCGAAATGGGGAGAATGGCCGCGAGGGTCGTCGGCGGTGGACAGCATGCACTTATTTTAACGACGAACTCACCGATCAAGACGACAAAATCCGATTAACCCCGATCGAAACAATTACTCGTCGATCATCGTCAATCCGAACGGCCGAGATGTTAAACAACGAAGAAAAAATCGGTAAAAACTTTCCTACGAATAATGATACTATTACGATCAGCATTTCTTATTCAATTTTTCCCATACTACATTTTTTTAAAGTTTTTTGTGTAAATAAATATGTTATGTACGATTGCAAATAAAATTCGTCTATTGTCTAATTTTTTCGTTTATTCGATAGCAAATCCGTGCGAAAAAAAAAAACCTTGAAAATTATAAATCTTCTCATTAATCTCTCTTTCTCGCGCTTCGCGAGTACTTGCGAGTACTAATCTATCCCGGGATATACGTTGACTGCGTAAATTCTATACGGATGCCATGTACCTCGTTTTATTCACATTTCTACATACAGAGTATTAATCCGGGCATTTCTCGATAAACGCGGGTAAAGTATTTATGAGCGGACGACGAGTAAATAATATAAACGATCTGTAAATGCAACGTTCCAAAGTTTTTATAGTTTTTCAAGTTGGATAAAGTTTTTTTTCGCTGGACTAGCCGGCCTGTTTTGTCGGCTCGCCGATGGCTCCCGACTGCATCGATATCTCGGTTAGTTTCTTGCCGATGCGCTCGTGAATCTCGAGATATTTGGCGATGCAACGATCCAGACAGACCGACTCGCCCTTTCCGAGATCCGGCTCCGAATATTTTGGTAGTATACATTTTTTGTGGCAAGCCGACGTCATGCGATTGAACATATCGGACATCATTTCAATCTCCAAATCTTGCATCAACTTGAGCTTCGACTCGTCCAATTCCGCCATTCCGCTCATTCTTCTTTTTTTCTTTTTTCCGCTTTTTCCTTCTTTTTTCTTCTTTTTTCCTCTGTTCCCTAAGCAACCAAACTCCTTTATTTAATCCAGAACGATCTTTCTTCCCGGTTCGTAGTCACCGTCGTTGGAACTTCTCATGCGTCTTCTCGATTGCATCGCCTCGTAACGGTGAGCGTCGATAGATCGTTTGGATAGCGCAAAACAGCCTACTCCGATGGCGCTAATTATTATCCTGTTACAAAAAACAAAAGCGTCTCACAATCGTTACGATCGACGAATCTTTAACGTTTTACGTATAAAAAATTTGAGGTTATGATCACGTGAAAATATTGCCAAAGTAAAAAAAAAATGCACGAGCGAATGTTCGCGTTATAATTCCATCGTTCAAACGAATCATCAAAAGGATCACCTACCTACCAGCTAGTTATTATTTTAATGTGCCTGGAACGAAATGCCATTCTCTATTTCCGAGCCGGGAGATCGCACGATATATTTCCAAGTGCGATAACGCGTGCACAATAGCGGAACCTTAGCGCGCCGCCGGCGCGCATGAGCGAGCGAGCGCGTGGTGTTTGCGTTCACAATGTTCTGGATTCTTCGTATTATCGTTCATGCGTTTATGCCGCGCACAGTTATCGGGGATAAACAATTTCGTCGACTCGTTTGAGCCGAAAGATTATTATCGAGAATCGTTCTCGCTAACTTTTCCGCGTCGTTTTCCAACGCGTTGAGTCTCGATTCTTCGTACGATTCCGATGTTTCCAACGGAAAATTTAGCAAATTCTTCGAAGACTCGAGATGAGGCATTATTTTTTTTAGCATTTATTTCGTCATGATGTTAGCTATTTTTCATTTGTACTTTTGTTAATTGTCGGTTAATAAAACCATGACTACCCGCATATGCGAAATATCGAGAATTAATAAGATAAGGTATACGGCATAAATCTGTGTCTGTATACGATGCATTAAATTACAAGACTAGAAAATTTACGGGTAAGTACAATATATCCCTTCCAACGAAACAGCGAGCGACGCGAGGATCATTGCTTCGTATCCTCGCTGCTGATAATTCAGCAACTCTGCATTAATTACGGAGGAATTGTATCGGTATCCGATTGATGCGAATATTTGATATTCGAAGCGCAATTGATTGGCAAAATAGGCTATAGAAAATTTTCATCAATTCGTCCGAATGCATCCAATTCGAGATGAAAGAGAGGGGGGTGGCGGTGTAAGAGCCATAGAATTAGAGCCACTCCCCTTGCTATAGTAGTCTACGTGTGTACGCGCTCGGCTGGCTAGCCAGGGTGCAACAAAAACGAGCTTAGCCCAGCGGCGGCGAGCGAGCCGGTGATAACACAGCGCGCGGGGAATTCCTGGGAAGAAGAAGGGGGGGGGGGCACTTTTGCCAGGGTTGAGAGGAGCTCCGTGCGAGAGTGTCCCGCGCGTGTATTCGCGCACTCTCGTTCACGCAGATATCTCGCAGGCTCTCGGGGCACCCGCGGCTTTGCGCCGTGTACGAAGTTCAACGACCACCGCCCTGTTCTCGACCAACCCCGTGTCGTTGCAGCAGCGCACAGACTCCCCTCGGCTATCGCGGAGCCGCCGAATGCATCCATTTCTCCCTTCTCCCCGCTTTTCCGGCATCCCCCCGGTAAAGAAAACGAAGGTTACGAGGGTCGGCTCTTGTCGCAAACGTTTCCGAATGTGATTTTATTTAACATAGAAAAAAGTTGAAATGTAAAAGTTTAACCACTCGAATAGCCCAATTTATATTTATCAGCGACGATAAATGTATCCAGGTACAGAGTTATTAATTAACGCGACAATTTATACGCGATATTTGAACGTTTCCAATTCTTTTTTTTCCATGTCATAACCTTGGATCAAGTAAAACTTTGCATTCTACGAACGTTCGATAAAATGTTATCATTGATTGACACACCATTATAACGAGGATTTCGATTGAATACGGAAAAGCGGCGTCAGGAATACCGGCGGAAAGGAGCGTTTCTTAATTATCAATAAAGCAAAAAGAATTTAATTTTCAATAAAAATAAGAAGTATCGTAGAAAAGACAAGTTTCGTTTAATGTTTGAGAATTCTCGACAATGATACTCGGATCTTTGCTTACGCGACTCGTATTACCCCGTTTTATCATTATCGTGCGACCTATACACATCCCCGGGGTAGCGCAGAGGTCGCTGCAATCGCGTCACCCGTAGTACTATAATCGCCATATCGAAAGTCTCGTACCGCGACCGGCCAGTTCCGTCGAGTCCAGGGGTAGAAGCTACTGGCCGCTTGTCTGCTCCCTTCTTTCGCTAGTTTCATTTCTTTCGTTTTAGTTCCGTTTTGATTCCATTGATTCGTTAACATTCGTATGTATTCCGTGTTTGTTACGAAACAAAAATAAATATAAAAAAAAAAAAACAACAACAAGAATAAAAAGCAAAAGGAAAGAGGGATATACATGTTTACGCATGTGTATATAAAAAAATAGTACATACAAAGGAAGAAGAAGAAAGAAATAAAGAACGAAGAAGTAAAAAAACCAAAGAATAATTCAATACGAAAAAGAGAAAAAAAAAAAAAAAGATTTTTTTTTCTTCCAACGAACACTGTCGCCGGTGTGCGCGGCTCATCGTGCACAAACGTGCTCTGTTTACAATTTTGAGTAATAAACGAAAAGCGTCGCGAAGGATTGTGCGTTGTGTTTCAACGCTGGAACAGGTGTGAAAAGTAATAACTACGCCGCTGCCGGTTATCGCCAACGTCGCAACGCTCGTCTCTGGTATCTTCTCGTCTTCCGGTCTTTGGCCAACATCCGTCGTTCCGTTCTCGCGGTGGACGCTGTTGAATTGATCCGAAGCTCGTGTTCGTCCAGGTACGTGAATCCTCGTCTCTCATTTATTTCGCTGCCCCTGCGCCGCGCTTATGATTAATCCGAGGTAGTCGCCGGACGGGGGCTCGTCCGCGCGAAGCGGGGTTGCGTTACGCCCTTGCTCTCGACGCCGCGTTCATTCCGGTGTCATCGATACTCCACGCTCGTAACGATTGCGAACTATAACGGGTGGTAAAAATAAATTCCCGAAGGTCACATCGGTGCTTCAACTTTGTCCCGTGCAAACGATACGTATGAAATAAGAAAATTGTGCGGAGTTGTTGGCGGGGCGGATTAAAAGAAAAAGACATATTTTTAGCCTTTGCGGCCAGAGGAAAAAATGTATAATTTTCAATACAATACAGTATCGAGGCATTAAATGTGGCAGTTTAGCGAAGTGTTCGAATGAATTATTATCGGAAGTATCGAATACGCTCAAAAGAGCCAAAAAAAAACAACAACAAAAAATCGCTTAAAAATTCATTCTTGCGTCTCTCGTTGCGAATACATTTTTTTGTCACACGAATAAAACTGGTCGAATAAAAGGATTTTCATTACGGTAGCTAAGAATATATTTATATTTTCGGAAGAATCAAGTTTTTTGCTTGACGAACGCATGCACTTGTAATTATTATAGAATTAGAAATATACATGAAGGTTATGATATTATCATCGACGCGGCGGATGGTTGAATTGTCGATGTGGCGAGCGACGTTCGACCTTTGCTCTGTTCTTTCCCGTGGCGAGGTCCAAGCCACCCCTCGTCAGCTGATTGAAATCGATAATGGCGAGTCTGGGCTCGACTACGCAACCAACGACGACGTTACATCTCGACGTCGCTACTTTCGCGTCTATCGGCGCCCCGGGACTTCGGTACCTGTGGCTCGTCGCGTTCTTGCCACTACCACCGCCGCTAACGCCCGGACAAACTCCACCTACGTTACCGCTCCCGATTCCCGGTGTTGCAACGGACCCGTCCATTCTCGTGCCGCTCATCGATCGGTAGCGATGCCTCGTCGACGCTACCGCGGGCGCGTCCTCCCGAAAGTATCTGAACAATTCAAATTTCATTTATCGGCGCTTCTCGTCGCTTCAAAAATTCGACTCGGCGCGGGAGAACGTTCGAGCGGCTTTATCGCGCCATTTCCCCCCGACCAAAAGTCACGTTCAGAGAAAATTTCGAATACTAATAAATACGATATAATTTCAATAATAATAATAATAATGCCGAAAAATAGAAAAGATAGATGCAACTTTTTTCCAGCGGGAATTGATTAGTTTTTCACGAAGGTAAAAATAGGCCATTTAGTACCGAAGAATCTGATCAACGATTATCCGCATTTTACGAATAAGTAGTAACTATTCGCGCAATTTTTTTGTTTTCTCTCGTATCTTTGTTTTTTCGCGCGTTACATCCGATCGAGCGTTAAAAAGATTATTATTCCGTTTGTCGGAGTAATTTGAAAAAGAAAAAAAAAGTGATTACTCGTGTATGCTGGCGAGATGAAGGGGCGCAGGGGTTCGCGCTGTCCGGGGTCGCGGATCCCGGGGTAGACGATGTCTCTGTCGCGACTGACGGTCTCGCTTGTTCGACGGCTGATCCGGAAGTCCCGAGGGTATGAGACCGGTCAGTTTGTAGTATTCCAACAGTACGCGAGCCAAATTTCTGCCGACTCTGTAATCTATAGGCGTCCGGGCGTAGCGAAGGGGGTCATCGAACGTTCATCGTTAAGGTTTCAAACAAAAATCATTATTTAATTGTTTTCGTTTGAATTTTGTTGTTTTATCAAAGGATACAACTCTCCTCGGTGTACGGTAGTAACATTGCGGGATTTCCTTTTTTGCAATATCCGTACATCGAGACTTGTATCGTATAACAATTGACGTGCTCGCCGAGTATCGAGCACAGGTAACGTCGGGCAGTGCCGACTTTGTGAGGATCCTGATTGTACATGGTGTTGCCCGCTTCGTAGTCGTCGGCGTGTTGAGACAATAATTTCGGCAGGACTATGTGTCTCTCGTACCTGAAAGGCTATAATAATTACGAATGTACCCGCGAGGCGAAGAGGCGACGCGAGAAGCGTGTACACAGCTAAGCGTTTTACCTGTAAACGTCGTCGTAGGTGTTCCCATAGACGAACAATCCGGTTGCGTTCGTGTGAGCGTGAAGATCGAGAACGCAGTCCAGTGGCTCCTTTTGATTTTTATCGAGAGACTCCAGAAGATTTTTCGTCGCCGCGAGGGTCGGATGAATCCAGTCGGAGATACGATTCCAGGCGCGATTCAGATCCATTCCCATTAGCGTCGATCTACGGTACGCGAAGATTCCTTTGGTAAATTTGGTAAGAAAAATAAAGGAAATACACACCTGTAGTTACCGAGAAATACCCCGTCGGGATTGAGCATAGGTACAATTTTGAAAACTACGTAATCCCGAAGAACTCTCGCGATGGGATGTCCGCTAACGAGAAAGTCCATCAGTCCTTGACAAACGAAAGACGAGGGGGATTCACCGGGATGTACCCTCGTCAGTACCGCGACGACTCTTCTCTGTCGTTCGTCGTTGTCCGGCGGAGTTGCGGCTATCGTAACCAGTTCGACTTTTCTCTTCTGTATCGAGGAGGCGAGAGTCTCGCGCTTTACCGAGGTACACTTGGCGCACAAATTATCCAAATGTGCCAAGTATCTCGTGTACGAGTATGGATAATTGAGGGCGAACTGATAAGTCTCCTCTTCGCGATCGAAATTGAAGGCAAAGCTTAGAACGTGATGATTCTGATGTTGGGCCGATTTGTAGTAAAATACCTGACCTCGAGGAATTCTCTGCCATCTGGGTTTGCCGGTACTCTTAACAAGCGGCGTCATACCGTCGCGAAACAAATTCCTGCTTCTCGATATGTTGACGACGTTGAATATAACGCGCTGATCGGCGCGCGCGTTGTCCACGGTAAAGTTGAACCAGAGCCTCAAACGCGGACTGCACGTGTCCGGTCTTATGAACAAGTCGTATTCGAATTCGGATATTAAATCAACCCGACCGAGATTCCCCGTTTCGAATGCGGCGTCGAAGCACAGATGACCCTTTTTCGCTTTGCCACTGTGACCCGGCGGACGTATTATCAATCTGCTCACGTTCCCCAAACCAC
This sequence comes from Cryptus armator, assembly GCA_963971235.1. NCBI lineage: Eukaryota > Metazoa > Arthropoda > Insecta > Hymenoptera > Ichneumonidae > Cryptus > Cryptus armator. The sequence goes on from OZ020237.1 coordinate 23,647,673, forward strand.
CCTCCGCGTCGCTGTCTTCGCTCTCTGTTTCGAAATCAAACGCATATACTACTTTTCACAGCCTTTTTCTTTTTTTACGCGCGCGCCAAGATGGCGCTAAGAATGCGCTATGAATGCGCTAACAATCGGATCAAAGAGGCAGATGCTTTTCATTCTTCACTTCGGACAATTCGTTACGCGCGTGGAATAATGCGCCGGGTGGCAAACATGATAAATCGTTTTCGCGAAGGGGAAAAATCCGAGGGGCATCAAGAGCGGCAAAGGTGCGCCGAAGAGAGCCTCGATCTTTTCTCCGAACGAGATATTATTCCAGCGATCTTGTTAAAAATTCGAACGAGCAGTTTTGCTCGGATTAACCGGATCAAAGGCGTTCGCCGAATCCGAATAAATCGATTTGACCAAAGGGGGATTAATCGATCGTCGCTCTTCCCGGGCGAGCGAAGGGACTATTTTTTCGCGACAATTTTACCCTCGGAACAAAAATTATCGTTAAAAAAAAAAAATTTGTATTTTATATACACGCGCACACACGCGCACGCGCATACATGCGCGCAGCATTTTTTCCTAATACGATTGTGGAACGTTTTGGAAGGTTCGTTTGTCGAAAAACTTTTTTCACGAAAATGAAGCATCCTCCGCGAAGAGGTAAAATGTCTTTGAAACAAAAACAAGACGAATCTAACCGGCTCTCTGATAGAGACTGGTGTGTTCCAATGGGTCGCGACCCTCTCCCGGACGTGACATTCGAAAGTCTTTGTAATTAATTACGTTTCCGGTACAAAAAAGAAAAGAAAAATACTATCTCCGTAACGCGCGATGGGTCCACTTCGCGAGAGATACCGAGCAAGACTGAGGCGCACAGAGGCGCGAAGGTTCGCGAGTTATCGCGCCGCTAAACCGACTCTGGGTCTCGGAAAGTCTCAACTCCCGCGCTTCCTCCGTTAAACGCGTTTCGGTTGGTTTATGTACCGTCATTTATAGTGCACGAGAGAGGCGAAAACGTTCGAGGCACACTTCGAGTCTGGCTATCCGCCGATTCACCTATGTATTTCTACACGCGATTTCGAACGCGTGACGCTCGACCGTTCGTCGATCGTCTCTCGCGCGCCTATCTTCCATGCGCTCGAGACACGCAGAGACAAGACAGATGACTTGTAACACCCGTTGCTTCGAAGAATGGCTTTACCGACGATGATCGCTCGATCGCTTTTGGTCGAACGGTGTCCGACGCGCGGGGGACACCGTCTCACGCGTCAGACACCGATCTCGAAAACGAGACCGATCTTTCCCGAGGCAACCTTTCTTCCCGAACGGTACTCGCGACCGATTACTCGAGGGATACAAAAAACGTCTCGCGAAGAATAACATCCACTTGGAATACAATATATGCGGTAATATATGCGAGTAAAAATAAACTGTCTCGCGCAAAGCCTAAAATACTTTTGCGCATTGTAAAAAAAAATTTGTTGGAAATTTAACGAACCGGTAGCGGAAGGTTCTATGCGCAAACTGATAAAATTCATTTAATGCACAATTATGATGAGATATTAATGTACGCTATATTAAAAACTGTAGACGATATATTACTTTACACAATTTACTTCAAATTTCCTCATAAAAGTCATTTAAATTCAATAATTTACTTCGATTTTACTGTAAAAGTATTTACAAAAAAAAATCTATACGCCGAATATAACTTACGAATAATTTGTGTTTTTTTTTCGGGTATCCGGTCTCGTCCCGTATTCATAAAAGACCGGAATTTCTCCTAGATGCGCTTTTTTTTCTCGCTGTTGTTTTTGTATTTTAAACTATAAACTTGCGCGGATCGACGAAGAGATACTTTGGCGCTTCGAGTGACGATAGGGAGGATTGGTGGGCGCCTTCTTCGTCGTAGCGGCACTCCGGTTCTCGACGGATTTCCGCGCCGCAACGAGTCGTAATATAGAGGGTATAGAGGGTACCGGTCGAAGATCGAGGGAGAAAGAGCGCGGAAGGGAAGCGAGTGAGAAAGAGTCGTTTTCGTGACGAGAGGGTACTCGATCGAAACGAGGCCACGCCATCGGGGCGAGAAATCGTAGGTCCCCTCTGCCGTTCTCGCGCACCCGCCCAACTAACGCTTCGACTCTTCGCTCCTTGATATACGAGAAAGATTCTTTTAACGAGAGCCGCTTAAATTCCGGCATATATGTATATTCCACTTCTCCGGTATACAGGGTGTAAAACATGCGATTAGCAATTTCAAATTATCCGCCGCTATTTCTCTCGCGCGTATAACAACGGATCGTTGAGGCGACCGCGAGTACATTTGTCCGCCGAGTTATTTATCAAATTCGCTCGGCATAGATCGATGATAAATTCATTTTTTTTTTTCTCAAATTCACAATGTTAAAGAGAATCGGGAAAAATCATTTTGAAAAAATGAAGTTACAATAATATACGATATATCATTAATATTTCTCAATGACGCGTTACTTATATTTTTGTTTTTATCCGTGCGATAATTTTACGACACACTGTATGGAAAAACAATTTGGCGTTACTCCCCCTCCGAAAAGAGTCGAGATTATCTTTCCCCCTTCCGCCGAGTCAAAGCGACTCCAAAGAGGTCGTAGTGGAAAGAAAACACGGAACTCATTTCCCCGACTAATACTCGATTCACTTAAGGAACTTTTGACGTAACACGGAAAGATCGCCGAGTAATTTCGCGCGGGAACGAGGCCCGAGGCATTTCCGGAACGTAGAACTTTCGAGGTGTTTTCTCGATGCGAAAGACTCTTTCCCCTCGCATTCGTAACACAGCTGTAACACAGGTGTAGAATCTATTTATGCATCGTTTGCAGAATAGTTCGGCACTGTTACGAGGCCTCCGTAGGTCAAAGGCCTCGGGAGGAGGGGGCGCGCCCAACGAAAACTCAAAACTTTTCGAACCTCTTATCTGCGTCTGTTTTCGACGTTTGATATATTAAATCGGATAATACACATGAGACCGCATAGCGCACTCGTGAGAGTAGAAAGCAACTTGCCCCCTCCCCCTCCTCATCGATCTACAAACGAACCGCAAAAGGCTTCGGCTCGGAAAAATCGCCCATCGTCGAAGCCACGGAGTCTCGCGTGACCTCGAGATTTCCGGACTTTGGCGATGATGATCCATGCGCGCGTATATAAAGCAAAGCCCTATAAATTATACCGCCGCAATCTACGTATAGGTATATCGGGCCCACGGGGCAAAGGAGAATATATGCGGCTATATATTATGCGAGTATCGAGCGTACACACGTGAAATAGCGTGAACGTAGGAAAGCTTTCGTGACTCTGCGAATAGGAACACGTCGAGAATTTCTCCATCTCGCTCTATCGCGAGGTAACAAACACGACACGGATAGACGAAAAACAGTTTCTCGCCCGTTGGTATAAGCGGATCCAAAGTGAGAACGACGTGATCGCCCGTCGTGATCGTATCCCTCGAATATCCGTGTCGTGTTTGGACAGCGGAGGCGTCACACACGAAACAACGAAAAGTCAGCCGAGATGGGTTCACGGACGGGTTAAATCGGTTCATCCGACGATATTAAAGCCTCGCGGGAGGACGCGAACGTGTCGGGTTTTGCATACGGAAATTTGGTAGTAACACGAGATTTAACCGCGCGGGAACGGGAAAATTACTTTTTGCTTACCCGAGTCGGCGTCGGACATATCGAAGACAACGGCAGGTAGGAGACGAGGCCAACATACTGGCCGTCTAACTCGAGGGCGGAGCGGGAAAACGTTAAACTTGGCGACACTTGGCCAGTTTGCCGCACGGTTTCCTTGGTTTGTTGAATCGATATAAGTATGTCGACTGTTGTTCTATACTATATACGATATATACCTATATACCAATATCACGAGTAATGGGCATGCAGCTTTTCTCTCCTAATGCCACGAGAAAGTCGAAAAAATGTCCGCGATATAACCTTATCTGGAGTATCGACGAAACGATCATCTATCTCGCAATCGATTTTTTTTTTTACATTTCGTCTTCCCCCCCCCCCACGTCAAATAAATCACGATAGATCGCGACTAACGATTATCGTATTGTCGTAGATGGAAAAGGTTGTGAGTTTGCCGATAAAGAGGAAAATAAATAAGAGGACGATAAAGCTCACCGGCGAGCTACAGATGAGACCGAATTATCGACGTCGATGTTCCACGATATCGTCGACGGATTATTCCGCGTTCTTCAAGGGTGTCGAGCAAGCGTCACGAGATGCGCATTACAATTTATCGACGACTTCTTTTTGTGGATTGTGACTTTCCGGTGTTCGATGCATCTTTCGAAAATAATTAATATATATATAATAAAAATTAAATAAGAACAAAAGTATGAGCCGAAAGCGAGTGTTGCAATCACACGAGTTGAGAAAAAGTTTCTCGCACGAGTATCATACAAAATTTGATACACGGCGTGAAATAAAAATAATTATAATACAGTCAACAATTGAATTACGAACATTTTTCTTTTTAGTTACAAATTTTCCAAGATACGAGAAATATTTTTTCTTGCGTTCGGTCCAACGAGTTTGGTTGCGATTGTTGCGTTTCAACCCTCTCGGTTGGTCGACTCATTGATATCAACGCGATATGCTGCGAGAACCTCGACTTCTGGCTTCACCCACGCACGATAGAAACGCGAGAGCGCGCTACCCATGAACGCCGGGGTCACCCGGTGTACTCCTCAAGTACTTATAGGTTTTGAGTTGGTTAAACAATCCCGGATAAGGGGACGACGTCGCTCCGGCTCGACTCTGGCCCGCGCGACGTTTCCGAGGACGCAAGCGCTCGCGCTCGCCTATCTTTTCGTCTATCTTATCTTCGTTCTCTACTCTATTTACTCGAACAGCTCCGAAATTCTCCGCTTCATCGCCGTTCTCATGCGTCGTTCGTCATATCCCGAATTAAGCTACCAAAGATTCAACAATTAACGAATTTTTAACCATTTTCGGCATGTAAACGTATCAATTAATTTCATTCAAGATGAAAAGACGAGACGAAACGATACGATTTATGATCAATATTTAATTATTAATCAAATATTACACTTTATATCCAAATTTATCGCCACGACCGGATATACAAAGCACAGCCGGGTCTGCGGTAAAAATAAAATATATATTTCGCAATTTTATCTTTTTTGTTTAGAGAATATTGAAAAAATTACATTGAAAAGGGGGAGAAATAAATATCCATCCCTATATGTTTTTTTTTACGTTTATACAATGCATACGTGTATCGCGTCAAACGTAACTTTACAACGGACAGTCAAATGGATGGTTTAAATGCGATAACCGTAGTTCTCAACTGTTGGCTTCGCAGGAATCGCTGCAGGACGATTCCTTCTTCGATATTACGCTCGAGGGGTAGTTTCGGGTGGTGCCTCCTTTACCGGCAGTCCCCCGTGATGTGGAAAGCGCGTCGATATCATGTCCGCATTGGATATTCTACGTTGCATATCGTTTGTATATATACTATATATGTATATGTAACATATATACATAGATAGTATATAGCGATGCTTATATATTTTCGATGCCCTATGACCTCTCCCGGCTTTATCCGCTTCTCCCCGGCTCTGCGGGCCGATGCTCCAACTTCTAAAAGCCACGCAACAACCGCGGAGCGCAGGCGTTCCGCGCCCCCGCTGCTGAGTCCCAGTCGCCGGCTGCCGGGGAAACAACCCCCCTCGTGTATGTCTCTCTCTGCGTGTGCGTGCGCCTGTGCGCGTACAAATGTACAACCGTGCTGGAAGAAGGATCGCTCCGAACTCTCTTCCAGGGAGTGGGACGCTGCGCTGTTCCGAATGCTGCCAGCTATGTTGGCAAAGCGGGGGAAGGGGCGGCAAAAAGGGGACCGAGGGGATTTTCGTAGACTCTCGCGCGAGACCACGAATCGTTTGGGGGCAGGCGGAAAGAGTTGAGATTGAAAAGAAAGTTATTCGACAATGTTGCCGTTAACAAAATACCAAATATTCAATTAGTTTTTTTCCCATAGTCTCCTATTTTTGGCACAAGAGATTCTTTCTCTTTTGCGGTCGTCGTGAACCACCAAAATCCGCGCGAGAAATCCTCCGCGACCCACGGTGAAAGAGCCGAGCTATCCAATCGATATAAGTAAATTTGACAAATCGACGAGCAATTATAGTATTCCGTTAATCGTCTCGTTTGCACTGAGAAAATAATCTATTTACAGTTGCGAAATCTATAGTTGGATATGACGATATAAATGTTCAATTATCGTTACGATATTTCCGTTGGGCCAAATAACATTTTTCGACTATTTGAAAAGTGTCATTGAGGTTTATTTGAGCAAAATAAATCTTATACATTTTACCCGACATTTCGACTCGACAGTCGACGGCAGATTTGGTCGAATCAACCGTTTTTTTTCGCTTCGAACATCGAGCCTATTTATAATTGAAAATTATGTTTTTTTAACAAATAGGCCGAAGTCCCGAAAATAAAATAATTCGAAGCGCTCGTTCCGGACTTGCGATATCGCGATCTTCACCCCAACAAGGTCATTGCGACCTCGAACGTCGAAACTCTCTGTTCGAAGTCGTTTCGCCCGGTTTTCCGCAAATTCGATTTCGAATATCTTGGAATCTGTTTCATTTTTTTTTTTGCGATGCGTATAACGACCGCGAAAGTTCGTTTTCGACAATCGAATCGGGGAGAGCTCGCCGAACTCAACGGACCCCGGAAAGAATATAAACGCGAGAGAGAGGGGAGAGACGAGTAGCGAGAGATGAAGAGAGAAAGTGCCGAAGGGTACGAGGGGAACGATCGATAATCGAAGCCCTCCCCGCCGTCCCTTGGCCCGGCGCGGCTATCGTCAACTTCCCGTCGTCGGCCGCGGTACGCATTGGCGTAGGGAAACGGGGATCCGCACCCTTCCGACGCTTTTACCACGCAAAACAAAAACGAAGTCTATACAGCATTGCGAAGGCATACTTTGAGCCGTTTGCCTATTAACATTATCTATCCGTACGTATCCGCTAATAGGGGTTGTACGCGCGCCACCCTATAGTTACGACGAGCCATGCCGGGTCGTTGCATATACAAAATTATTATTCTCGGTATACTCGGAATATCGATCCCCCCCCACCTTTTTTCAACTTCTCAAAATACACATCTCACGAATAATAAATACGCGTCGATGACAAAGATTACGATCGCGGTGTTGCAGAGCGAACGCGCCAATCGCCAATTAGTCCAATCATCTTTTTTTTCCGAAAGATACATTAATATCGCGATAAAAATTAAATACAAGGATTTAAAAAAAAAAACACAAATTTTGAAATGTGAAAGAGTTTATAGTTTGAGACTCGTTGGATGGATTTTTGTACGTTAACTTGCCATATTTCGTATATCATAGTGGACTATCGATATACGTATACCACCCTCTCCGAGTCGCTTTTCCAGCCTCCCCGTCTTCTCGCTTGGGGAATATAGGTAAAACTGCGTCTGCGCAATGTCCCTCAGCGGTATACAATAAACGCTGTAACCCCCTACCCGGCCCCTCGCGTTCCTCGTTCGTTTGTCTCTCCCGCGCCCGCGCTCTCCAACGCTTTCTCTCTCTCTCTCTCTCTCTCTCTCTCTCTCTCTCTTCTATGTCTCCCCCTTTATTTGAGCCGCGTCGTCCATGATTATTTTCGCGAGCTCTTCGAAAGAAAGCTTCGAACTATCCGCTCGCTCAAAGCATCCCGCGGAGACAATGGTATTGGTGCATTTTGTTTTGCTCTCTTTATCGTCGTTCGAGCTTCGCGCAATATCGCACCCGTATATATAGGTATGTACGTATATACCTATGTATATATTTTGCCCACCGACACCCCGGCTTGTAGCATCCACCGCGCCGGCGCTCGAACGTCGTGGGGTAGTTTCAACCCCTTCGTAGCCGAAGCAGCGTGCGGATTGCTTTCGATTTTCGGCGCTATCTTTACTCGCTATACATCCGTCTCCTACCTAACCCGCGGGAATACGCGTGCAGAATTTTTTTTCACCGGAGAAAAATAAAAATAGCCAAAAGCAGTCGTACTTTGAAATGAAGAGAGATGCAAATGGATGCGTTGAATTTTTGAATAATGTCGCATGTGCGAAGTAAATAATGATTTAGGGTAGAATGTAGAATGGACGAATCCGCAATTGAGTATGCCAATGAGTATATTTTGGGCAGAATTTCGTTGCCGTTACACCCTCGTAGAGTTTCCATCGAGAGTACCGGAGGGCTAGCAAAGAGGAGGGAGCGAAAGAACAAAGTGGGGGATGTCGCGAAGTAATACAGCGTACAGCGGGGTGGGAGGGGATGTAAGCTTCCCCTCGATCCGCGAAGGAATAGATCGAGGGTGCAGCCGCCCGGTCGTACTGGCAACCCCGTCAGTTTAGTTACCGCACCACATAAGGCATTGCGTTACGTAGACACCGTTACCCGCAATATTATTATACCTTACTTGTATTATTCATTGAATTAATATACTATACATATATTAATACCACATTAATTGAATTAAATTCGTTCGTACGTTCGTTAATTAATTGTCCCCGTTGAATTATTAATACGTTTTTTAATAATTAAACAATCGCCAAGTTTGCCAATCATATAATTCCGTTAAGTTCGTCACCTCGTTTAAAGTTCCTCTTTTTTCCCCTCCCATCCCCCGTTCCCGATCCCCCCGAAAACAAGAAGAAATAACCCCCCGTTGTCCACCGTATCTATATCCGAACGCCCCTGTGTGTGTGTACTTTCGCTATACTCACTCTTGTTCGTGAGATAAAAAAAAAAAAAAAAAAACTGCTCGTTCGGTTACTTCCGCTTCGACAAAGATTCCTTGTGGTAATACTTTTTGTACATTCCCCTCGGACAATTTCCTCGCGATTACCGGGTAACGGGAAAAAAATTCAAAATTTCAATTAAATAAGATACAACGAATTAAAAGAAAACGTGGGTACAACTGTACGTTGGACCCTCGGTCTTCCCCCGGTCCGCTTTGTAACTTCGAAGAGGTGAGAAACCTGTTGTTTCGACGTTACTCCTCGTACGCGCCTCAACCTGGAAGATATTTCGCGGAGGAGAAAGGATTCTCGATCCCGGTTACGTCGGGCGTCGCAAAGGGGGTGAAACGACGGTAATTTTTGCAATTTTTTCGTTTCGTCATTCGCGTCGATCGGCCGTAGAACCGCTGAAATTATTACGAGAAAAAAATAAATCACCGTCTCCGTCGAATCGTATGAAAATTTGAGTCCGTTGCGAAAAACATTTCTCTCCCCCCCCCCCCCCCCGATTGTCGCGCTACGCGTAAAGATATCGCAAAAGAAAAAGAATAAGATAACGATTCGGTATACACCCGGTACTGCGCGTTCCGTTCTGCCGCCTAGTTCAGCATCCTGCTCCACACAACCACTGATTTCTCATCGTTAATCGGTATGTTCATTTTTTTTATTTACTTTGTGTTCTGTGAAATTATATTTATCTTAATATCGTTCTTTATATCTATAATTGAATTGAATTTTAATGTAACGAAACAATATCCTATTTTTTCACCGGCGCCTGCGATAGACGAAGGGACCCGGCTTTTCGCCTATCGCTCGTCCATCTCCCCACCCTCTCCCCTTCCCTTTGTATCTCACACCGGCGTGTTCTCCACACTTGGTTAACTTTTAAACTCTACGAACGCGGGGGCTATCCAGGTGTTTGAATACATTCATTCGAACCATTTTGCGCCTGCAATATGTCGTACGAATTAATTTCAAATTCATTCCGGGGGTAGTCGATGTTCTTTTTCCTTTCGTTTTTTTCTTTTTTTTTTTTTCATTTTAATTATTCCAAGTAGCGTGTTAATAAAATCGAGGTAAAAGAAAAAAGCGTTCACACGCATAATCCTCCGCATATCGGAGCGAACTGTCCGAGTCAGCTTCTCGACTGGGTGTGGCTTCGGGAGAACACGCCGTGTATACTACATATATACGCACACACACGTAAAAAGTAACACAAACGCCGAAGGTAGCGCAGAAGGGAGTTCGCTTTAACGATCTCTTATTCGATATTATGCAAGTTCCCCTTCGTTCTCATATTATATTCCGTGTATGCGTACTCATCTCGTCGGTACGCTCGACAATATAGATTCAACCGGAGAGGCGCCGGAAATACAGCAGTGAGAGGACGGTGCGCGGCTCGAGGGGTTCGTGCACTCGCTAGTCCCGTGAAACCGGAAGTACAGTGTACGTGCCCAGGGGCAGCGCCACCCTCGTAACTTGGAAGGAAAAAAAATATATATATACATAAATAAAATAATAAAGTCTCGAGCGGAGCGTCCCGGCAAAGTTTCGATCCGCGTTTACGAAACGATATTCAACGAGAAACGCGAGAGGGAATAATGATTTTTCGTAATCCGCGAGCTCTCACCGCTACCCTCGGTGTATCCCGTATTATTTTACCCGGCGTCATTCAACCCTGGAGTGTGACGATGCGTGAGATACGCGTGGAAGTATGCCAATGCCTACGGGGAACGAAAAAACGAAAGAACATCGCGAAAAAGAAAGCTTCCACTTCAGTAAGTTGAAAGAATGAAAAAGAAAAAAAAAAAAAAACAAACAAAATGATGATAATAATAATTGAATAATCGGTTGGTCAGGAGGGGCGTGATCGTGAAAAGCGTTAAACACGAATAACAAATAAGATTCATCCGCGGTTCAATATTTTTGAGAAAAAATATACGGGATGAAATAATGTTGCATCGGTATGCCGATACAGGCAATTTTGACTTTTAAATTTTTGCTCGAAAAAAACGAAAATATGAATAATTATCGCTGTATTTGAAGATATTTTAGCAATTATAGAAGATTTGGTATCGCGAGTCTGAAAGAACGATAGCGAAATAGGGTAGTTTCGATCGTGGGAGAGGTTCGTTGGGGAGCGGCGCGAAGCTCGCTCGCTTCCAGCACCGACATCGTCGTCGTCGCCGTCGCCGTCGTCGTCGTCGTCGTCGTCGTCGTCGTCGTGGTTGCCGCCGCGTATTGATCGCTTTTTAGGTCCATGTGTCGCGCTCGTTCGCGTGCGCGCGCGCGTTTATACTATGGGGCGAACCTGCGGTGAGGGCGAGTCAGGCGTAGTGGGGAATGAAAAGAGACGCGGATATATAGAAGTCGAGAAGGGTAGAACGGGAAAGTCCCCCTCCTACTCTGCCGCCACCCCCTGGTACGCTGGGGTTCATATACCCCGGGGTAAGCCGCTGCCGCTGCTGCCGGTCTCTATCCCTCTCTCGCCTCGCTTCGCTGCAACGCCGAGCCAACGTTCTTCCAGCCAGCCAGGCTACTCGGTTCCTACCACCGGCGAACGAATCAATGGAGCCCCCTCGGACGCACCATTCTTCGTTTCTCTCTCCTTGTCGCACGAACGAATTTTGCTGCGGAAAATATTCCCGGCCCATAGATACGATACACATTGTTCGCGCCCGTGGGCTTTTTTTTCCCCGCACGATAAAGCTGCAATCGTTCTCCGGTTTATGCGCAAATCGGCGCTCGAACGCGTCGAACATTATCGTTTTCTTTCTTTTTTTATAATCCACTTTGGATTTATACGAACTATAAAGCATTTTGACGATATAGTATACAAATCGATTAGCCCGAAATCCGAGACAATTTTTAATACCTATTTTTCAATTTTGTTTTCAAAATCTCTCTCTGTCACTCTCTCGGGCAAACACAACGAAGTATACGGAGTATACGGGAATTAGGAAAGAACCGTCTGGCGAGCAGTTTTAGGGGTGGCGAGAGGCAGTCGTACAGTCGAGGTATCCCATTGTGGGCGGATCGTGGAAACGAGCATATGACTCCTATACTCGCATTTGGTGGCCAACACAACGCGCGAGTTGCGGGGCTCCTATAGTTATAACGCTTGTGTACGTTAGCATAGAAACGGAACGTGGCCAACTCGATGGTCGTTTCGTAGGTGCGAATTATCCATGGAAATAGCCATTCCAATATTCCTCAAACGATTAATGGATTCATGGGATGTATGTATATATAATATATAGGTGTATATGTATTGGGAAACGAGGATGCGAGAGATGCGAGGATGCGCCGATGCTTGGCGTCCGATCGTAATTGGGAAACGAGCCAATCGATCGAGGATGGGGAAGCTTTCGTGCCACTTTGTCCCCGGCGTTGTTCGGCCGGTCCTCTCCTCTCCTCTCACCGGGCTTGTCATCCCTCGCATCGGCATCGGCGGCCTCCGCGTCGCTGTTACGCCGTTGCGGAATATCCTCGCGCCTCGCGCGCGAACATCTGCTTTTTCCGCGTAAAAAAGAGAAACCTTTCTTTTCTTCAACGAAACAGAATGAATCTCTCTCTCTCTCTCTCTCTCTCTCTCTCTCTCTCTTATGACAAAAGGATTAAACTCCGATGCGCCGAATTATGACATATATTTAGTATAACCTCAATAGAACAGATATATCGGCCAACCAATTCAACGTAATGATAAACGTTCGATTTTGGTTACGCGTTGTACAGAGATTCTTCCTATATAATCGCGTACCCCTCCCTCGGCTAGAGAACGCCGTATATTTATAGTGTTTATACACCGGGACGTATTTATAATTTCGTTGCTCTCCGGTGGATAGTAAGTTTGCAGCGGAGTCTCGGCCGTTGGATTCGCGTCATAAGTGAGCTTCAACCCGGACGAATGGATATTATCTCCTCGTCTCGTCGAAATATTCATTCGCACCGGATCGTTCGAGATATCGATCGGCCGATCCCATTGTCCCAGTCGACGAGAAAATTTTAATAAAAAGAAAAAAGAAAAAAAAAATAAAAACAAAAAAATTTCGATCGATTAATTATTATTTTTTCATATCGTCGTTAAATCGCGACGAGAATAATTCGTAACGCGAACGCATTTCGTAGTTGCGACGTTTATTGGCTCCACGGCCAAATTTTACTCGGATCGTTTCGTCAGAGTCACATAATTTTGGGTTGTCATCGTTTCGAACGACCGTTGACTCTCTCTCCTACCTACCCTCGCTCGATACCGCGAGCTTCTCAAACGAGAGATACAATCGAAAGTACTCGCGCACCGATGTAAGGTCAGGGCTGAATCGTGCGCAGACTCTATATATCTTTGGATACGAATAAGAAAAACAGCAAAGTCGAAGCAAAAAAGTAAAATAGAAGGAAAAAAAAAAAAAAGAAAAGCCGCGAGAAGTGCATCCGCGATCGATATTAGTAGCGACGAGACTAACAGTCAACGCGGGTCGCTTCCTCCGTTCGCTTATGACCTTTCGCCAGGCGAGCACACGATTTTCTTCAATCTCCTCGCTGCGACTACGTTGTACTTAACGTAAACTCGACCGCTACAAAAGCTCTTCAATTTATCCACGCCGTACATTCTATTGGAGTATAACGACTCGAAGCCCGCAACGTGGGAAAAGCGCAGCAAGCGCCTCTCGTCGTACGGGCAAAGGACAAAAATAATAAAAAAAGAAGAGGAAAAAAAAAAGAACAAAAGGAATAGGTCGTGGTCTCGGAAACATATGTTCGACAAATGACGGAATAAGAGATAACGCTAAAGGGTCAAGCTTGAGAGCCGTGTATATCGGTAGCTTCTATAATAACCAAGTCTAAATAGTTCACCGGATATAGTAACCGCAAAATTATAATAGAACCGAATGAAAAGAATCCGCGAGCAGGATACACGCTTGGAGCTCGGTGGCCAGCGCAGAGGGGCTTTGGGATCTTTCGCAACGACAAAAGTTTCAAGGGGTGTCTCTATACCTCGAGACAAACTATTTTTTCTTTATTTTAATTATCGATGCCGCTATGACGCACATTGTGACAAAGTCCAAATGCTCGTCGTTACAGCCAGAAATACATCTACAGTATTAGCCTGCTTGAGTGTATCGTGGGAAAAAATATTATTATTAAAAGAAAAAAAATAATTCCGCTTTACTAAATTTGGGTAAGTTAAATTTCGAAATAAAAGTCAATACGTTGGGTGAAAATGTATGTTTTCATTGAAAAATTTGATCTTGTTGGGTTTTTTGTACGTTGCGTTTTCCGCGCATCAGGGCCGTAGGAATCAGTAGTGGAAAACGGGTCGTTCGCACATCCCGAAGAAAACAAAAGAAACTAGCGCGGAGCTCTCGCGTTCGCGTCCGCCAGCGAGACGGAGGGCGGAGAGGAACGAATTAAGAGAGCTTCCACGAATTTCCGCGAGAGTAGCCGAGCTCGACCGAAGTTTCGCCGTGTCGGTACCGAAGCGCCGACAGCGGCAACACCGACAACAACGACGAGGCATCGGCGGAGAGCCCCGGTGATGTTACTCGCTCGCGCTCAGTCTCTAGGCAGCCTCCGCCCGTAACGTTGTTTCTTTGTTTCCTTAGTATAGTTAACCGCCTTTATTTCAATTGTGTGGTCTGTCACAAACGCGTTATCCGCCGTTTTCTTCAACCGCGCGCGTCTTCACGTCGGTCGTTCGAACGAGACGCACAATAGGCGTACACCGTGATCGTGCTGTGGTCGCCGAGAATAAAAAAAAAAAAACGTCATCGGCGAAATTCGAGTTACGCGTTGCGTTCTCGTCGCGCTGTGCGAACGAACGAGGCATGGCACACCACGCCGTTCGGTGATCAAGATAGAAAAAGAGTTTACACGCATATCGAAGCGCAAAAAACGAAATATCGCGAATCCAATCCTTATTTCGCGTCGGTCGGTCGATTCGTCGAATCCGATAAATGCTGCGCATTTTTCGCGTCGACCTTAGTTCATTTTTTATTATTCGTTTACCCTTTCGTTTCGGGCGGTGGTGAGTGTTCGAACAACAATCAGCTGTAAATCTTCTTTATCCCTCCCCCGTTTCCCCGTCGGTTAACAATCCGCGCCGTGATAGTAAATTATTTAATTGTAAAACGTGAAACGTGGAGGAACAATACAGTTCCGACGGCTGTTTGCGAGGTAAGAGGGCTGAAAGGGCACATTATATATATATAGATATATTGGAACATAAACAGTATACGGAACGGCGTTCGTTCGAGAAACAAGAGAGAGGCGATCGCGTCTCGGGCGTCGGTTGACTCTCCTTTATTTTTTCGGAGCACGTGTTACTCTACTCTGCTAAAACGCCGGTATGGCGTTCGTTCCCCGAGGGTAATAATGCGAGAACGCTACTGCTGCGCTCTCGCGTATTCGCGCGACAGTCGATTCTCCAGAGACGCTGAATAACGGAAAAAAATATTTTTTAAAGGTTAAAAAAAAAAAAAAAACAAGTATCCTTCGAATTTTTTCTTTTAATGAAAATCCAAAAGGTGCCAAAAATCATCGTAAAAATATTCCAATATCGCGAAATAATATTAAAGCTTTCGTGCGATATTGCACAAAAAATTTCTTTCGCATGCATTTGTAATAAAATCTAAAAAAAAATGTTCCTTTTTTTAATCGAATTTTCAAAATTGCGTAGCAAAAATTAGATACGAAGCTCGGAAAATGGAAATTTCTCTTCATCGTCGCGCTCGATGAATTTCTCAATGAAATTCAACGAGTCGTCACAACGAGCGCAGTGAAAATAAAAACGAAGGAAACAAGAGTCAAATTTACGGTTGCCGACATTCGTGAGTCTCCGTTGCCCGGGGTTCCGGCGTTGATGCGGCACTCGCGTAGAGTGGGTGGATGCTTGTGTTTGCGAGGATAGAAGGAGAGCGAGATGGAAGGAGGGCAGGCAGCGGCGGTGCGTACGTCATAGTATAGTAGGACCGTGCGTGAGGGGCCGAAGGGACGTACGCGTCGCGAGGTTTCCCTTGTAAATCAGTTAGCCCGTACGGGGCGTGGAAAGAGACACAAAGAGAACGAGAGAGTTCCCGGTGGAGAGCCGCTGCTGCTGCCGCCGCCGCCGCACGCTGCTGCTGCTGCTGCTGCTGCTGGTGCTGGTGCTGCTGCCGCCGTCACCGCTATCCCAGCCAGCCGAGCAACCCAGAGAGACCGAGGGGCGCGCGCGTATTGATCGCTCTCGTGGCCACGCGATTTTCATGATCCCCGTCGCCATGACCACCTGGCCGACGTCGAAGATCCTATCGGTGTATTATATTTTCCAACTTGGGTAGGAAAAACTCAAAGTCACTTCACCCATAACGACCCATCGGCGTTACTTTCGCGCTATACTTTACATCCAGATGTTTCTTTTTTCTTTTACCTTTACCCTACTATCGTTCGTAACCCATATGGTTGTCGAAAAAAAAAAAAAAATCCTATCACTCGCAAGCGTCGTGGCTTTGTTTTCTTCCGAATCTATCGCGTCATTATAAGGATTATAAGGAGAGGCGGTAAATTGCGCGTATAAAGGAGATACATCGACCGTTTGGCCGGTGAAGGTCCGAATATTTATTTTTATTTATATATTTTCTTTCTTATATAAGAGAAAAACGAAATGGTAAAAATAATAACGAAATGGTCCGCGCGCGGGGAGTTACGTCTGCCGTAGAATAGTTTCTCCTAAAACGCCCGTGCGTACTTCGCACAATGAGCGGGTTTGCCAGTTGCGGATCGATAAGAACCCGAGCGAAGATGCGGGACTCCGATAGGCCACTGCCGCGCTAAAATCCGAACTCTTTTCCTCTCGATTAAAATAAACGAGGAAAGAAGATGGAAGAAAAAAAAATGAATGTATCAAGGATAATGCATTGACTTCGCGTTGGCACGGCGTGTCGTCGCGGGGACACCGGTTTTCGAGGGGTGCAAAGGTGTCCAGGGACAGCTGATGCCGACGTATGTCGACTTCGAGGCATAGGCAGGGAAAAAGAATTAACGCGGAGAGCAAACAGGGAGATAGTTCGGAGTTCGGAACTCGACGAAGAAAGGGATATTAAAATATAACGCTGGGTGGCTCGTGCCGGCTGATATATGTCCCGTGCCGCGTAGAGGGCAGCTGTGCGTGTATACGGCACGTCCCATCGGGAAACCTCTACCAGGGACACGAGCCTCCGTACGCACCCTACGCGCCGAACTCCCCTCAAATTCGGCGTTTTTTTTTTCTCTCTCCACGGATCCCCCCTTGAACGCACCGCACGCATCGCACGCATATGCAGCCTTCGAAAGAAACGAAGATAGCGCGGGGGTTCGAATGTTTCGGCCGACGAGGGGGAGAGGAAGAGCCACGGCGGTACCATGGGAGCCTTTTAAATTACCACTGCACGCTCGTGTACGGGGGTTCGTCGCCCCTTTAAACCATCCCTTTGCTCCTCACCGTGTACTTACCCTCATCATCGTAAGCCCCCTCCCCCACCCTCGTTCAGTGGATCTCAATCGCACGTTGCCCTAGGTCTTTCCTTACTTTTACTCGGCTCAAAAGCTCGCGAGACTACCGAGTTATAGTTTCAATCGACCGGAGAATCCGCGAAGATTAACATTTTCAGCTTTCACGCGATTCTCTCGTGCACCACTGCCAATTTACCAACACTGCGGATAGGAATTCAAAAGTTCGTGACTTTTATGACGAAACTCCGATCGCGCGAGATATTTTATTTTCGAATCACACAGTTTTTTCAAACGGGCGTTCGATTTCCGTATTTCCGTAGTCTCGTAATTTTCACATTATTCCCGCTTTCGAGTAAAATGAAAATTATGCTGTACCAAGAACAGTCTGTTGTAAAAAATGAATGAAAAACTTGTGAAAATAATGAAAAATAATTTTCGAAAATAACGATTGGGAGTCACTGAGCGGCCACTCTCGGTGGGGAGTTTGCCTTTTCCACCGCTAGAAGCGGCAGCCCCAAGCGGAGTAGCTTCGATCGCGTAGGGTGGTTCGCCCGCCTTTTTTAGAAAACCGCTTCGCTGCGTTCTCGTGCCGTTGCCGCATCTACTGCAATTCGCCGTGTCGAACTACATATACTATACAGGCACAACGGGTAAAAAATCATACGTGTGCTTTTCACAATGCGAAAGATGAAAAGTCACAAAGTATTTTGGCCGAAAAAAAATGTTATTCGCGATTATTTTGTTCTTTTTTTGCAAAATAAAAAAAAATCTCAATTTCCGGCACACGCGACGTACCCCGGCCTCGTGTATAATTCTACTATCCAATATCGAGCGTACTTCGATCCAACATATCGAAGGACGGTTTTGAACTCGCGAGCACGACGACGCTTCGTGATTCCTCGTAGAGAAAACGAAAATATTGTACTTGTATGAATTTTTCTATTATTAGAATTATCGGAATCGTCGATATTGTTTACAATGGTCGAACGAGGCGAGATTAACCACCGATGCCGTACAAAAACGAAGCCATTGTGTATCACCGAATACCACTGTCCGGCTCTGTTGTCTTTTTCCTCCTTTTTGCGATCCTCGAAATTCTCTCGCGGTCGTTTAGCACGACCGCGACAAAAACACGCGGTACAATATCGCAGGAAAGCGAGGCACTCGCACGCTCGTCATTCGTTATATATTATTTACGTTCGGCATCGGCGACGATAGCTCCGGATTTAGGGTCGGTCTTCCGAGCCCCGAATCCTCCGGTTTTCGTGTCGTTTCTTTGTATCGATGTATTATCGCTCGACGAACGAAACTTCTTCATATGGATTCGATCGATCGCGCGAGATCATTGCGAGAAGTTGTTCGATTTTATAGAAAATAATGAAAAATATGACATTGAAAAAAAAAAACAAATTAATCGAGTTGGAGAATTTTTTTTGACATTATCGGAACACTATTACGAAAGATGAGTCTCGGAGAAATTGTTTTAATTGTACGATTTTGCGTGTATTTTTCGTTATGCCTTTGCAAAAATGTTATGCCTTTTCTTTCGTCATGCTTACAGATTTCGTACGTAGTTAGGTGACAAGAGTGTTCGAACGGATTGAAATGATGGCAAACGGAATGGACACGGTGGTGCAACAAAATGGGGGTTCCACCCTCGGGCAGACCTCGCAAGAGGAATCGAAGACGAATCTAATCGTCAACTATCTGCCTCAGACAATGGCACAGGAGGAGATTCGCGCATTGTTCTCGAGTATCGGCGAGGTCGAGAGCTGCAAACTTATACGTGACAAAGTCACCGGTAAGTTCCGCATCGCCGTTTTTTATTTTCTTTTTTAATTTTAACTTCGCCGCATCGGCGATTAAAGAAAAAAAAAAGACGCGGTAAAAAAAACAGCTCTTTTAACCAATATATCTTCCCAATTGTGTATGTAAACAACTATCCACTTTATTTACAAATATTCTTGACTCGTGGTAAAAAAAAATAAATAAAAATTATGTTACTCGTTATCCGTGTTTCTCTGGCGTCTTCGAGCCGCGCGCGAATATGCAGCACCGAGGAAAATTCATAAGATTCGCGCGCGCGCGCGATGGAGAGAGAGAGAGAGAGAGAAAGCGAGTTTTCCGAATAACGCGCGCGGAGCCACGCGTGTAAAAGTGGTGAGACTCTATTTCGAGGTTGGAGACGCGGGGGCGTGCGTTTGGATCGAAAGCATCACGAGAGCTTTGTACGCTCGGAGCGCGGACTCGTTTGGGAAGCTCGTCGGGTCCTTGTAACGAGGAAAATTCGTTTGACAAATCATCGTAAAGTTCGCATCATCGAAAATAGCCATAACGATTTACAATCGTATTTGATCGTTTCATAGTTTACCACGCGAACGAATTGCGACCGAGACACTTCGATGGATAACGCACAACCGATTCGATACATATATATCGATTAAAATGTTGAATTAACGTTTAGCGCGCGCGGTTTTAACCTTTGTTCATTCCAAAAGTCTTGAGTTTTACATTATTGTTTTTGTGTGGAATTCAATTAGACTCCGTTGACTTCGTGATCGCAGGGCAAAGCTTGGGCTATGGCTTCGTCAACTATCATCGGCCTGAGGACGCCGAGAAAGCCATCAACACATTGAATGGTCTTCGACTGCAGAACAAAACTATCAAGGTGAGTTACCGGGCGACTCAACGACGAGAAAAAAACATTGCGCGCAGCATTTTTTTGTTCTTCTTTTCTTCGACTAAACTGCGATTTTTTATTCATTTTTTTCTCCATCTTCCCCAATCGTAACTCCGATCCGGTTGATGACGAATTTTTTTCATAATTTACACTCAAAATTATGATTGAAATTCGTGTGTGTGTTTTTTTTCCTCCATTTTTAAAATGATTGCATTCCAATTGTTATTTTTTTTCTCTCATTTTCCCTCTTCGCCGCCTGATGACTTTCTCTCTTTGCCACGACAGGTTTCGTACGCGAGACCGAGCAGCGAAGCGATCAAGGGTGCGAATCTTTACGTCAGCGGTCTACCGAAAAACATGACACAGCACGATCTCGAGAATCTCTTCAGTCCTTACGGGAGGATAATAACGTCGCGAATTCTCTGCGACAACATAACCGGTAAGTCACAGCCGAAAGGTCGTGGGTCAAATGCGGGAGGGGATGGGCCATGGGGTGGGCTTTTGCGACCGACGAGAGAAAAGGGTGGATCGGTGCGCCTCTCTTGGAAAAAAAGGAAAAAACGGAATATCAAATTCGAACATTTATCGCTCGTGGAAAAAAAATAATGCGATAACGAGTTTTTGTTTTTTTCACGAAGAAAAGAACTAAAAGAAACGCTGACCTTGCATCTCATTCCTCGTCGATACATCTCGTTGTCTTGAGTTTCTTTTATGTATATTTGATGTTTTCATTTTTCCCCCCTTGTTTTTCGCGTTTTGCTTTTTAAAATTAAATTCCCGTCCCGCAGTGTCGCAGGGACCGGGGTACGAAAATTCGAAATTTATCCGCACGGTCTCCGCACACGTGTATTATTTTTATTTGTATTAATCATTTTTCAGTTACACGAGATACTCGTCCCCCACCAATTTACGTTGGTCTTCCCCCTACGATATTTCTTTTCGTTAATGTGTTTTTTTTGTTGTTGTTTTTTTTTCCGTATCCCCGGTACTCGGTCGGTAAACTACACACAGCCTCATGGCCTTCCACCTCGAGATCGAGTTGGGCGTTTGCTCATTTATTAAACGCCACGCGCACTTCGTATTTCTCTCTATAGCTTTCTTTCATTTCTTTTCTATATGCATCGCCAATTGCGTTTCGTTGCCGACAATTAACGGTGTCTATAATTCTTGCCAATATCGAGATTAAGCTTCGGGCGGTAGGAACGAATTAAATCGAACGAAAAAAATAAAAGGATTTATCTCTCGAAATGACTAGACTCGAGAATGAACGAAAATAAAAACAAACGATACGCAACCTATGCTTAAGTACAAAACCTATAGTATAATTTATTCGTAAAACTGCTCGCCTCTGATTCGGCTTTTCTTTTTTCAACATTTTTTTCGTTTTTTTTTTTTTTTTTTTCGTTTTATTTGTTCAATGCAACACTCGATTTTCGATTGCATCGGATAGATTATTTATTATTTATTTATTTTGTTCGACTGGCGAATCAGGGGCGAACGGATCGAGCTGATTTCGCTGTGATTGTAACGTGATATGATTTGTTTCGTTTCTGTTTAGTACGACAATTTGTGACTGGCGGCGGAGACAATTTGCCCGGTACGTAAATCATAATTTTTTCTTTTCTCTCACCTCTCTTCACGAAAAAGAAAAAAACAAATAAAGCGAAGCAACGAGAAACTTCCTTCTCTATTTCACCTCTATAGTTTGAACGTCGTTTGCGTTTTGTTCGAATTGCTTGAAGCGCGAGCGCCGCACGCGTGTGCCCCGTACAATACAAATACGCGCGAGCGCGTTGTTAGCCCCCTTCGGCTCCTCCGTCTTCCCCCCCCCCCCCCCGCAACGTTATCCCTCGCTTTCTCTACGAACATTTTGTTATTCGTTACATCGTTCGAGAAAAGTCAATTACTCTTTTCAACGATTCGTATTGATTTTTGAAATAACACCAATTCGATCCCTCACTCGACAAAATCCTTACGCTATTTTGCACCGTATTTCCGTTGACAAACTATTTTATCGATACGTCCGTTATTTATCGTTACGAATTTCCCATATCCTTTGGTTTTACGATTGTAATTTGCCAACCATTTTTTTTCACCCCCTTCGGAAGCGATCGATTGAAAATCAGATTGTTCGTCTGTGATAAAGTTAAGAAAAAAAACTCATGAATCTCAATCTCGTAATGCGCTCGAAGAAGCGAACACACTTGCGCGCACCGAGCCACTCGCTTCGGATCTTGAAAAAAAATTGCTGCGTGTTTTTTTTTTTTTTTTCAATTTGTTTTAATTTCGTTCGATCGTCAATTGAGAAAATGAAAACCTATAATTGTTGCGTTGCGTGCGTCACACGCGTGTTGAGCACTCCTTTTAGTTTTCATTTGAGGCCGGAAAGCTGACGAGCTCAAGATTCTCGCGCAAGCCGTCCAATTTTTCGCAGCGAGGCGATGGTACATCGAAAAAAAATGACCGATTCTTGTTACGATTCGGCTCGTGCACTTTGGATTGCCTTGAGTTCATTAAAACAAAAGCGCCAAATAATTGCAGTTATCAAAATGGTCAATTATTTTTTCTTTTTTTTTCTTCATTTCTTTACTTGGTGTTGCGCGTCTGATAAATTGTACGACGGATGCGCGAGAGTCTCTCGAGTTTCGGCAGTTTTCGCGAAAATACCTCCGGAATGGAAAATAAAGAAAAAGAAGAAAAAAAAAAAAGAAAAAAGAAAAAAACCATTAGCTGCTCTTATTGTTATTTCGGCATTGTTTCAACGAGTAAAGTAAAAAAAAAACCTCGCCTCGCTTATGCCGCTCTCTCTTCTATGTTATTTCTCGTTACGCTCGGCTCTATGCGTGACCTTGGCAGGCCTGTCGAAAGGTGTCGGATTCATAAGGTTCGATCAACGCGTGGAGGCCGAACGAGCGATCCAGGAGCTCAATGGAACAATACCGAAGGGTTCGACCGAGCCGATAACCGTCAAGTTCGCCAACAACCCGAGCAACAACAACAAGGCGATACCACCGATAGCGGCTTATCTGGCGCCACAGGCCAGCCGACGCTTCGGCGGCCCTATCCATCACCCGACCGGCCGCTTCAGGTACATTCCACTGTCGCCACTATCCAGGTACCTACTCGCCTCTACTCGCTCTACCCGAAAAAAAAAAAAAAAAAAAAAAAAAGATCTCGCGCCCGTCGGATCGATCGATCGATTATCATTTTTCCTCGTGTCGATTTTCATCGACGAAAACGCTCGTTTGCATTCGTTGTTCCTTGCCATCGAACAAATCGACCCGTTTTTTTTTTTCATTCGTTTTCTACCTTCGACGAGACATTGTTGTACAATTTTTTAACGCACAAAACACCCGATATTCATATTTTCGCATCTCGTAAGTCGGATTTTGGAGTTTATTCGTTTTCGACATTATTTAAATTTTCTCACGGGGCCTTTTCCTCCCTTGTCTTGTAAAAAAAAAAGAGAAAAAATGAATCGTTATCTCGAAGATATCGAATGTCGCGCTTAACGTTCGGTTGAAAGTTTTTACTTGTCGTAGACGCGTGATATATTTACTTTTTGTCGTTGTTTTTAACGAAAGTCGGAGCGTTCCTATTGTAGCGAACAAGTTGAAAGAAAAATGGATCGAGCAAGAGGCAAACGAATGTACGAGTTCGTAACTTTAACGCCTACCGAGAGCCCGTGTCACGATGGAGAGACTCGTCGTCGCATCGATCCGTCAGAATTTTCTCTATATACAATTTACATTGTGTACACACGCGCGCAAACACGTTCTATCGTACAACGCATATTTACACATTAGTTTTTGCAAGGGAACACAACGGAACCGAGGATTCCCGTCGATCCTCCAAAATATTGTCGATCTCGGAACGGCCGAAAAGAGAGTGACGATACATTTGGAGAAGAGACGAAAGTATCAATTTCCGAATGTAAACAAGAAAAGCGAACAAGTCCGGCTTCGTTTTTGTTCGAATTCCAATTTTATTTCGTTTTTTTTTTCCACACACGCCATACACGAGAAAAATTTTGCAAAGACAAATATACGCGGTACACAAATATTGGGCAAATACGATACGTACACGCACCATTGATCTATCGCGCGCAGATCTGTCCCCGTCGTGTTTCTTTCCGCTTTTCAATGTTCTCTCATTTCTTCCCGATTTCGGTAGCGAGTTTAAAAGAGGCGTCGTAGACGAAAATAATAATGAACAAATAGCTTTTACACCTTCCTTAGCTAGCTTCTTGCCCCGTGATATATTTTTCATCTTACGTTGTTCTTTTTGTGTTTTGTTTTAGCACTGGCAAGGCCATGCTTGCCATTAACAAAGGCTTACAGAGGTCAGTATTTTTCTTTTTTCCGTTATTTATTATTAATCGATATAACTTTATTCATTCGGCTTATTCGGTTTTTGTGTGCCTTTTATTTTATCTTTTATCATTTCAACTTTTGGACCGTGCTTGCCGACCTTTTTCGTTCTTTTCTTCTTTTTTTTCTTTTCAACGACCTCGAAACCTTTTGTTTTTTCAATCGTTATCCCTGCAGTTATCCCATTTCCTTTTTCTTTCATTTATAGCTAGAAAACTCGATGGAAAGTCTTCACGGCACTTGTAGAATACAATGCGATGGCTCTGATTTGTTATGTTTAAAAAAAAAAAAAAAATTTCTTTCGCTTATTTGTCGCTTCGATCTATCGTAATTGTCACACATTGCCAATATAATTCGCGATGATATCATTCGTCGCAGAGCATTTTCCATTTTTTTTCGCCTTCCACTCGCACACGCATATATATACACACAGACACACAGACACACACACGGTAATTGTGAATAAAAATTGTACGCGAAATACATGCGGATACTACGGTATCTCGTATCTTTGAAATTTTCACGAGTTCTCTCATCGATCAAAGGCCATTGTTGCATTGTTGATAAATGAATTATGATTAATTATTTATCGTTCCCGTTTTGTTTTCCTTTGAAAAACCGAGTATTCACCGAGATGTGCCTTATTTTAACGCGGCTTGTGACGTCAAGTAGGTACGTAACACGATTTATCAAATATCTATCCGCGCGATGAACCATCGCCATCGCTCCGTCATTGACGATTCACCGTGTTTGTTTGTCTTTCCAAATTGCGATAATACATATGCGCGCGTTGTTCGCGTTCGATGTTACATCGAATAGCGAAACTGGCGCCTCGTAGTTGCAATACAATTTCGTATATTGGCCCGGTGCGTAAGCCAGAATTTCGAAATAGTAGATAAAATGACGTTTGTCACTATAAATAATTGCTTCCGCGTGAGCGTTCGTCTGTGCCGAGGTTAACCGGTCGAATGAACTTTGTTAATTCTTTCGTCGATATATCAAGGCAAGGAGAAAGCTTACCGGGAAATGGCTACGGCGGGGGACGGGGCGGGGGGGAGGAGAAGGAGAATGAAAAAAGCTTATTTTCGTATACCGACGATGTTTCAGGTACAGTCCACTCGCGGGTGATCTGCTGGCAAACTCGATGCTCCCGGGAAACGCGATGAACGGTTCCGGTTGGTGCATCTTCGTTTACAATCTCGCCCCGGAGACGGAGGAGAACGTGCTGTGGCAGTTGTTCGGTCCGTTCGGAGCCGTTCAATCGGTCAAGGTGATCCGCGACCTGCAGACCAACAAGTGCAAGGGCTTCGGTTTCGTGACGATGACGAACTACGAGGAAGCGGTAGTCGCGATACAGAGCCTAAACGGTTATACACTGGGCAACAGGGTGTTGCAAGTTAGCTTCAAGACGAACAAAAGCAAGG
Source organism: Cryptus armator (assembly GCA_963971235.1). Classification (NCBI taxonomy): domain Eukaryota; kingdom Metazoa; phylum Arthropoda; class Insecta; order Hymenoptera; family Ichneumonidae; genus Cryptus; species Cryptus armator. The sequence continues at coordinate 23,673,423 of OZ020237.1, forward strand.
CGGCGTAGGACGAGGGACCACCGACATTACTCGGAGCGTCACTCGACAAACTCCTGCGGCAACTGAGCGACGCGAGGAGGAACGATCCGACCCTTGCGCATAGATATTCCGCGTATCGTCTATCCTCGGGATAACCGCACGAGAGAGGGGCCGATGGCATTTACGACAACCAAACGAACGACAAATTATTCAATAAATAAATAATACAAACAGCAACAAACGACAAAACTACGCGTAATCTTCGCGATCTTGCGTCCTCGCCGCAGCTCCCACGAGTCTCGGAGAATAATCGGCGAATTCTTGCGAAACATGGCTATACTAAATATTCGTAAAACTTGAAAAAACAACAACAACAACAACAACAACAACAACAAGAAAACCAAAACGACCAAGAGGAATAATGAGAAAAATGAGATAACGAGAAAAAAAAGAGAATAATTATTATTAATCGAGATCCGCGAAACCGGGACGAGGGTAGGAACGCGTGCTGTGACTCTGTGACTGTGAGCCCCAAATAATGCCGTCGTGGCCGTGGTCGTTATTACAAACAAACAAAAAAACAAAAATTTAAACAAACGTAGCTGTTGCTTTGCGTTTTTCTTTCTCTTCGCGTGCCTTCGCGAAGGAACGCGGGAGAGAAAGAAAAACATCGAACGGAGAGAAGGTAAAAAGAACGAGACGAGACGATGAGGCGGGAAGGGAGAGAGAGAGGGAGGAAAAAATTAAAGCAAAAAAAGAAAAAATAAATAAACGAGTGATAGGATAGAGTGACTGCAAACCCTGTGGTAACTTATCGCCTGCGTATTCTGTACATACATATTATGATTTATGTATATGTACCTACCGGCGCACCGCCGTAAAAAAGTTAAGGGATTCGGTGGAGAGTTTGGATCGAGACAGAGCGTTCGGAGCAACGAGAACAATGTAAACCGCGCTCTTCTGTAACATACTAGTATTATCGCGAGCGAAGCGATACGACGTTCCTGTCGGGGGCCCCGAGATACAACGGTCGTTCGTCGATTGCGATTTTGCTTTTTCGATTGCGATTTTGCTGAAAATACCTACATTTTTTTTCTCGCGCTCGATTCGTAAATTCGAGAGTTAAACCGGAAGAGACGATCGACCGTTCGCGGCGTTGCTCGGCCGGCAGCCACGTCGCATTCGTTTCGACAAAGAAAAAAAAAACAAAAACAAAAGAAGAACCGTAATACAACAGTTATACATACTCGTTTATGTATAAGTTTTAGAATATTGTAATTTAACGATAAGGGAGGAAGGAGGCGAGATGAAAAAAATAATGGAGAATCGAAAGGGCAAACCGGGGAATGACGTGAACGAGAACGGTTCTCACCCGGGGCTGGGTATTATTCGCCAGGTATTATTAATTAAGCGAACGATTAATGAAATTTCCGAGAAAAAAAAAAAGGAAGGAAGAACGGAAAATGACGAGGCAAGTGGCGCAACTCGAGGGGGATTAGGGGGGGGGGGGGCTCGCACACGGGACTGGTCTGATTTCCGAACAAAAATCGAGCGAGAGACGGAGATTTAAAGTTTAATAAAATATGAAACGAGAAAAAAAAAAAAAGGAACACTGCGACAATTAAGTAGAACGAGACGCGGCCCGCGGCTGAGGCGTACTTAATCCTAGTTGATATTACGCGATTGTTCTTTTTTTTTTTTTTTTTAATGCAATATTTACGCAATGACGATTACGATACGCGCGGCCGAGTGCACTTTCGTTGCCTATAATCTATGCCTGAAGCGAAAAAAAAAAAAAAGAAAAGAAAACCTGCGAAGCAAAAACCCGAGGGATGAAACCACGCCGCATTAATAAAATGAAAGATGGAAAGCTGAAAGAAAGAAAATAATTAAACGTTGTCTCGCGCTAGTCAAAGTAAAAAAAAAAAAAACCATAAAGACGCGTGTTTTTTTTTCGTAACGCCGCGTATTAGAAAATAATGGATAAGTGGAAAGAAACGCGAGCGCACCGAGTGCGTTTGCAATGTAATTATTAATGGTCTGGCTAATGGACCGCCGTGCCGCGGCCATCGAGAAGCAAATTAATAAATAAATGAACGAAGCTTTTCGAACTAACGATCGCCGGCGAAATTCGGTATTCGATAAATCCTCGCGAGCCTCGAACGATAGTTTGTCTGATTCGCGCCCTCGTGTTTTTCTACGGGCGCGTATAAAAAAAAAAAAAGCCGTCGTTCGTGAAACTCCTCGGTGATACTTTTGTATCGGATTTTATAGAAAAAAAAAGCGACGCTCGTCGGCCGATCGAAAATTTCGAATACGAACGACGAGTGTACGAAAAAAAGGGGTAGTCGTAACGCGAGTTTTCCGGAGGCGAGATTGCCGCTGAGAGAACGGCTTCGATCGAGTCAGCCCGTCTTCCGCATCGAGCCCGATTACGCGCAGACCAAACAGACCAATTCAAACAAAACAAATATATTGCAATCAACTTTTTCACAATATCCGCGATAAGATTTGTCGAGTGACGCTATAAGGTAACATTTCGATTCGATCTATATATTTATATATATATAGACATATATATACATATATACATAGAACAAGTTTTTGAGCGACGACCAAATGAGAGCAAAGTATAATGAAATATTGAACAAAATTTACCGTCGATCTGGAATATTGACCGATCAACTTTAATCAACTTTCACTCTGCCGATCGACTTGTTGAAAAAAAAAACTCTCTCCGAGCCATAGCTCCACAAGAACGGGGTATTCTTTTTACGTACCCTGCTGTTCGTGGCTTGTAATAATGATGATTATGATGGTGGTAGTAGTAGCTGTGAAAACAAATATCCTCGCAACGACGAAGCAACGAAACGAAAAGAAAATGATAAAAAGATTAACGGAATCTTTGAAAATGCCGAGTTGACTCGATCGCAGTCTCTTTGAACGGTTATTCGCGCGTTTTTTGTTTGTTTCTTTCTTTACCGAATCCAGTAATTTCGATCTCCGCGTGGCGAGCGTCAAAGAAAGCGCGTATAACCGTCTAGTCCACCGTAGGACACGAAGCCGCGAGTTACGTAGCTTAGATTCAAAGGGAAGATTCGTCGATGGAAAACGTAGTTGAGAATATAGTAATTATATATATATCATTGATGTAATAGGGCATATATAGAATGTGAGGATGAAAAAATGATAACTTGTACGACGGGTATACAAAGTTGGTTGAAAAAAAAAGGGTGTCGCGGTGGTTGAGGTCGCGAAAAGAAAAAAACAAAAAGAGTTTGCGAATTTTAGCGGCCCAATCGGTAAACACACGCCTCGAGTCGTCAACCTTTTTTTTTTTTTTTTACGACATATATATTTAAATAACGTGAGATATAGCGTATCGTGTCCTATTTATGTGTACCTTCGTGTGTCTAGTCCGGGAGAACGGCGATTAAAACGATTCGAGCGATCGAAAAGAAAACGCGAAAAAAAAAAAAAGAAAAAAAAACGGTTCGGCCCATCGGCAAACGCCGTGTCTCCCACTCAACTAAGGCCGTCGACTTTTCTAATAATTTTATTTATTTAACTTTCGCAACTGGTAGACACTAACCCCACGTATCTCAAGTGTTGTTGCGCGATTAGCGCGTCGAAAGAACAATTTATAATCGCCAATAGCGAATACCACGAGACCACGGTTTTTCGTCATTGGTTCGATCGTCGAGAAAATCTCGAGTCTCTTGGCAAAGATTTAAAAAAATCGATTCTTCCAAAAACTCGAACTTCTCTCGTCGAGTCCTAATAAGGGTCTCGCGGTTTTCGGATATTGAACTACGAATTGATTCTTCCTCGCGCTATTACTTATTTCTACTCCTAGAACTACTCTGGTTATTATTATTACTATGATTGCCATCATCTATCTAGCGTCATCTATTCTTCTTCTTAGTGTCATCATTATTATTATTATTATTATTATTATTATGATTATTATGATTATTATTATTATTGTCGCAATCACTATATATTTTTTGTGTCTCTCGTCGTAACTTAGTTCATAACACTTATAAAAAAAGCAACCTTATTACTTACCATAGTCGCTACGAAAAAAAAAAAAACAAAAAAAAACAAAAAAAAAAAACAAAAAAAAACATGAAAAAAATTCACTCTACATTAACATCCACTACTACTTACTACTCTACCGTCACTGCTACTACTTTACTACTACTACTACCACTAATAACGCTACTACTACCACCATCACCGATTATTTATTTATTTATTTAATTATTATAGCATAACGGAAATTATGTTTTATTTGAGGATTAAACTGATTTGTGTTTGGTTCAAAAAAACAACAAGAAAAAAACAACAAAAGGTCGTTCGTTTTATTTTTTACTTTACGTATTTTCAGTTGCTATTCCCACGCCCTCTCATACGATATCCCGAGTATTTAATTACACTCCGGTCCATCTTGTTCCATACTTCCCGAGCTCCCCTCGACTCGTCGAAAAAACATAAAAATTCGCCCCAATTCTGTCTGTCCGATGACTTTTATGGACGATCGGCGATCGTGTTAATTTTTTTCTTCTTTTCGACGCGAAAAATCGTTCGTACGAATTGTCGGAACGACAGAACGGGGTCTCGGAGTTGCGGCATACGGGACGTTCGGATGACAGTCGAATGGTGAACTTAATCCAGATGGAACTTGGATTCGTACAGCGTAATAATTAGTATGTATACCCTATACTCGTTTAATTAAAAAAAAGAAAAAGAGCAAAATGCGCGAACGAACGAAACGACCCGGTGGATCCTACGAGAATATAAGATCTCTCGGGATTTGCGAGCAGACGGAAAATAAATTTGGAATAAAAGTAAAAATGATATTATAAGCGACGAAGGGTAGAGAGGGCCGAAAGTCGAGCCTGCGAGAACCCCCGGCCGGAAATCCACGACGCAAGACACAAGACAAAAATAAAATAATAAACGCGCACACACGGAAAAACCGCACACAGGCATAACATGCGATAATATATGTGATAAAAAAACCGATGATGAAATATTTGTTAAGAAAAAACAAAAGGAAAAAAAAAAACCATGTTAATGTATATCGAGCTCTTACCGAGGAGCGCAAGCGCACAAAATTGTCGCGATTCACGGACGATCTTTGACGAATAATCTATCGATTTTAATAGTTTCGTTGATTGTTCGTGAAAAATTACAAAAAATTAATTGTAAAAAAAAAGAAAGAAAAACAGACACCGCGCTCTTCCGTTCTCGTTCCGGTCAACCTCGGGTGTGCATCGGTCCGCGTACAGAAATCCGTAGTCTTTCTGATATCTCATTTTTCGTAATTTCTAATCGTTAAAATGGGAAAGAGAAAAAAATGAGAGTAGTTTGTATCTTTTACGTACATAATTCTCTCGTGGGACTCGAGAAAGTTCGACGAAGTGAAACGAGCGCGATAAGGTTTTTAGGTATTCGTAGGATTATACATAATGAAAAGACAAAGATGACGAGGAGAAAAACAGTGAAGGGGAAAAAAATGAAATAAAGTAAAATAAAATAAAGTAAAGTAAAATAAAATAAAATAAAATAAAGGCCGGTCGAGACTGCGGCTCCTTAATTAGTAATTGACGCGCGAGCCCGGACCCCCGGAGAGAGAGCCCCCCTACGCGCAAAACACGCACTCGCGCTCGCAGCTACAAACGATCTCACCGTGTAAATTTACCAAAGTTTAACGTATGAAATAGAACGGCAAATTAAAAACAAAACGAACGAAAACAAAACAAAAAAACGACTACAAATGAAGAAAGAAATCATGAATAAATAAAAAGGAAGCTACGAAGATGAAGAAGAAGATAAAGAAGAAGCCACGCTAATCTACTTAATTAACTATAATATTACAATCCGATTATTACGTTAGATATACATTATGTGTATTGTATTTATGTCTCAATAATCGTTGTTAGTTATATCGCTATGAACCGATGGCGACGATTACGCGAGGGGCGCCGTTTCGTATATGCGATTAATATCGTTCCGATGAGTTTGGCGATGATGAAAAAAAGAAAGACGCGATGATATACGATGGACTCGGCGGGCAGACGGAAGGAGAGAATTCGACGACGGTGAAATTGACGTGGAAAAAAAAGAAAAGAACGCGCTCCGCGAGACGAGGAAAATATTGAAATGCGCCGGCGGCAATTATGCAAAAATATAATATACGTTTTTTCGATGAAAAAAAAAACAAAAAAATACAATCAACACCCAAAATCACTCACGGATACGGAAGACACGCTCCGTTTATCGACAGACACACCATCGACACGGTAATGAAAAAAAAAAAGAATAGAAAAACAAATAACGAACAAGACACATTATACACGAGAAAAAACGAGTTTTAGCTTATTTGTGTAAGAAATATGATATTACATTTATTAATTATTGTATTAATCATTAGACTCATTGTATTATTGATACTGATAATTAATTAGTACTCGTGCTACCGATTGCGTATACATAACGGACGAGTGAACGAGACGCGCGCGGATTGCCAATGCCACGGAGGAACAAATAGATGAAAAAGACATTGAGGAAAAAAACGAGAAAGCTGAAAAAATAGTACATTGGACGCGCGGAACGCGGTATCAGTCTCGCGAATTGGTCACGAAGAATCTTACGAATGCGTACCGAGGGAAAAAAAAGTAACAACGGAACAAACACGGACGGGGTTCCGAGGCGGTAGAGATTTTCACTCGCGGGGGATTAAGGGCGAGCGAGGAGCGACAAAAAAAAAACACAATTAACGTTCGATTCGTCGTATTAAATTGTGAAATTTTTTACGAGGGATTTCAAGTGGTGCTGTAGACGGAAAAGAGTGACAAAGAGAAAATTTGAATTGAAAGAGGAGAAAGCGAAGAGTGTGCGTGTCTTCGATAATTTTGAATGTCCCTCGTATCGTAGAAAAATCGTAAATCGTTGTTTTCTTTTCTTTTCGTCTCGACGAGTAGTCCAGCTACGAGCATAGTCTATTTTTTGTTTTCTTTTCTTTTCTTTTCTTTTTTACCACTGCGAAGGATACATCGCAATATCGTGGTGTTGCGATTCGAGGGAGAAACGAAAAATAGATTTTGCGCGTCGATTGCGGATAGGTGGAACGCCGAAACCGTCCGTACGTAGGATATTGCGCTGGAATTTGGCGTCAAATTGCAATAGATCGAAGGGGAAATACAGGGAAAATACGACAAGTGCCCGAGCTTGAAATATATTTAATTAAAAAATTGTTCATTGAAATTTATACGGCACATTGACAACGCGAAAAAAAAATAATAATAATAATTGGCGCGCGTACTATATTCACGAGACGCGAGATTTCGAGCGCGAAACTTCCGGCTGAGATAACAACAATACAATACAATACGGGGACAACGGCATGACAGCTCTAGCTCACTGTAGGCCTAATTAAACAAAAAAACAAAAAAACACTATACATATGTACTATCTAAACTTACCGATTGACGTATGACGTATGACGTATGACGTATGACGTATGACGTATGACGTATGACGTATGACGTATGACGTATGACGCATGACGTATGACGTATGACGTATGACGTATGACGTATGACGTATGACGTATGACGTACGACGTATGAAAGGGCGAATGTGAGTGAACGAGAGCGCAATGTGAGTGCTTGCGAGTATGCTTGAGCGAGCGCGAGATACAAAAAAAAAAACAAAAAGAATTAAGTAAAACGGTATTGCGAAGAGCGAGAGACAAAGTGAGAGATTGAGACATACGTACTCAAATTAATCGAGATAATATTCCCACAAGAGTCACAACGATCAACGCAAACAAACAAAATTACTCGGAAAATACTACTTTCATTGACTCTCTAATGAAAACGATGAGCGAGAGAGGAGAGAAACAGAAACAAGAAAAACGAAAAAAAAAAAACGAAAAAAAAACGACGAGACGAGGAGTCGACAGCGATGAAGAATGAAGAACTATGCTTAAAGAGAACGTGAGAGATAATCTATAATCTTCTGTACATGTTTTAATTATTCTATAATTATGAATTATCATACTTGTAATGAAACTATTAATTAATTAACGAATTAATTAATTGAATATCTATGAAAAAAAACGATATATTTAAACGAAAAAAAAAAAAAAAAAACGTGGTAGTTAGTCTGTCAATGGGTGTAAAAATATATAAATACCATGTATTCTAATAGTCGACACGTGCCGGGAGGGGCGGGAACGCGAGGTTCTCGGGGCGAAGTTTTTTTTTTTTTTCTTTTCATTTGTTTCGCGATCACATCGGCCAATGAATATACATGCAGAAATTTATCTATCGCGACCGCGCGTAATTTGAAAACATTCCGAATCCATCCGCACATTCCTCGTACGCAACGTACCTAAGATTGTAATATACGAAGCCCCGTCGCCCGCGGACGTGGTCGCGATCTCCGTTTGATCGATTTTTTTCTTTTTTTCTTTTTAACACACACGCACACAATCGATGAAGTTAATTAATTTCTTCGTACGAACGCGCGCCGAGATGAGTTCTCGCTTGCGATACTCGTGCAACACTCTCATCTCGAGCGCGCAATCTTTGCAATTCACGCGAAAACAATTTTGTCGTGTTGAAACAGCGTAATACACTTGAAGAAAAAAATCGGATAAATCCGTGAGAAACGATTAAAAATGAATCAACCAAAAGCAAGAAAATTTTCGAGACGCGTATATGAATATCGAAGCTACGAATCTTTTTTGATTCACTTTTTTTGTAAACTGTCGAGTAATTAAAAAGCGAACACGAGGATCATCAACACTCGCAATCGATGACACCCGGTAGTTGTACTTAAGGTTGCCGAGGCAAGACAGTATTGTGGGGAACGTGAGACTTTTTAATCGAGTCGAAAATTTGAGAGGTACGAGTGATCCGTCGAAGGGGAATTTTTTCTATTGTAATCCTTGGCGGGGGATGGGGGGCGGGGGGCTAATACACCGAAGAAATAAGGATGAATTACATAATTGAGGAAAAAAAAAGAAATGAAAAACACATTATCACTCCTGAATCGCGGTGAACTGAATGAATGCGAGTTTAAATGAGAGACTCGAGTGTTATATCGGTCGAACATTAGCGAGATCGAGAGATGAAAAGTAACAAAAAATAAAAAATTGAAAAAAAAAAAAAAAAAAAAAAAAAAACAAATGAAACCAAAGAAAATTAAAGATACTCTGCGACAAAGAAGACATATGTGGATATTACAAAGTAATGTATTTTATGACGGGTTTATAAGTAAGAGTAACGATATTATTGTATTACGATAATGACCGTACTGTGGTAATAACTACGCTAAGTAGAGTAAACAAAAAAAACGAAAGAAAGAAATCGATTGCGAATAGATTGATATTCGGCACGAGAGAAACCGATAACGTTGGGTTACAAATGCCAACGTGTGAGAATCTTCGCTGGACGAACTTGGCTTTGATGTAACAAACGGTATAAAAAAAAGATAGACTCGAAGGGATCGTAAGATCCGACGAGAGGGCGTTGACAAAAAAGATACTGAATCTTATCGAGAGTGGTGATGCGATGATGCGTGGAAGAGCGTTATGGTAAACAAAAAAAAACAAGACAAAACAATGTCGACGAATTTTAAAAGAGGATATTAGAGCGAAGCGCGCTGATGTAAAAAAAAAAAACTCGTATTTATCGCGCCTAGTATGTTCGTAAGCTTCCAGTTTTAATGCAATTCCACGCGATCATATACGTGACTAAAGTTCTTCCGGCGATTGACGAGTTGCACAATTTACATTATGGTAAATCCAATTGGTCGACGAAAAAAAAAAAATGGAAAAAAAAACAAAGAAACTATTCCACTTTAGTGTGACGGGCACGACCTATGAGAATAATGAATATTTAATGAGATTGCACTGAAAAAAAAAGGCTCGCCCATGATACCGCTTGATTTTGGCGAATTGTTTGTCGGCGATAACCATTGATCGAAAAAACTACAGTGGCTGTATTTAAATTGGTGTGTAAGGATGTAATAACGAAAGGGTCGCACCCGAGGACCCCTGGCCCACAACCCCTCCACAGTGTCGAGACTGATCCGCGTAAGCCGATAACTATTTGGGAAAGCCAATACAACAACAAAAAATCATTTACAAAATTAATAAATCACTAAAGTTGACGGAAAAGTCGAAAAAAGCACTAGCAGTCAGGCTTCCTCAAAAAATACACACACACACACACATACACATACGCGAAAAAAAAAAAAAGAGTTAATCGTACAGGCATTACGTTTAGAGTGCCGCAAATCGTTTCGCGTTATCGAGATTTCTGACTTGAATATATGAAAAAAAAATAATAATAAAGTAAAGGGTATATTATTATACACACCGCGGACAGACTACACGCACAAAGCTCACATGGATCGGACAGACGTTTTGACTTTGTATTAATACGAGAGACACGCATAACGAGATTGATACTCCCCCACCCCCCGCGCGGCAACTAAACAGAATTATTAAACGAGAAAAAAAACAAAGAACCTAATCGAATAAAGAACAACAAAAGCAAACAAAGACACGTATATTTACATTTTACACGAAATGCGCCATCACATTGTTGATATAAATTGCAATCCACGATTATTACTATTTACGAATATAATTATTATCTTGCATTGTCTAGTCATACGTTATTATTGTATAACTAACGATATTACTTATTAATTATTAACCTGTACTACCTAGTCGCATTATGTGTTGCATAAAAAAAAAAAAACTATCAAGAAAATTTCGAGCGCTAGACAAGAGAGACAGAGATGAAAAAAAAAAAAACAAAAAAATAACAAACAAAAGAACGTAACGAACAAGAACGAGAGAGATAAATTGAATGATGAGAGAAAAAAGAAACAAATGCGCGAAAAACAAGCTGCGCGCGTTCGTAAGAGAAAGGAACGAAAAGGTAGCGAAAGCGAGCGAGCGAAAGAGAAAGAGAGAGAGAGAGAGAGAGAAAAATACTCCACCTCCGAAGGCGTAGTACGTTGATCGAGTTATCATTAATTCATAGTAATTGCATTTTTATTAACCGTTTACCGATCCAACAGTTATAAATTCGTACTGAAAGAAAAACGGAAAACAAAAAAAAAAAGATAATATTAAGCGTGCAAAAAGTCCGAGGATTATAAACGATATTCGTTGATCGGTAAAGGGTTAACGGCTCGAATAATGTACGAATAGGAAAAATAATGAAAGCCAAATGTTAATGGCGCTGTAACTAAAAAAAAAAAAAAACACGCAATTACTATGATTGAAGAAGGCACGAGAGAACAAACTGCGACTGTCGGAGCATCGTAGTTAAAAGTATATTGTCATCCTTGCGCGTTCAACGCTGCCCGTGATCCGATTCGCTTGTGAATAGAAAGAAGATCGACATACGTTGCGCGCAAGGTGACAAAAAAAAAACGAGTATTAAATATATGCGGGGGCCGTGGAGAGGAGGGAACCTTCCTTTAACCACAGAAAACTCGTCCGAGAATGTGACATTCTTACTATCAAAATCCTCCCGCCCCCTCTCCCCCCACCCCCTTTTGCTGCTGGTGCAACGACTGCGATCGACCGTTCGCCCCGGTCTTCTATTCACACCGTGTGTATCTCGATCCTTCGTAAGTGCGTCGACCCTCACCTTCCTGTGCAATCGTAACGCAACATCCCTCCCTCCCTCCCTCCCGAGGAGAGCTCGCGGGCCCTATATTGCAATATTTGTACTTTTCCATGTTGAAACCTCGATATACAATAAATTATATTAACAAACTTTGATCCTGACTTTTCATTTGTAATTTCTCTTTCCCTGACGGATGATGAAAAATTCGACGTTACCGTTCGTTCGACGTTATTCATTCGTTTCTTTTTTTAGACCTTTGTAACATTGAGATTAAGTGGAATTTTGCTGTTTATTTTATCAACGGCCGTGAAGTGCGCGAGAGTCAGTGTCGCGATTTGATCGATAATAATATATACAACAGTTAAGTAGTTATATTGTCGGGGGGCGATACCAGAGGGCGAGAAAAGAGGTCGCCTTCGACAAGTGTGAAGCGAGGCACGAGCCGAAGGTGAGCGCGGCGCTACATACACAAGTACGAGAGAGACCGCGATTTTTCACGTCCGTGTATCGAACTCGATTTTACACTTTAGCGCACTAGTGCAACCGAAGAGTGTCGTAAAAAATATTTTTAACGGTTCGAGTTGTCTAAATTTTGGCGATTACCGCCGGCGTATGGTTTTCGTTAGAATTTTTTTTAAATTTTCGCGCCGAAAAGACATTCGATCGATTTTCGATGGGCCGCAAGGAGCGAACCATTTTTATGAAAAGTATTTTTTTTTTAAATAGCAATAGAAGAAAACTGTACCAACTGTCCGCACATTCGCTTTGGTATTTGGATCGTGGTAAGTGCAAATTACGTATAATCCATAATTGTCTTACCTGCTCGCCTCCGATTCATCGTCGTTGGAGAATGTAATATACGATAGTAATCTGAAAACTCCATAGATTCCGTTACGCTGATAGGAGTCCCAATTAAAAAACAATACGTGTTACCATTTTATTATAAACGTTCTTTTTTTGTTGTTTTTTGCTACATTTTGGCTAGATACCGATCACCAGAAAACACTTAGCAAAGCTGTATTTACTTATCTACAGACTGACGTGCGTATGTACGTATGTAATGTGTGATTGTGTACGGCTTTTTGTCTTGGTATGTGTGCGCGCTCGCGCCTCCTTGGCGACATCGAAGCGCGGCTGTATGGACAGCGCTTTTATTCGAAGCTGCGTCTTTTCTTTTTTTCTCTTTTATAATCTTGGCATAAATCTACTTACAATGCTTGAAGCTCGATCCGAGCACAGCGAACTCTCAGCTCGCGATAGTTCGCTGTCCATTCAGCCGTCGGGAACTTGACAATTCATTTAATTACGTTAACATAACGAGTGTCCTTAACTTCCATACGCTTTTTTTTTTTTCTTCTTCTTTCTTCAAAGTATTAATAGTTGTTTTATACATTAATTTGTCGAAGCAAGCGATCGCAGGGTTGGGTGTATGTATAGATTATCAGATATTATCATTTATCTAGTGTAGTTTGTGTTTGTGTTTTTTTTTTTTTTGCTTTTTCTTTTTTTTTCGTTTTTACGTGTACAAGGGATCCATCGTTAATGCTACAAGGGGTCCTTATCTTCATAACACTAATAATAATTGTAATGATAATCATAATAATTACGATTATTTTTCTTTCATCGGTATACATATATATGTATATCTCTAAAGGTCGTCCTTGCATTAACACGACCGCATTCGACATTGACATTATAAACAGTTGTCGATAAACATTCGAATATTCATTTACTTCGACGCGTTACTGTCAATAGCGAATCAACGGAAATCAATTGGTATTGTTTCTTTTTTCTTCTGTTTTATTCATTAATGACGCTTATCATTGAAATATCCTAATGATGATGATTTGTTTGTTATACTTTTTTTTTTTTTTTTTTCCCTCTCGTTCAATGGGCGTAAACTATTAATCGTATTATCAACATGGCGCCGAACATGATGCGTCGATAAACGTATCGTATTTTACAGCTTGTCTCCGGTGAGATTGTTTGTTTTGTAGGATTATTCGAAGAGATGGAACTATACACATTGTTACACACAAGGAAAGTAAGTCCCGATGCCACTGCTCATATATACTCGTTTTGTTTATGTTGTTGTTGTTTCTCGTTGCTGTATCGCTTTTGTTATGACTCCCGCGGGTCTATTTCTCTACCTTTTTCGTGCGTTTTTTTTTTCTTTTCATTTTTCTCTACCCCCTCCAGTTAGTCGGAAATTTCCGATCGAATGACACAAATTAGAGACTTCTATCGTCGATACTTAGTTTCTATCAGTCGTTTATCGATTTCCAGCGCTGTGTACGACGATTATTTTTATTTATTCTTTCCACCCGTATATAACGTCGTGGTCGGTACGCGAAAGATTGCTCGGCATTGATCGTAGCAAGATTAGAAATGTGAAAAAATCAACGCGTCTGTAGTATGTAAATAAATTAGTCATTGCCTAATGTATTTTTTAAACATAGTTTGTTACTTGTTTGTTTTTTTTTATTTATTTATTTTTTCTTGTCTTCTCGTGATTTTTATTCTTAGGCAAATATAAAAGGTCTTTATGATGTATCGTTTTGTGGTGCACGTGCGACTGTAATGTTGAGGCTCTTTCCGTTTTTAATTTAGTACCTTTAAATATTATTATATACAGCGTGACTCTAGCCTGCAATCGTCATCTCTGCGTACACTATTATATCTCTCTCTCTCTCTCTCTCTCTCGTCTGTTTTGCTTTACTCTTCTTTCTTTTATTTTTTCATTCGAGTCGACCGCGAATGCACCTGCCGATAAAAGGGTAAGGAGTACAATATATAGCCGATTGTAATTTATTTTCTTTCTTTATATCATTATATCCTCGGTAGAAATACCAGATCTTGCCGTTGCAATGCACTTTTTAGACGTTATTATTCATTCAATGAGAAAACGTATCCGCGTCTTCTGAATTCACGGAACAATCGTCGTATCAATCGATATCTCTCTCTCTCTCTCAATTCCTAACTTGTCGCGTTCTACCTCGCCGCGTATTCTTCGTTAGTTCACAATTATCATTCATTGAATTAGTTCGCTAGATGCGGGTATCGACACTGGCGAACTTGACAAGTGTCCACGATAAAGAGAAAAGGAAAAAAAGAAAAAAAAAAAGAAAAAAAAAACAAACGCGAAGTAAACTTGTACGATTAAGGATATTTGTCGCCTACTCCGGGGGCGAGAACAACGTCAACTTGTCATATTAGAAAAATCGCATCAAAGAGTTCGTTACAGTCATTCATTCCGAGGGGCCTGTTGGAAATTAAAGGGGCCAACAATTTTTCGAATCAAGTATAAAATAACACAATTGCAATGCGCACAACCCGCGAAAACCAATGTGGTAGATATATTCTTTGAAAAAAGGTGTTTGGAGTTTGTGAAATTTTTTTCTTTTCATGCATCTTACGAGTAATTGTAATGCGTTGTTTTTTCAATTGACGAATGAAAAATAAAGTCTACTTGATTGAGAAAATGATAAAAAGAGAACACCGGTGCGCACGATTCCGGTCACTTGCCATTTCGAAACTGTTTGTCAAGCGAATAATACTGCTACGAAACTGAACGCTGACGACGTAATTCGATACTTTCCAGCGCACGATTGTTCGTCATATTGTTTTTGGGTGTTTTTTTTAATACGTTTTTCAACTGTTCGTAAACGCTGGAGATTCGAGGCACCTTTCGAGGTACAACGACATTGACATTCGAGGCTCACGATGTACTTGTTGCGCGCCAACATTCTTTATTATTCTTCCAGCTTTTATTATTCTCATAATTATGAAATTCTTTTAATTTAAATTCACTTCCATCGTCGAATATATTCGCGTAGTCGTCGCCGCATCGCATTCAACCTTTGCGTGTGTGTTTGTATTCTTTTTGCTTGAAAATCTTCGCGTACCGGGGGTTCTTCGCGCGCGGAGACGCGTCGTTCCAGCGATTTCGAAATCTGCGAATATCGTATCTCAATCGGGTACCCCTACTCCGATATTCTTCGAATTGCTGTGTTTTTTGTTTTGTTTCTTGACTTTTTCCTTTCCTCGGATCGATCCCTTCGACCGAGTACCAGATTGTTATTTTTCCATTTTGCTCGGTCACCGAGGTGGTCGAGTCTCTCGTGAAAATGTGAAATCTCGTCGATATCCCATAAGGATCCGGTACGCGAGACGACAATCGCGAAAATCGTTTTTTAAACGTTTGTTCTCTCGAGTTTTTGTTGTTTTTCTCTCTCATTAATAGTTACAATAGCCGCTTCAGGGATATCTTTCGAACAGAATGAAGCCGGTAAATTCGAAAGCACCGTTTTAATCGGGGGACAAGAAGAATCGAGTGTTTTTGTTATTACTGTTTCCGTTTGTTTTCTTTTCATACGAATATTTCACGCGTGTCGGATTCGGAGTCCGAGTCCCAGACCAGGCATGAGTAGAATTCCTCAGAGTTCGCCGCTAAGTGGCACAGGTCACGAGGGGGTTATGGGTTTACGCGAGTGGCCAGGGTGCCGGCAGCCGGCAGTCACAGCTTGAGCTCATTAGCGATTTTGCTCGCAATATTCTTGAAGCCTATCGATGTTCCCAAAATTCGTTTGAAGCGTACACCGTTCAACGACAGACGTGGCAGTTTGCAAACCTCTATCTCCCATTGTACCTGGCTGTCCGTTGCCGCGTCACCGTGGGCGCAAAGCAGGAGAAATCGCTCGCGCTGCTCGTATTGACATTTGTTGGCATCGAGCACCTGGAATTATTAATTTTTCGTTTTTTCGTTTTTTCTTTTGACACCTTCTCCGAAAACTCCTCGCTACTTCGATCGATCCGAATTAATCTATATTTTGATAAATAATTCTTCTCCTTTTACGCCAACGATTTTAACGATCTTTGGAAATTCAATTAAATAATAGAAACATTCGTACCTTACGAATTTCGGACATTATCTCGTTGGGGTCTCGACTGCTCGTAGTCCTCATACTCCAAGTAAAGCGCAAGCTACGGGGCTTTACCTGTTCGTCGTTAGTGGTTGCACCACTGTAACAAAAAAATATCTTAAGTCCGCTCTTCGTTAATGCATCGAGGAAGAATCTCCGGATAAACGTGTCTTTGCCGCGCACTCGACGGTGCAAAGTTATTTTCCCAGCGGAACAAAAAAATATGTATATTCAAGTTAATGCGCATTTATCGGAAAGTATACATGCTCCGCATGCAAAACTAATCGACTCGTGGATTTCGTTATTATTATTTTTCTTTTTGTTTTTTTCTTCGTGTACGAATAATCGAAGTGTCGAAGTCACGAGCATAATGAGACATTTATCAACAATGAGCGAATAATCCTAATGCAAAGAGTTACAATGTTATTCGATTGACGAAATCATTGTGCGTCATATATCGCATTCCGGAAACGTGCCTTATGAGAACATCGAGAAATAATATATTTCAATCAATCGTTCGGTTGGCCGAAAATACGTCGCAAAGTGAATTGTCGCTCATCCAAGTCTTGGCATTGTTGTTTTCTATACGAATAGATACGGATTCTATGGATTCGATCGATCAACGATAGAGACGAAAAATCACACCCTTTGCGAGCTTCGGCATCGAGCATGCGAATTATTTTCTCGTAGCGGATTCTCTCGTTAAGTTGAATAATTACAAAAATATATAATAATAAAGAAAGTCGCACGAATAACGCGACGATCGAACGAACTGAACGAACGAAACACTAGTATTTCCCATCGGCGAATTACATTTTCTCAATTATTTATAATAAAAGAACAATGGATTGGCGGTATAATGGTTATGAAGCAACGTACCTCACTACTGGGTGCTTGGGAGGTACGGAGGGGTCCATGGGGCTGAAATAACAAAACAAAGGCAATTGCTAACAAACAGCTAAACTCGATAAATTAATGAGAGTTCAGCTAAGACAGAATGTTTTTTTTTTCTTTTTTTTTTTTCTTTTCGATAATGTTCGATTTTTTCTTTTGTCGTTGTATTTATTTTTTTTTTATCGACGTCATTACCATTGCGTATCGAGTATCAATAGTGAGATTTAGTCGTATGTTAGAGAACACTGATTATATCTCGTCGATGCGAAGATTAAACGTACAGCTTGGCGTTATAGGAATTAAATAAATTAATCGATAATGAGCGCAGTTACAACGGTTACAATATTGTTTTATCGTCACTCGCGAGATGTGCAAGGCCACCCCGAAAGCGATTAAATCTCTATCTCTATCGCGGATCTCTAACAACTTTTCATTTTCGTTATCCGTTTGCGCGCGTTATCCTTGCAACATTCGTCGCAAACGTCCGATATAGTTTCCTAATTACATTTTTTTTTTTAATAAACGAGAGCCTATTGTGGAAAATAAAAGCTGTCTTAGACATCGCCATAACAAAAAGAAAAAAAAATACAAAGATACATGCATCAACAATCATGATAATGGCAAATATTTATGTCGAATAAATTATGAAACACGCCCCCGCCCGCGCATCGCCCTCCCGAATATAGGTTTCCGGAAATAAATCGGTACAACATGTACAAGACAGTTTTAAAATATTTATTAATATGAAATTATTACTATTATTGCTTCTTAAAAGTATTAAATAATAAATCTATCCTGCAGTACTGTTAGCTATTTACTGCCCTCCATACGATGAGACACAAGTTAATTTTTTAGGCTGTCGTATATATTGTTTCGTTCGCGAACGATAAAGAATTCGTCGACGTAGAAATTTCGTTTTCCGAACTACGGCAACGTTTGGTCTTGTAATTCATTTGTAAGGAATTAATTTGACTTTTTTTTTTTTTTTTTTTTCGTTTATCTTTCCGAAAGTTTGGACGGGCACACAGACTGGAGCGCAGCAAACGTTAACACACTCGATACAGGAATATTAATGTTCATATTTATATATCATTAATATAAATGTGTTCTATTCATTATTTGTAATATATCTATATATTGTTCTAATTATTCAATATCTCTTTCTCTCCGTATCTCACATCTATCTGTTGCGCACATCGATCTACCGGATGGCCTTAGACTTCTCTATCATCGGTTTACAAATTTGTGTGTATTTTTTTTTCGTCCTTTTCTTATTATCATTTCTCTTTCTACAATCATTCATGCATTTGATTACAGTTAACATGACCAGCGATTCGATGGATCCATGCTGTACCGTTGTTTTTTTTTTTTTTTTTTTTTTTTTTTTTCAAAACAATAATGAAAAAAGTTACGGATGTTGAAGTAATAACGATCGGTTTTAGTGGGAAAAAAAAAGCTCCTAGCGAAACAAAGCCTACATTCTCAATAACTAATCGTCCGGTGCTCGAGTAATCGTGACGGACGTTGTATTTTTTTTTTTTTTTTTTCGTGATATGCCCCCTTCCCACCCCTGCCCCCTTCTTTTTTTTAGTTAATCCACAAACGAGCTACCGACCATCGTTCGTTTTTTCGTTGTTCTTTAACTTTCATCTTTGCTTGCTACTTCGTAAACAAGGATATGGAAACGATGCACAGTGAGATTTATTCGCCGTTTCATTATCTCAAATCACCCAATCTTCCGACACTCGCGGTTTCTCCTTCCGTCCCACGCGCACTTTGCCAAGTTAATTTTCGTTTACTCATAAGTGGGAAAAAAGAGCAAACAGAATAAGAATAACTAAATAGTTGAAAAATGCTGCGCAACCTGTGTCAATGCGAGAGTTATTTTTAATTATTGATATGCCGTGTGTATCAGTCATCGGGGCAATTCGTTATACGATCTCAAATTTTTTCCTGTTTTATTCCAAGTTAAAACGAGGCGGCGCATTATCGAGCGTGAAGAGCGTAAAAAATTGTGGATTACGCAATGAAACAGCGAAACTCCATGTATCTCAACCTCAAAGTCTCCCTAATCGTAGACCTATACAATCTCTTATGGATATAATAAAAAATAATGAAAACACAGTTGTAGCCCAATAGAGAAGATATTTGTTGGCATCCCGAGTGATCGTATACGGACGTTTAAAGCGTTGAAACGCATCTCGCTTCTTGCGTTGCGACATTTCGTTTTAGCAAAAAAAAAAAAAAAAAACGAAAATAAAATTTTAACAAACGAAATGCAAACAGCGCGAATGTCTTTTTAAAAAATAAGCTATACGCAGATCATTAAACATCGCCGTAACAGTAGGTTTTTTTTTTTTTTTCGTTTCTTTACATTAGAAGTATCGAAGATTGGAATCAGGCAACACGGACATTACAATTGGACGCAGCAGAGTCGAATATTGTCGAGAGCTTCTGCATCGAAAACATATTAATACTAAAAGAAGAAAAAAAAAAAAAAAAAAAAGGCGAGTGAGCGCAAACGAATTTTTTGTTCATTATATTTTTCGTTGGAAGAATGCCGAATGCATACGCAAAACGGAATAGCGAAGAAAAAAAAATGGTATCGAGATGACGGTAAAATTCCGAAAAATCAGATCGCAATTTTGCGCGCAAGTTGCGAAGAAAAAAAAAAAAGAAAGAAAGACAGTGAGAAAATTGAATCGCGTTTTCGTATACCGATCGCGAGGGAGCGGACATGAAAAATGAATTATTAATTTGTGTAAAGACGCTCGTTAAACGTTAATGAGCGCTACGGCATCTTATACGTACATCGCGCCATAGCCGTTTCTCTCTTTTTTTTTTCAACTATCACACATTACTCGACGACCAGTCGAGTGTGCGCGAAGTTAATTTTTTATGTTAAATTCTATACGTACTGCGAAGAGACAGAGAGAGAGGAAACAAAAAAAAAAAAGAAAAAAAATGATATTCTCATTTATAAATGTGTGTCCGACGGTTGGCTTATATCTGGTTTTATATGCAGCCACTTTGGCAAGTTTGCCGTTGCGTGAGAAATCCAGTTTGTCGATCGGTCTCATTTCGTGTTGGGTAAAGACAAGGCGACGCGTCACCTTTCACTTAGAAAACCTGTCAATGTACGGGGATTATTATGTTTTATTCAACTGTTTTCTCATATTTGTTTTTTCTTTATCTAATAGCGTTGTATATATATATATTGTTTTTAATTTTATTCAATGCACGCTAATCGACCGAGACAAATGCGGCTTCGCGATGCTCACCGAGAAAAGAAAAAGCAACGAAGTTTAATGTACAAAAATTAATTTTGTTTCGATACAATAGACTCGAGAGCGCGTTGTAAAAATAATCTCTTTCATATTTCTTTTCGGCGCTTCGATGCTTCTTTAACCTTACGAAGAACAGTTTTCTCTTTTGTTTTTTTATTTGTTTGTCTAAAAAAATATGGTGATTAATTTTGGTGATAATCCTGCTACGTTTACGTGGAAATATCGATTTATCTAGCCTGATACACGAGCGGTGCGTTTCGCGTTTGTATTTTGCGTGATACTTTAAGCGTTTTTCGTTTATTTTTATGGCCCGCGCCTCGGAAATATTAACGATGAGGGCGCGGGCGCGGGCTAAAATCGCGTGGGAGAAAGACAAGCGGGCGCGCGGAAAATGAGGCTTCGCAAAGGACTTGCGACCGAACGATGGAGCCAACGGGATTCCATATCCAATATTATCGAGTACCTCCGATCGTCTATACGCCGGATATTATACCGTTTTTTTTTTTGTTGTTGTTGTTTTTCTCCTTATTTATCCGATCGCTCGACGATGAAAGGGAGGATACAAAAATATAACGGGGAAGGATACATTTTTCTTTTAGTTGGCTTTATCGTTTTCTCGTGGATGGGCGTGAGATAAATTCGAAGCGCAAAGTTGGAAATATCGCAGGCAGAATTGAGGGGGGAGGGGAAGAGACGGGGGAAGGCACGGAATTCAGTGTGCTATTATCTAAGTGCGTAAGGCGAACCCTCCTGTACATCATTATCAGGAAGACATTAATTTTAATAGTTACAATTATATATATATATATATATATCAGTTAAACCGCATATGTATAATACATATATGCCTCGTAACTCTCATAACTCAACATACAAAAGTAGTTAAAAAAAAAAAAAAAAAGAAAGAAGAAGAAATAAGAAGTCTCTACTCTCGACCACTCGCACCACAGAATAACGGAGCCAAAATTGCGTGTTTTTTTTTCTCTTTCTATGCATCACATTGTCCATTGAGCGTCGGCTGTAACACACAGTAATCGTTTAATTCTCGAAGTCTTTGTCGTGTTACGTTTTTTCAAATGTTTTTTGTTTTTTTCTCATTTCAAGTGTTTCTAGATGTGTGTCGGGGCGCTCCCACTAGCCAGCGCGCATCGTGTAGTTGTTTACCGCGACTTGCGACTTGCGACTTGCGACTCGCGTCTCGCGTCTCTATGGCCTTTGGCCATCGTGGAACTTGAGACGAAGCCAATCTACTTGGTTCAAGTCCTGCAGCATAGTAAATGGTACCGTTTTAAGTTACTCAAAAAAACACGTTCAATTCGATTAACAAAAAAAAAAAAAAAAAAAAAAACGAAAACAAATTGAGCGATGCATCAATGGCTATGCCGTAGGCAGTCTGACCGATAGACACTGATTCCGTAATGGTGCTTACTTTTTTTTTTTTTTTAACTTTTCGAAATTCTTTTTGCTCTATCGACTGATGAGAGTACAGTGACCATTTCGTGAAAGACAAATACGCCCCCGCGGCCGAACCGACGACTCTCGTTATTCTGTGGCCTCGGCAACATCGATTCGAGTGTACCGAATGTGTGGGCGGCATAGCGCATGCCATCGCCACATATTTTCGGTATGCAACAATAGGCTACGGTCCCATACAAATCACAAATTCAAGAATAAACGCCTCGCTATATAATCAAGTTTAAACAAGGGATGCACAATGAGTATGCGAGGTGGACTGAGCTTTTTTTTTTAACTTTTTTCATCTTTCTTTTTTCCATGTGATAATCGTTAATCGTTTCAAACGAGCGAGTCAATTTATCGAACAAATTCATCGCTCGCGTTTTAACTTGTTAACGATTACCATCGAGTACGAAAATATACACCCTAAAAGATGCTTTCAACTATAATTTTCGATATAAAAAAGGGCTGGGGGAGAGTAACGATAAACGCCTCAACGTCAAGCAGGTATACTTATTGGGATAAACAGAGAAGATGGACAAATATATATAGACGTGCGCGATACGTTTTCCAGCAGTATTTTATAGATGTATATATTTTTTTCTTTTCTCTCGTTCGTTCTTTTGTTATCCAAATTGAGAAAAATAAATCTATGACATTGCAAAGATTTCATAACAACAAGCTACATATATATATATATATATATATATATATATCATATGGCTTTCACTGATAATGGTCGCTGCTAGCTCATCGGGTTTCAACAGCGAATATAATAAAACACTGTTCTTTTTTTATTTTCTCTTAATTTAGGCATCGTATCGGTATAAGGACTTCCAGAATTACATAGTCATTGTGCATCCTTGGAAAAAAAAAAAAAAAAAAAAAAAACAGAAACATCGTACGGCATGCAAAACAACGATGGACAACGATGATTCATCGGATACAATAACGAGTAACGTTAACATTAATGTAAGTGCGTTATAAGAAGAAAAAAAAACAAAAAAACAAAAAAAAAAACAAAATGGTTATTCGACACCCTTGTCCCATGCAACAAATCGCATTACCATGCCCGCTTAAAGCATCCCGATTGCTCGTTGTTTTTTTCTTTTTTCCGAAAAAGTTTTCTCTTCACCGAACATTCTTATTTGGGGAAGGGAAAAACTTGGCTTTTGTCAACGCGCCACTCGATCTCTCACTCCCAATTTCATTGTTCGATTGAAGTAACGAATTTTTTACTTTCGCACGTCCGGCACTCGAGAAAATCGAACGAATAATCTCGGATCGGGAAGATTTTTCACGCGGGCAGCTTTGCGATAATTATTAAGCCGGTTTTACGGTTCAATTAGGAAAATGCGAACGCACGGTTCGAGCGGAGCGGTTCGAAGCTCGAAGCCAACTTGTATTTTTGTTTTCTCTCTGAGATGACGAAAGACGGCGACCAACAACGTTCTCGTAATCGAAAGTAAATTAGGCCGATATTGAGGACACGGTTGGACGAGGTATTTTTATTTTTACGGTCAAGAAAAACGATTATGACAACTCTAGGGACGGTAACATTTAGCGGCATGCCGAATATGTACGTTTATCGTTAACATTAATATCGTGTTTTTTTCTCTTTTTTTTTTTTTTTTTTTTTTTTTTTTTCAAATGAATCGTCGATGACTCACCGTTTGGAGAACCTCGATGAAAGTTTGGAGAAAAACGATGGCCTGGCTAACGGGCTTATCGCGTTCGTGTCCTGCGTGTGTGTGTGACCCTGTAATTTTTCACACGGTTCAGTTCGACCAGATAACGGCGTCGAAACAACGAATTCGAGAGAATAAGAGGAGAAATGACGAAACGTCAAGAGAGTCGCGCGGCTGACGTTTCTTCGATAATAAAGGTTTAAAAAAACGATGCAGCGACAATAGGAATAATAGACATTTTATTTAAAATAATCCGACGAGTCGTATAGCGAAACGAAAAGAGAGAAAAGAAAAAGAAAAAATCACTTGCTCCTTTTATGCTCGCTTCGAGATCGAGGACGCGAGGAACATTGTTTGACGAACCTGAGTATGATTTCGCTGTGCCCTGTTTTGACCAGAGTGGAACGTACTACGGCTCGGAACATTCCTGGGAAACGCCGGTGTCGTCGGCGTTGCCAATCTATTGCTCGGCGATACGCCCAAGCTGATGAGGAAAATGAAAAATTCAATTAAAAATCGGTCGATCGAAGCGAATCTCGCGAAAACAAAGAAAATGCCCTTCGATAAAACGTCGTCGTGATATACCATTAATATCACACCGATTACTTGTACTTTGATCGATCTACGATACATATTATCGCCTAGAAAGAAAATATATATGTATATATATATATATATCTATTCTACGCGTGCTCGACGAACGTTGCGTTAATCGAAACTCATTTGTAGCATTATATCGGATTATTCGAAGCGAGAGTTAGTTGTCATTATTGATTTGCTTGTTTTTCCTTATTTTTAAGATATTTTTATACGAAATTCAACGAAATAGAAACAACTACAAAGAATGCAAAGCTACCGAAGCCGATGAGGTACGCGAGCGAACATGCGAATGAACGATGGAATTCGAATGATGAAATTGATGACTCAATGAAGATTGTTCCGTCGGTGATTTGTTTGAAAAATGAAATGCGCGGAAAATAACTCGTGTAAACTTACGTCCCTGCGAGTAGTGTCATTTTAATTGTATTTCTATAAAGCTTGCCAAAGTGATGAAAATATATTCGATACTATGTATGACATTTTTGTTTTTTACTCGACAATGCGCGAACGAGATAACGACCGCTGCACAAGGGAAGAGCAAAACGAATAAACGGTCGGATGCAAAAAATGAAAAATAAAAAACATAAACTACGACGATTACCGGATACTATCCTAGAGTTCTCTTAGCTTCGATGACGGTAAGCGAAAGATTAATCGAGCGTCGATAAAAGCGAGCGAAAAATATATCCGTGTGCGTAAGTTTGATCGACATGAAAAGCCTTTGAAGCCGTAATCCAACGGAGGATCGTCGCTGTTCGACCCGGGCGAGTGGGCGACGAAATAACAACCGAAAGTACCCCAAGAAAGTTAGTGGCCGAGCGGTATAAAGGGATCAGAGATAATATCAACGAAAGAAGAAACATATCGCGGATAATAATCGATTGCGCAAGAGTGAAAAAACAAAAAAAAAAAAACAAAAAAAGAAGAAAAAAAGGTTAAAATTGATGACGATAACGGGGTCCCGTACCTCTGTCTAAGAGGGTCAGCCGTGGCGAGTAGGGAGTTGTGAACGTTGCGTGGTTGAGTGTCCAGTAGCGAGTGGTCGCTGGAAGGTACGCCACTCGAGGAGCGGTGACCCGCACTGATGCTCGCAGACTTGGTATGACCCCGTGTCGGCCTAGTGCCCTCGCCCAGGCTGCGCACAGAACTACTTCAGAAACAATTCCTTTTTCTTTTCCTTTTCCTTTTGCTTTTCATTTTTTTTTTCTCTCCCCCCCCCCCCCCTCCCGATAGCCGATATTTCCTATTTTTCGTACAACGACATTCCCGATTACCGGCCGGTTCTCACCGTTCGTTCTCACCGAGATGGACGATCCCGAAAAAAATTATTCAAAAATGCATTAACTTTGTACACAAATTCTAAACTATTCGCCTTATTCGCGTATGTATATCGCATCGCAACGACGATGAAACACGATGAATGTACAACGACGTCGATGAAACAGCGAATATGACCTATAAACACGAGTGCACGAATGAGAGAAAACAAAAAAACAAAGACGGTAAGTTGTATCGATGCTGCGACTGATGGTTACTTGTGAATACGGCAAGCATCTGTACATGTTTTACAGAGTTATTATTAATGTATATATATATAAAGTTGTTCGCATCAATATTTGTGAATGTTTTGATAATCGATGTATCGATAGATATGTATATATATAGACTATGATGAAGTATGATTCGCAGGCAGCAGCCAGCATGCTAGAGCGATGCAACAAATAAATAATCTCTCCTATGTCTTTACTTTTTTCGCTTTTTTGATTTTTCGAAAATTTCATACTTTCAGTCTGTATATTCCACTCGATGTACTTTGATTCTACTTATTTTTTTTACGCAAAAAAGAAACAAAAAGACGTGACTCGCGAGACATTTTCCAATGTTAGTGGATAACGTGTCAAGAGCGGGAAAAAAACGTCGTTCGGTACTCGTGAAAAAAAAAAAAAACAAAAAGTCTATCCGTCGGGTTAGCGGTTATCGTTCGATAGACACGATTATTCGCGATGTCACTTTCGAGATATCTCTGTCGGTTAATATTCGGTTTATTCGGTTAATTCGACAATTATGACGAATATGAATTTTCGTACCTGGGTACGTCGTTTGTTCGTTCCGTGGACGATGAGGCTGTCTTGGCCGTTCCCTCGTAGGATATCGTACTGCGACGACCGACGGAGCCGGGGGCCGGTGACGTTAGCGTTCTTACGCCGCCAACCCCCGCGTTAATAGTGTTGCTTTTTCCGACTCTTCCTTTTCCACCGGGACTCGTACCCACGCCTAGAATGAACATTGTCACTGCAAGCCTCATTAGATGTGGTTCAACACAAAACAATGCAACGGTACGGTTTTTTTTTTTTTTTCTTTTTTCTATAAATAAACAAAAACTCAGCGACGGAACGTTACCGAGACAAAGCAAACGACGGATATTCGCCAGGAGGCAAAAAAGACGGGGAACTTATCGATTAGAATAACGAAACAGGAATAAGACGAGAGGATGGACGAAAACGTATGACGTAACGAATCAAGGAGAATCGCGATATATGACTTAATGACGAAAAGTGGATGAAATTAACGAGATTTCGGAGCGGTGGATCGACGGGCGCCCGGTCCCGCGCTCGAAGATACTCGTTTCATTGTGTTCGATCGGTACAAACCGGAATCTTGTATTCCAATAGCGTGAATATTTTGTAAATAAACACCGAGTTCATCGTTGCCGATGGTATATTGACCTCTTATCCGAAGATAAGCCGAAAGGAAAGAAAACTCACTGGTATCGAGTTGCCCCGGGCTATTTTTCGGTGCTGATGGTCTCGTCGCCGAGACACGGGCGCTATTTTCTTTAATCGTAGCGGCGTCCACGGTGTTTTGCCTTTTGAAATTACTACCGCCGCTCCCGGTGACCGTGCCCCCGGTAACTGCCGCCGCATGATTGTGGTTCGTTGCATTACCTGGACTCGGTGCTCCACCTATCGTTCGGAGAATCCCCGCGACAGAACCAAGCGTGGGACAGTTGGATTAGTAAAAACACATTTTTGTTATCAATGGCAAATTCTGCGCTCGTCGTTTTTCGTTCTTGCGATTTTTTTTTGCAGGGGAGAGTTTGAAAAAAAAAAAAAAAAAAAAGCAAGAATGATGATGATACGATTGTTCGATCGACAAGGCAAAAACGGTTCCGGTACGATACGTACGCTTTCTCAGCATCGTCATCGTGTTTTTCTCTGCCGGATGGACAGTGATTGTTTTTTTTTTTTTTTTTTTTTTTCTTTGCTGCTTTCGCATTTGTCGTTTTATTTACAATAATTAGCTGCAATCCGGTTGCGTTATTGATATTTTTAGTCGGTTGCGGGGACTTACGAAGTGTTTCACCACCAGAGGAAGCTCGTCTATTGGGTTTGGGATTGCTTGCGGAAATACTCCGATGAACACCTCTGTGCGATGGACTTTGAACGGCTCCTCCGGTACCGCCGCCGCTACCGCCGCCACCGCCGGAGCCAACCTGCGGCGGAATGTTGCGCAGCGACAGCGAGCTTCCCGAGCGCGAGCCATCGCTTTCGGGCTGTTTAACCATAAACGAAATAATTATTAAAATTTTATAAGGCGAAACGCCGCCTGCGATTTAACATTTTGTCTTATTCCGCTCGGCGACAAGCCGATTTTATACTCACATCCGTAGTCTTCCTGCCGAGCAGCAGATACGTGGCAAAGACATCGTCGTACTTAGCCTGTCCCAGGGAATCTTCGATTTCGCTTCGCGTGTATCCCATGCTAGCTAACGCCTCTGTAACACACAGCGGGCCGGAGGCATAGTCACATCCAATCGAGATAATGTCGTTTCTATTCGATCTTTTTCCTTTTTCTCTTTTATTTTTTTGTTCGTTTTTCCTCTCCACTCTTCGCCCTTTCGCTCCCGTGCGCGCGACTTTTCGCGTCCGACGAATGTACTCGTTAATTCGACGATATTTATATTATTTATAATAGAAGGATTAATCTTTGAATACTAAAAGTTTTGCGTACCACATTCAGATACTCATGCGAATATACACATGTACTATAAACTATAGCAACGCGTGGGTCGGAGTTGATCGAGGATAAGTTTTTGTTTTTGTTTTTTTTGTTTTTTCTCGGACGCGGGAAAATTGAATGATTTATCGCGAAACGATCAACTCGAACCTCGCGCAATGGCTAAGTCAAACGTTCGCCGTGTTCAAATTTTCGAGAAAACGAAAGAAAGTGAACGACAGCTTGAACACTCTTACTTGAGACGAATCTTCTATGTGTAGAAATAAATCGGGCGATCCCTTTTAGTTATTATGGAAAAAAAAAAGACAAAAGAAACGAATAAACATCGGAGGGGAACGTCGATAAGCTAGAGTGTCCAATAAAGCGATTGATCAATCAATCGAATAATTTTAATTAACAATTAGGTAAGGTAACGAATTGTTATGTACATACTGGCAGACTCACCTATCCTCTTGTGATCTTTGTAATCGGGTTCGGGTTCTAAGTACGGTTTCAATTCGTCATCCTCGTAGCCCATATTCATCCACTTGTCCTTCATTATATTCTGCAATGTATGACGACAAATTACCAACGATATATTTTGCCAAATGCTCGAACGTTCGATCCTTTGTAACTCGATACGCGACTCTCCGCGACACGCTGCTACCTCCGTATCGTCCGTACAATCAACGTTTTTTTTTCTTCTTCTTATTATCGTTATTTACGAGGAATAATTAAAGTTACTCGTGACGAAAAGAAAGCTTTCTCATAGACGCGAGAGAAATATCCTAATGAAAGTGGCAAGTGCCGAGACAAAGGTGTTAATCCGAACCTTATCACCACGTACCTCTAATGAGGCCCGCTTCGTCGGATTGAGCACCAAAAACTTTTTCAATAGATTTTCACAGTCGGTCGACATGTAAAATGGGATACGATATTTCCCTCTTAGAACTCTTTCCCTCAGTTCTCTGAGAGTCGAACCGTCGAACGGCAGTGAACCCGATACCAAGGTATAGAGGATTACGCCCAACGACCAGACATCGACCTCGGGACCGTCGTATTTCTTTCCTGTTTCGAGAAAGAGGAAAGAAAAAATAAAAAATATATAGTATATACATAAGATATATAAGGGCCAAAAAGATTGGTCGAATAAGTAGGATAGGAGAATGAATTAACCTTGAAACAACTCGGGAGCGGCGTAGGGAGGCGAGCCGCAAAATGTATCGAGTTTGTTGCCTGGCGTGAATTCATTGCTGAATCCAAAGTCAGCAATCTTAATATTCATTTCGCTGTCCAACAACAAGTTTTCCGCCTTCAAATCCCTGTGTATTATTTTCTTTTGGTGACAGTATTGCACAGCCGATACGATTTGCCTGAATTTAGCTCTCGCCTCTTTCTCCTTCATTCTACCGTGCAATACCAAATAGTCGAATACTTCTCCGCCGCTGGCGTACTCCATCACCAGGTACAATGTCTTTTCGGTCTCGATCACTTGGAACAATTTTACTATATTCGGATGGTCGAGCATCTTCATTATCCTCACTTCGCGAAACAGCTGTTTCGCGAAAAACAAAAAGGAAATACAATTTAACGAACAAGCGTTCTTCGTCGTGTCGATTTCATCGATTGAATCTTTAAAACTCTTGACTCTTCTTATTAGAGTAAAAAGCATACCTTTTGAAGACTGCCAGGATTCAGCTGGGTCTTGTCAATGATCTTGATAGCCACTTCCTTGCCCGTTGGTACATGCTTGGCGAGCTTTACCTTGGCAAAGTTTCCCTTGCCAATTGTTTTCAGCAATTTGTATTTGCCGATGTGCGGCTCCTCGGAGGTCCGACTTCTCGACGATAGTCGACCGCCGCTACTCGACACTCCGACCCCATCCCCGGTCTAAACGTCAAAGAGAAACAGAAACAAAAACAAAGGCAACCGTTACATCGATATCCATCGAAACTTCTTGACGCCCGAACAAATTCAACTTAAATTTAGCTGAAAGTTAAAAAAAGAAAAATCTCTCCGCGAGTCGCTTATCAACATTTCAACGCTCTTCCAAGACCCGCGAGCGATCGCCAACAATGATATTGCGATAAGGCGAATTATAATTGTACGCCGAATTACGAGAGATGTTATCCGGCGATGTTTAACGAGCCTCCAAATATCTTTCGTCATTCCTTAAATGTACTCCGCAACTCGGCGCGTCCCCGATGCTCCGATATTCCCACCATCGAGTATCGCGATCATAAGAACTATATGGACATTTCTTATATATTTGCTGAAATATATTCCGTGGGGAAAAGAAACGCACACACACTTTTCGTCGATCGAATCTTTTGCAACTTGCACAAGGAAATTTCTGTATATACGAATGAAAGAAAAAAAATGTGCACTCGAAGGGAAACGGCTCGTTATGAATTTGTATTTTTATTACCCGTAGAAGGCCGCGCGTGACCATCTTGCACGAGGTCACCGCTGCAACCTTGGACGCCGCCAGTTTGCCAAATCTCTGACGCACCCTCCGATACACTTTATTATAAACAATGACAAATTCACGAGCGTAGCTATCCACTTTAATGAATTAATATAGCCCCCGTCACGCGCGACAAACGAACACACGCGCCACGCGCCACGCGCCGCGTACCGCCTATCTCCGCAAATTTATTTCTCTTTTATCGTCATAGCGCGAAAGAAACATTATTAAATTACAGCGCGTTCGTCGTCGAACGGTGCTGTTGTCCTCTCGAAGCGCATAATTGACGTTTCGCGGATTCGTCGACTTCGCATCGGTGGAAGTCGAACCCGTTCCACCGATCCACGAACTATCGTCGTTACTATTCGGAAATAAGTGGCAATATCGCTAGACTTCGAGGTCAAAAAATGTTTGCCAAACGCAGAGGCGACGCGCGTACCCTAATTATCCGGGAGGTAAGTTGTCATTTAGGAACGGAGAACAGAGAAAAAACGAAAGAAAAAAAAATGTATATCGCTCGGAGCACAGTTTTGAGTTTGCGGAGCGTGCGTGCGAGAGGGCTGCGTCGAGCGAATGCCCCAATTAGGAACTCCGGAGACGCTGCCGCCTGACAACAACGGCTCCGCGCTCTCACCGAATTTCTCGCAACGACTCTTCAAACTATTCCGATTTTTGTTTTTTACTTCGAAAAAATCGAGATATTTTCCGGGACGAAGTGGCGTCGATAACGAGCGAGCGATGCACAGACACGGTTCGGAGATTTCACATTCGATACGCGCACAAAGGATACGGTGCGCGAGGGCTTTGACCACTGCGCGCTTTCATCCTCAATGAAATATTCGGAGCGATGCACTGTGAAACGAAAGATTAAAAATTTTAAACGCGAGATCCGCCGAGATACGATTTCTTCGGGAGAGATTCCCGATTTCTCGCGAAAAATAACGCAGTTGCAATTGCGCGATGCGCGACTCCGCGTCAAAGGTATCAATCGATTCGTACGACAAATATTTTCGTCGCTTCCGTGAAGCTTCCGTGAAAATTCTGGACGAGACTTTGATTCCTATATTTTATTTTATTTTTTTCGCGCGGCTCACCGTCGAGCGAAAATCACTGCGACGATGCGATGCCAAATTAACAGCCTCGACTGGTATCGATATCGTTGAACTTTCGAGGAATCACGATAGTCCAGTTGGAAACGCGAAAGAATTTTGCGCACAGATTGTTTCTCATTTTTTTTTGTCTCATTCGTCGAAACAATCGACTCCCGATATTTTTCATTTTATATTCAATCGCTGCTTTGTTTTTTGTCGTATCGAAAATTAGTCGAATATATCGATGGAAAAGCGTCGACGAGTATCGCGTTACGAGGAATCTCGTCGATGATTTTGGAGATTAAAAAGAGCGATCGGGGCGGCGTCGCGCGACTCCGCAACGGAACAACCCCGAAACGACTGTTCGTTCTCTCGTCTTCTCGTCTTTGGGTAGAGGAAAGAATCCGCTTCGCTTTGCTCTCTCGTTGGTTGCTCCGGTTGTAGTGCGCGCGGTACCCGCCAAGGGGACGATAGGGTGAATCAATACGCGACGACGCCCGACTCTCACCCCGTCGGCATGGGCAAACTCTGCGCGAACGAACGGTTGCAAGCGAGAATATATACCTCCTATTTGCGAGTACCGGGGCGAGGGTGGTTGCGCGCGCCTGCCCCGCCGAGAAAGAGACTCTCGCTATCGTCGTTCGAGGCTCCGACCCGTCCAACGACGAGGGGGTGGCCAAACGAGAAGATATTCGACGCATGCGTTCGTCGAATCGCTCCAAACGAGAAGGAGACCTTTCGGCTATTGCCCGTCCCCTTGGCGATACGCTTCATCGTTGCACTCCAATTTTTCATCAATTCAAAAATACAAGTGAAACCGACGAGAAACGTTCCAGCCTTTTTTTTTTTTTTTTTTTTAATTTTCTACGATAATCGAGGAAAGCTAAAAAAAACTGCTCGCATCGACTCTATTCGATTCGAATGCAAACGAAACGAAAAATTATGAAGCGCAATTTGTTCGATGACGAAGAAACTATTAAATTCATCCGGCCGGATTCGTGCAATTGCCGTTGGTAAAAGACTTTTTTGTTTTGTTTTTAGCCTTTGGAATCGAGCTATGAGAGATGCGACTGTACGAATAGATGGTTCATATAGAAGGAACGTTCACGCTATAGTTAACGGTGGGAGTGTGCACGGAGTAGGCAGAGAGATAAACGATCCAAATATAGTATATATTCGAGTCCTTTGGTATTTCAACCCCACCGCGGCTCGTCACGCCAAAATACAAACTTTGGCGAGGTCAGCTGATCCGACGCGGCGCACAGAGAGACCGGTCTATCGACGGTACTCCGAGCTGCCTTGACCGACCTCTGTGCAATACAGTCCAACTTTTCGTCGTTTCTTCCGTTTAATCTTTCATTCCACTTTCGTAGATATTACTTTTTTGCGAAACCCCCCCCCCCCCCCCCCCCCCCCCCCCCGAAGCCATTTACATATACATTTGTCTCTGGTTCTTAACACTTTGAGTCCTCTGGCAGGGGAGTCTTTTTGTCGGCTACTCGCGACGCTCGTGTTTTTCTTTACAATGCTCGTAATGACAATGCGGAAAAATTGAAGGGCGAGTCTGTAAACGTGATTTTTCGTTGGCCAATTTTCCAGCGTGCAAATATATTTTTCGTACGAGTGAAAAAACATCTGTCGTTCGAAAGGGCCTTACCGAACGACAACAAGAGCATATAGCAGCGAATCGTAAGCTCCCTTCGAATGGGGCGAATGGTCGCGGGACATTTAAAGTCGGTGAAATCACAGCAATTCGAAGTGGCATCCGGTATATATGTATAATTACCGCTCTCCTCGTTCACCTCAAAGTCCGCGTTATGGGTATCAGGAGGAGGAAACTCGAGTGCGGTCGAGGAAATGTCACCTACTCACGCGGAGGCGCTTCTCCTATCCTCTAGTTTCACGGTTAACCCACGGGGGAGAGTATCCCAATGGGTACCCTAACGGGTATTAGCGATAGCCTTGAACGGACTTGGCCACTCCGATTTAGCGGATGTATACGCTTCGAGAGGTGGTTCGCCGTGCGCCAGCTACGCAAAATACCCCCTCCTCAACGGCCGCTCCGCTGTCCGCTTGTCATACCGTGACAACCGATTAGCTTGCTGCATCTACCGCTCTAATAAATCCAAATCCTCAATCCCCTCACCCTCCCCTCGACGAGCGGACATTCAATTGTTACATTTTTAATATAACAATTATCCCGCCAGAATGGCGAAAATCCTTGCGGGCATTGCGTTCTCCAATTATAGGTAGTAGTAGTAAAGGAAAAAACATACGGCGAAGCGTCTTACAATTGTAGGCTCCGCTTATACGCCAACTTGTACAATTTCCAATGACGGTGTGACGCTTTTGAGAACAACTACGTCTCGCTAATGATGCGTGTCGAAATGAATTCGTGAGAAAATTGGTTTAAACCGTTGTCGATTACACCGAACGATAATGAAATTATGTTTAAAAATTCTTGATAAAATTCATTCGTGTTTGTATAATAACCTTTCGGTGGAGTTGTTCGAGATAAAAGCGAGAGTTGAATATCCTGATAAAATATAATAGGTTTGTTAATAACATCGGCAAGGGGTGTTTTTGACTTTTTGTTTTCAATCCGTTCAAGACCGTACGGAGTATTCCTACGCTTCGACGGAGCGTCGCGCGTTAGCGTTAAGCTAAGAGGCAACTCTCGCCCGCGTCGAACGACACATCGCCCCGATGAGGATAATTACCGGCGACCGGGTTAACGCGTATTGTATTATCATCGATTTGCGTCTGGAAGTTACGATGTATAATACGCGACAGAAATGCGCTACTTCGGACGCTCGAATGGAACAATCGGCGGCCATTGAGTATAAATAGAGTATAGAGATAACGAGGGAGATTTTGCTACAAGCCCCTCTTCCGTCTGTCTTGTCGAGAAACTTTGTAGTCATGTATTAATGCAAAAAGGTGTAAAAAACAAAAAGAAAATGTATCTTTCTCACGATCGATCGAGTCAACGATGCGTATGAGATGAATGCGTTTGATTACGATTTCGTTGTTTGTACGGGGCGTTGTTTTGACTATTTTTTGTTTGTTTGTACCTTATGATGAGACGCGCTCATAATGGCCTTCTGCACGATGTCGGTCAAGGGTCTCAGAGGACCGCGCGATTCCTGATGATGACGTTCTTTTTTCGTTACGACAGGCCTCACGGGTAATCCGGCCCGTTGCGACGGCTGTGCCCTCGTCTGCACCTTCGTCGGCATTTCACCGTCCCGATGTTGCTGCGCGGCGCCTCGTCTCGTGTCCGATGCCGTTCTCGCCAATTGTACCGCGTGCCTTCTCGTCGTTATTCCCGCATTTCCGGTCGAGTTCCTCGTCGTTTCGCCGCGTTGCAGGGGTGGCCTTTTCATTTTATAGATTTTTTTTGTTCGTTTGCTTTTTAAGAAGGGACGAAGTTATCCATCCCGCATCGGAAATTTTTGACCCGTTGCGTTCATTTTTTTTACTACGCGTATCAACTTGATGGAAAAATATTTTTCGTTTTATCCGAAATTTAACCAGATCGTATTTTTTTAATCTGTTTAATGTGCTTTTGGGTAATATTTAATTTTGTCTATGATTTTATTTATGTAGAAAAAGAAAAAGAGATTCTTGAAAATATATTTACTATATATATTATTGATAGAAAATACGTTTTTCCGGTTACTCATCGCGTGTATCAATGAAACTACACATGATTTCGATAATTCTTTGCGGTTTGGGTGTGGAAAAAGAAAAAAAAAAAAAGAAAACAGGGAAAGAAAATGTAAGGTAAAAATGAATTGAGAAATTACCCCTCGGCCTCGTCATCGGTAACGTTCCTCAAGAGATCCTCGTGTTCTCTGTAACGCAGCTGTATCTCCGGCTCAAAGTCGCAGCTCTCCCGCAATTTTTTCGTTTTCGCCGCTTCGATCGTGCCAAGTTCGATCGCTTTGACCTGTCTCTCGAGTCGATCGAGCGTATCACCGCTGCCGCCGCTGCCGCCGCCGCCGCTACCGTCGTTGACGCCGGTGAGCGTATTCGCCGTGTCGTATTCGGCGTCGAAATCGGCGGCTCTGTGCTTCAGTATCGCGTTCAAGCTGATCGGTGGTACTTTGCGATCGGAGGAATTTTCATCGACGATGATCGCGTTGGTCGATTTACGTTCGGCCTCCATTACGTTCGCATTAGTGGCGTTCATCGCGTTCGATATCGCAACGGCGTTGAGGGGCACCGCTTGGACTATGCTAGATTTCTCGAAGGCTTTAAATTTTTCAACCAGTTCTTCCTCGATCGTGCGATAATCGTCGCGCAACACGACGCGGCGCGCACCGTCGTTGTTTCTCCCGACTTTCGGCGAGTACGGGGCGCCGATTCTCTTCTCGACTACCCGAAGTCCCCGATCTCCCTGAACGAGTTCCCACTGCTTCAGATTTTCCAATCCCGTACCGTGACAACGTCTCGCGGTTGCGGCACTTTGCGAACCATCGACACCGCCGCTCTCGGGACTCGAGCCGTTTCCGCGATTCGAAAAACTTGTTCGCGAACTTCCGCTCGACGGACCAATGGAGTTTCGGCCCGGTTGACTTCTCGCGAATCCACCGATAACTCGTCTCTCCCGGTCGGCCATTACCGGCCGATCTTTGCCGTTCAAAGATTCTCGACTTCGATCCTCGGATCGGCTTTTTTCTTCTCCTTTCCCTCAGCTTCGTCTTCGACTTTTTATTCGTCGTCGCTTCCCGGACGCGGATAGTTTCTCAGTTCGACGATTGGATCGATGATTCAATTTTTTTTCCCCAATCGCTCACCCGACGTCCTCGGATTCTTATTCTCTGTCGGAAGCCGAGAAAAAACAAACAAAAAAAGAGACACGCCCTCGTTATCCGGTTGTCCCGACGGCAAGTTGGTTTCGCTTCGCGAGACATCGACAATCAACGATACAATGATAATAGCGAATAATAATGGTAATTGTAGTAGCGACGTTATAGCTTCTCGAGGACGATGACGATGACGATGATGAGAGAAAAAGAAAGAAAGAAAACTTTTTACGTATCCCCGGCGATATTGTAGCACGTACGACAAAATACCTCGACCTTGACACACACGCGCACACGGCTATTTACCGGCTTTTATAGAAAAAAAAAAAAAAAAAAAAAAAGAAACGATCGGTGATCGAGATTACTTATCTCTGACAAACGCTACAAGGCGACAGAAGCAAGCGGGACAAGCGGTTTATTTAATTTTCTTTAAATTTACTTATATACGATTTGTCGTTGTTTCACTCAGTTTTTTTAAATACGCACAAACGATAAATAAATGAAAGAACAAAAAAAAAATTGGCTACTCTTCGATGAAAGGATATTCCGTAGTTGTGCGTCTTGGAATGTTAGGTCTGATAAAGTTGTCACGTGTCACGAGGCCGCGGGGTCGCGGGGGCGCGGGGGGCGCAAGCTTATCGATATTGGCGCACGAGCGTCGGTCCCGCAGAGTTTTCCATCGTTCGTCGATCGAACGCTCTTATCGAACTGAAGTCAACAGTTTCGGCGAGATGGGAACGGGAACGGGGCGGGTCGGTCGAAAGAACACGGCGAAGCCAAAGCCGCATCGCGACACGCTCAACAGTTGTAGATTTTACAACACACTCGAGTGCTCGACGTTATTTCACACAAGTAGACTCTCTCACGCGCGGCGAGCCTGTACGACGAGGCGTTCCGTTCGGCGTGTACGCGTCGCGGGTACAACTGTACAGTCGTAACGACGACAAAAATGAATCACGACAATTCGCGTTTTCGTGAGTGAGGAAAAAAAATACGAAGTTGAGGACTACGAATGGACGGTGACGATGATACGAAGAAAAAAAAAAGAAGATAATAACCGAAGTCTCTCGATGGTCGACGAAACCTTGGAGAAAAAATGATTTTCCGTACAAGACGATGAGAAACGGGTCGCAACGACTACACAAGACCGCGCCAGTCGACGACGAACAGTCAGACTCTCGGGTTTGTTACCGTTATCGGGCCTCTCCGGCTAGATGCCGATAAGCGATAGCCCACCTACCGCCCCTCGCTGCACCAACGGCCGAGGGGAAGGGAGGCTCGCGGACGTTAAATCGCCGCTCGCAGCCGAGCGATATAACATCCAAGATAGAGAAGAAGAGGACGCGCGGAGAGTTGCCATTATAACTTTTGGACATCGACAACGCGACGAACGGTAAGAAAATATTTTTTAACGCAGTTATAAACTCGAATAGTTTTCCGAATGACGGATCGGTTATTACAATTGACAACGTTATTACATACATTTCGGAATTATTTTTAATCGAGTCACGGTGTCCAACGATAATCGATGACGTGAAATTTAAAGATTATATCCGAACGAAAATCGCCATTTGCGGGATTTGTCGAAATTTCCCGAAATTTCCCGAAATTTACCGATCGTTGGACACCGTTTATTACCATTTCGCCCGAAGATGCCGAATCGAGCGTCGGATAATATGACGATCGCATTAATGAGTTTAATTTACGAATGGACTTTCTCCCGATTAAAACTAGTATTCGAACAGGGGGCTCGGCCGTTCGAGTTAATCCAAATTACGCGATGGCGCGCGACATCGCTTTGAGTTATCAAATTTTCATCGTCTTCAAAATCGACACGCGCGTCGTTCTTTCTTTATTCGATTTTTCTTTCATTCGATGCGAACAGTTTATTCGAGGCCAACGGGCGCCCCGCATAGATATATCGATACCCATGACTTTGAGAAAAAAAATTTCGAAAAGGACCGAAAAACGAAAGGAAGGAAGGACCGGGAATTTAACTTTTTGGCAATATCATTTGTATTGCGAGAAATCAAAGTGCTTTTTATGTACTTTGGGAATAACCCAATGACGATTATCGAGTTCGTAAATATCTCGCAAATATGAAATGTGTATACGTGGGAAGCACGTAAAAAGCGCATAAATCTGATATAAGTTAATTAAATTATAACGGAAATATGAAGAAAGGCTCAGCTTACTCGATGTCATGCTAGCGGAGGAGTTTTCGCATGGACTTTTCAACTAAACGAAAGGAGCCCAAAAATGTTGGTTAGCACTTGTAAAGCACTTCATTTTGGTATGTTCAAAACTCATTTTTGAGACTTTGCTCGGCTAGCTGGCGAAGCGGACGAGATGATGCGCGCGCAGGTGTGGTTAATATAGGCAACGGCTACGTTGGGTTACGCGACACGCTGCTACAATAGCAAAAAGAAAGAAAATAAAATTCGAGAAGAAACTAAGAATCATTCGAGTTCGTAGCCGAGTGAAAAGTTACGGTGGAGCGTACGCGCCGTGCGCAACGGAGCGACGAGAGAAGATATCCGTGGTGCGTGAAGAAGATATTCTCTCTCTCCCCCGTCTTCGGGTCAAGAATCATGGGAACGAATATAGTAAAAGAATATAGGAAAGAAAAAAAAGAAAAAAAGAAAAGGGAAGAGCCAAGCGAGCGATGGTTAACGCCGGTTCCGAGCGTTCGCCACGTCACGGCGTGGCCCTGCGCACGGGCGCAGTCCTCGAACGACTTCCTCGCTTCGGACTCGGCCCCTGCGTACATACGACATCCCTCTCCGCTCTACGCTCCGGTTGCCGGGTCGGATCGCATCCGGTAGAGTCGGCGAAAAATAAAAATCACTATCCGTGGGTGTGCAGCGGAGGTTGAGTTGGGACACGAGAAAGAAAGCGATAGAGCTATTAAACACCAAAAAAAAAAAATTATCTTTAACGCACTAACAAATTCGTTGCACACGCGACACGTAAAATTTGTTGAGAATAATGAAAAATATTTACTTTCGGTAGAGCACTATTCAAACCTACGGTCTCTTTAAATTTTAAACCGATCGAAAAATAATTGTCGTTTATGAGAAATCTCGAATTCATATAATTTGACATCACTTTGAACGCTTTCCAAACCGTATAATGCCAATTTTTTTTTTTTAATTCCTTTGATTTATTTTTTGTTTTTTTTTTACAAACGGGCCGACGAATATATTAGTAAACGACGAGTAAACGCGAAAGTGCGAACCGAGTAACACGATGACGACGATGCGGCCGAGCGGAGAGGCAACACGAGTAGCGGGAGCAGCAGCACGCGCCCGCGAGAGAGCCAAC
Source organism: Cryptus armator (assembly GCA_963971235.1). Taxonomy (NCBI): domain Eukaryota; kingdom Metazoa; phylum Arthropoda; class Insecta; order Hymenoptera; family Ichneumonidae; genus Cryptus; species Cryptus armator. The sequence continues at coordinate 23,713,603 of OZ020237.1, forward strand.
AAGCGAAAGCTGGTACACGATAGAAGGCAAGGAAGCGAAACTGTACACCGCTATGAAAACGAGAGGGCGAAGAGAGGAGAGCAAAGGAGGAAGAGACAGCGTCGGTCGGGGCCCTCGGTTTTCTTTGGAGAGCACAGTGCGTCTGAGTCACGAGGAGAGGTTCTCTCTGCGGTGTGTTCGCCCGCTGGCCCCCGAGCACACCGGAGGCGAACCCGAACGCGGCCTGTCTTTTCACTGGCGCGTTCACCGCTAACGGTCCGTCTCTTTAACGATCGAAGAGAGAGGGCCCGGAGGGGAAGAGGTGGTGGGAGGGGGGGGGGGGGGACCAAAGCGACGTATAAGCGCCAAATAGTTTCCACGCGCGATATCTTACGCGCCGCCCACGTTTATACCTGTCGAATGCTATCGAAATGGATAAAAAAAAAACTTGAAAGAGCCAAGACAAGCCGAAAGCGTCTCACTTTTGAAAATATTCCTTTTCAAGCGGAAGATAATGATCCATACATCTTCGTCGATTCATGCCGGTATCGAACAAATGTAACATATATGTATACACACGCATAAGTAAAATACGACAATCGTTCGAGCAAAACTTCGCAATCATACGATATTCGATTACTGTATTTCCACCAATTATCCCAATATATATGAATTGGCGTTTTAAAAAATTATAATATATTTACATTTATTTGACTTTATATATTTTATATTTCATCATTTGATTTTATCAACTGAAAATGCCTTTAAGCATATAACTCTGTTATTAACGTCGACGACGATTAATCGACTCTGTTAGCACTGATGAACGAAGCATTCTCGCGAAACATTAACGAAATTATTAACGATAAAAATGTTGAAATGATTTCCGTACCGAGCGAATCTGTATGCGAACGATTAAAAAAATGTTTTCTTTGCGAGACGCAAGCAACACAAGACGCGCGTAAGCAAAGAGATAATAATAACCGACGTAAAAACAAAGCATCGGTATCGAAGGAGTTTTAAAAGATAATCATAATCGCTTCGACGGGATTCCGCCGGAGCGTTCGGTGTACGATCGAGAGAACGCGAGAGGCCTCGTTGTGTCACGCGGAAAATAACTCGAAACATATCCCCATCGTATGCGCGCGAGACTCGCGCTTTTACTTCCGGTTTCCCTGCAGATTTGACGAGTGTGGATTTTGTGCGCCACCCGCAACCAAATGGAGCGAATGGAGTTAAAATTCCCCTTAATTAATTATCGACGAGTGTTCGTCCGTCTATAGATAATGTACAACAATTAATACGATAGACGCATATATGTATTTTAGTATCGTTCAATGAGAATGACGACGATCTTTACCGGAGAATTTATTCGAATTTTACATCCGGAACGATCATTATCATTATTATCGAGATTATCCAGAGTGAAAGAAAAAAAAAAGTTTGGAACGACGCGCGTAATATTCGTCGCGAATGGGTAGAGTCAAACTCGAGTCTCGGCATCGCGGTTTCTCGTTGAATACGTTGTCTCGCGCGGATAGAATTTTCACCGCACCGGCTCGGCGAATCGATGAGATTACGCGCGTTACGAGATTGCGTTGAAATTTATCGATGTGAAACACCGATGCGCGATCGGCAATGCATCGGGATCGATCAACGAGTGCAATTTTCGATTGGTTTCTTCTCGATTACTATTGTTCCGTTATAGATGCATTTCGCCCGAGGGACAGTTTCGTTACGGAGATTCGCGGAACAACAGCCGGTTGCACTGAGCGCGAAACTATTCCATTGCCAGCTACAAAGCGATGTCCAACGATCGTATAGAGAGAATTACGGATAGCCCGGCGCTTATCGTTGGCACGAGGCTGGAATATGACTCGCCGAAGGAGAAACGAGCGCGGAGTATACCGCGGCCGCGCGGCGCACAGACTGTGCGTATAGTTTTACAAACGGCCCGAGAGTACCGCGCGACGACGAGAGAGTTCTCCGCTCGCGAGAGAGCAACGAGGTGGCTTAGAAAGTCCTCTAAACTGTGTTGTACACCGTGTTTGTAAGCGACCAAGCTGCTCGCACGCGTACACGCACGCGGCGTTGTCTTTCTCTCGCGCCGCACCGACTCTGACGTTTATATTTTCGCTTCACGAAACTCCGCTCTCCGGGGCGCCCACGATATATACTTGTGTATCTCTTTGGGCTTTGAATAAAAATGAAAGTTGGTAAACGCACACCCGAAGAGCGAGTCTCCCGCGGAGGGACTCGAGCGCCGCCGCGAGGCGAGTTTCGACGTACGACGTACGGATGTGTGCCTTGCGCCATCCCCCCCTCCCCTGGAGCCCTATAGTGGAACGATGAAAAAAAAAAAAAAAAAAAACGAACAAAAATACAAGAAGGAAGCCCGTCGTCGAGTCGTGTGCGGTGACGTTTGCGGTGACGTTTGCGATGTTGCCCGCGTAACCGCGACTGTGACTCAAAGCCTTCGAGATTTAGAGAGATTACATTTTTATTTTATATACCTTGACTCGATTTCGGGCCATAATCGCTTTCCGATTCGTCTTCGAGAGCGAATACTTTGTTTTCTTGAAATCTTCCAAATTGTACGGAAAAAAAAACATTTATTTATCATGTTTTTCATTTATTTCAATTTAATTTTATCAATAAAGCAAAATAGAGAAACGAAGTTATTTAGTTCCGTGATGAAAGAATTATTATAAAGAAGTATAATAAAAAGCAAATCGAACGGAATTGAAGGCAATTTTGATAGTGAATTTTAAGATTTATCCATTGAGCGGAAAAGTGCAAAAAAAAGGCGCTCCAAATATTGATGAGAATTATTATATGTATTTTCATGAATTTTATTTATCTTGCAACGGTTCGATAAAATGAATGTGTAACTCGGCGAAAGACGTTTTTTCAAAAGAAAAGGATTTCCTCGAAAGATTTTGTTTAAGTAAGCTTTGTTTCACGCGAAAACTCACAGACCATTTTTTTCTTCGAGTTCACGAAGCACCACAGCTGCGATTACTTAAAAAAAATGTTCTTCATTGACGGCTTTAAAAGTTTCACGGTGGAAAACCGTCAGAAACAGAAATATGGTCGAGAAGTTAACCGGAAAGCGGTGATCGGTAATACATTGGGTATCAACTGCAAAGGTATTTTTCAGTCGAGAAGCACCGTTCCAAGTCGAGACAAACGTTTAGCCTTAAATAAAGTTTGCTCTCCGTGGCCTGGCGGTTACGTCCGCGTATCGGCGGTTAGACAACAGGTGCGCGTCGATGACGTTGGCACTCGAGCGAGAGGCCGCTAACCACTCGCGGAGGGCTACCTCGCTGCCGGCGAGTACTAATAATTTACCGATTAACAACCACTCGAGCCGCGACAATCGAGAGAGAAACTCGGCGATGGCAAAATAGTTTACCATTTAAAAATATTAAACATTCTTAAAATGATTTCTCGCCCTTTTTATCTCGCATGATTTCGAAGAAATCCAGAGATGATTTTCGTTGTGACCGATGCCGAGAACGCGAGCGAGCAGTTTAAATTGTTGTTTCTTTGAGGTACAAAGATATGAACAATAGAATAGTCGATGCTCTCGAGGAATCGCGGCAATTATTCGATTGCGAGTCTCTGGCCACTCCTTCACCCCGGCATCGATTTATCGCTCTCGCGTGACTACGCGCGTTACACACAGAGAAGATGCGTATAATGAAAAACGCGTGCATCGACAGACCGATTGCGGCGCGGCCTCGCGACTAATGATATAGTCTCCGGCTCCTCTCCTCTATACTCCAAGCTCTCCCTGGTAAATCGCCTCTCGGCATATAGTTCACAGTGCAAAAGTGGTATAACGCAGATACGAGAGACGGATATAGTGCTGCGAACCTCCCCTCAACGCTTTTCAGTATGCATCGCCGTGCAATATACTCTCTGTCTCTGTTGCAACTCGTGACCTTTGCCAGACTTTATATGTATATATATACACACGTGTAGCAACACCAGCTGTTCTAGAACCGGCATTCGCTATACGATACCTCGTTACTATATCATCGTCTGCCCACCCACCTCTCGTCAGTGTTCGTCAGCCGGACGGACACTCGCTAGCCGCAAAAAAATTATCAAACGAATCGTATCCCGTTCAACGACGGTGCGTGGACCAATTTTTTTAAATCCCTATTCATTTTTTTTTTTTTTTTTTTTTTTTCACTTCGCGTACCTTCACGTACACATATTCGTCCGTAAAATGTTCATCAAATTTTACGACTCGCTTTATTTTACCATAAAGGAAAATCAAAAAGAAGGAATTATCCAAAGAAATATTGTTCGATTGTTCGTTCTTATCAACAAATTTCCCATCTCAATTTGTCTTTCTTTCCGTTTAGCGAAAAACAGTTTTATCATCCGCATATCGTTCGAGAACGATCGTTTTTATCGAATCTTTCGACTCGCTTCATTTTTCGATACGAAAAAAAAATTCAAAACGACCAATCGTCCAAATAAATATCGTTCGATTATTGCGTTATCGCTGAATTTTCCTATCTCGATTTATTTTTGGAATTGACAAAGAAAATCCAATTTGTCACAAATATCTGTTCGACAAGTTTTCATCGAATTTTAGTTTAAAAAAAAACCCGATACCGAAAGAAATAATCCTACTCTTTTATATTGGCCGACATTTGATATTTACCACCTACGGAACGTCGCGGAAAAAAAAAAACTCTCCGAACGTGTTTTTCACCCGTGTTTTTTAAAATTAATCTTTGAGACTCGTCACCGTTTAATATTTACCGACCGACCGAAGTATCGAAAGAATAAAATACAAGAGCTGTTTTTTCGAGTTTTTGCGGCAGTTAAAAACTATCGCGACAAAACGTTGGAATGGTTGAAGTTTTAATTTACGAGCGATAAATCGGATATATTAGTGTAAAGGACAAATAAAGAAGAAAAAATGCTTGCCTCGTCACTCCCTCTGGCTCGCCTCTTTCTCTCCGACTTGGCAAGAATCAAAAGTATCCCCGTCGGTCCATGATGACGTTAATCGAAAAAGCGAGAATAGAGATTGGAGAAACGCATGGGCGTACGATCTCGCAACGACTTGCGAAGTTGAAAGGAAAGGAAATCGACTATAACTGTACGAGCCAATAAACGATATCGCATCGTGTTATTACGAGAACGAGTTTGTCGCGTGACTTTATTCGCGCCGATACGATTATCGGATTATTTTTCAATCCGGAAAAAAAAAAAAAAAAAAAAAAAAAAAAGACACGACGCTCACGAGCATTCGGATCGTTGTAATGTGCGAAAATATTTTGCATTAGTCCAAAATATGGTATTGATCATTGATCACATTTACCGAGACGTCTCGTCGAATGAATGATATTGTTTTTGTTTCGATATAGTCTCTCTCGCTTGGAAATTTCTCGTTCGATCTCCAGAGGCAAAATTACACAGTCTCATTTGTGAAATTCGGTAGTCCGTGTATAAAAACGATTGTTGTCCAATTTCGAGATGAAAAAATTAGTAGAAATCGAAAACGAGTCCCGCGAGTCAACGGTTAATCTGGCAAAACGCGTAGATCCCTCGGGGCAACGGATGCGCCTCTAACGGTTCTTCAACGAGTACGCCACTCCGCTTGCGAACCGTGACGAGAGCACACCGGTATACGCCGAATGCATTTCTCGCAAATGAGAAACAAGAGAGGGAGAACGAGATAGCGAAGGATAGGTAAAGAAAACTCGAGGGGATAATGAGGCTAGAGACTCGGAGGTAGCCGCGAGAAATAAAGAATAACCACTTGGCGTTGACCCCTCGAGACCCACTCGAGTCCAGTGCACCGCTCAACGTTAAACCTTTCAATGTCACGCTCGTTATTCGATTCTTTTCCATCTCGGAATCGCCGAGTTCCTTTAATATTCATTTTAATCGATTCCGGGCGAACGAGTAGACCTTTTATTTTGTTTTCTTCGTTAAATATTATCAAACAACTCGAACGTAAGAGAGAAAAGATCTCGAGGGATAATTTTGATAAAAATAGTTTTGCAATAATGTCAAAATTCCCGATGGAAAAAATAGTTTAACAAACAATTTGAATTAACGAAAATAGTAGTAAAACGACAAATAGTTCGCTCATCGTAGTCGTGAGATATAATCTCCGATATATCGATCTCCGACGAGTATAATTTTCGAATAAAGTAATTGATATTTCACGTTTTTTTATCAATCCAATTTGTTTATTACACTCCTTTTTTTCATTCGGGAGCTTTTAAATGTTTATAAATATTTTTTTGTTTTTGCAACAACAAAAAAAAAGAAAAAAAAATCTAGAAAACATATTTATGTTTATATTGTATCGCATTGAGTGCGATAATTGGATGAAAACTGTGTCGAAGAGTAAAACGAGCGGATGCATCCGCGAATCTGAAACTGTCTCGAAAAAAGAGAATACAAGAATCGAGAATCTTTTGCGCGAGATAATAATTATTCGGAAAGACGAGAGGGGAATCGAGCGATCAAGTCCGTAGCCCGCAGCCCGCGATGTGCAGAGTCGGGTTGTCGCGGACCTTGAGAAACACTTCCATCCAAATGGATTGGTCGTCGATGCAATTGAAAACGCCGTAGACGGATAAACTCGCAAACTCCGAGAGCACCTCCGTCGATGCGCGACGAAAGAGACGAGTGTCGCGCGCGCGCGCATGCGGTACGGCAAAAGTTGCAAGCAGTGTGTAGGTGTCGAACGCAAATTAAAGAGATACAGAAGCTCGAGTGGGTCGTAGAGTTGCCTCGTTGCCGTGGCAAGCGTTGCATACGCAATATTCTGCGTGGCACGAGGCAAAGCTATAGGTAACTCGAAACACCTTGCCTTCGATATACAAAACCGCGTTTGTAACCGCGGTAGCGCGGTGGAATAGTGAAAGGAAACGGACGCGGTGAAAACCTACCATTATTCTGCCGTATTATCACCGATAGCCACGCCGTATTTGCACGATCCAACGACGAGAAAGAAACGAACGTCGAAAGGGATAGTAAAACAAAAAATATGAAATGAAAGATTCGATAAAACGACAAAAGTAGATAAAGTAAAAAAATGTGTAATAGTCCGCCGCGTTCAAATAGCTACAACGCTGCTCAAGATATTTGAGACTCGTTTTCCGTCTTATTCCGTCAGTCCGATCGATTCCGATCGATTGAAATAATAGAGAATTCTTTGGAGTGCGTTTTATCGGACGCTACCACTGCCGCCGCTTGCTCGCAGTCTCCGAGCGAGAGGGCGGTCGGTCTTCGGGGAACGCGCAGCGCGATACCCGACGACCTCGAGGCGAGTCTCGTAACGAAGAGAGACGCCTCGATCCTCGGGACACTGTTGAATGGAATTTCTTGAGAAACGGCTTCTATACGCTCGCCTTCGGAATCTCGACGCGCGAGAGGAGTCTCTTTTGCCGGATTCGTTGTGTCGATACCCAACGAATTTGGCAAAAGATTAGAGAAAATAAAGGAATAATGGGAGAGCGTATACCGATAGTATACGATTCAATACTTGATTGCAAATTAATTATTTTACGTATAAAGCAAGAAAATAAACTGAACAAAGAAATATTTAACGGCAAAGATATTTATTCGCATTCGTCGGTATCAACGGTTAAACTGTTGCGGACGATCGAAATGATGTTTTTCCTTTTTTTACTGAGTATATTTGCGACTCATCGAAGAGTGAAATTCATCAATTTGCCGGTGGTCTCATTAAGGTAGCGTTAAAGCGACCGAACAAGCGAGTGGCATTAATGTATTATCGTTTGAACGATCATTACGAATCGTCCGTGACTCAGATCGCTAGAGACGCGACTGGGCTCCTGGCTTTCGCAAAATAATTCGCAAATTGGTTATTATTCGAATGACGATCGTTAAACTCATTGCGCCTCGTCACCGTTACCCCGAGATACCGGCCAGAGATACAAAGATTCTTTATAGTTTGTAGGGGAGGGGGGGGGGGGCTCTGCACTCTTCCAATAACCGTCACAAGTGACCGTAACGAGTTGCGGCTCGACGGAGGAGTAACAAGCAAATAAACTCGACGCGGCGCGATCTCATTCTTAAACTGCGTCACACCGTCCCAATCTGTCGCGATTCTGCTCAATCGGTCGGAGGGACGCGTGACCTCTTCGACAACTAGAATTACTTTGGCTACGGTATCGAATCGCATAACGCGTCGAACTGTTTTTTTTTTTTTTTTTTCGATAAAAGAAAAGTGACAATTGCCGATTGTTCAAAAAGAAGAGAGAGAGAGAGAAAATGAATTGACATACCCGGTTCAAGTTTTGCGATGCAAGCGATACATTTTGCATACGCAAGGCTTGGAGGATTAATATTTTATCGATTGATAAATACACTCTTTATTTATTTGCATATATAAAATCTATTATAAATAATAATAATTAGGAGAAGAATTATGAAGGTAAAATGAATTCGATCGAATTTGTCGTCATGTACGCATGTTAATATAGGTATAGTTGGTTTGTTACCTGCAATCTGACACGGGGCCTGGAGTATCTTCTAGCGCTGCTCGCACTGCGTCTGACGCTCTGCTGTTGGGACGGCGCGGCCGGCGGAGGCTGCTGCGTCTGTTCGTTTCTTCGAGGGCGCGAGGCATCGATAGCCGGCATTATTCGCGGTGTAATATTCTTATTGGACGGTGAGCGATGATCGCTCGTCGGGCTCATCGCCGAATTTCCGTTGACGTTCGTACCGATCGGTGGCGTCGAGGGTGCGTCTCTGTGACTCTTCGTTCGTCTCAACAAGCGGCGAACCGTATTCTTCACGGTCGTCGCTAGGTGGGTACCGCCGCGCGTTTCGACGACGCCACCGACACCGCCGACGCTCTCGTTTCCCGTTTTGTATTCAACAACTTTTTTCAGCCTCGTTGGCGCGGGTGCCACTCTGTGGCCTCCCGATTCCATCGCGTACATCGTAGTACGCTTGTATTTTATTTTCTCAATACTTTTCGTTTCTTTCTTTTATTTTTCTTTATTCTTTTGTCTTCCGTATTATCGACAACGAATTTACGATTGAATTATTCGACCGACGAATTCCGCGTCGCGACGACCAATGTTTTCCAAAGTCGCGATAAACGACCCGGCGGCATTGGCAAAACTCTGTTTTCGACTATTTTCTCCGAAGATTCCTTCACCCGGTAACCAAAATTGGCTCGACTATGATTCAGCACCATCGGTCGCAGCCCTTTCAACCGAATAAGTGCCACGAGTGGCCGGGAAGAGAGTGTAATTTTTCCGAAATCCGCGACGATACAAGGGGTATCTACATGTATCGTTGGTGTACTATTATAAAAGACCTACTTGCGGCTAAAGGTCAAGTCTGAGGCGAATTATCGGCGAGCGATATACCAAACGGGCGATTTCTTCTTTTTCCCTTTTTCCTTTCTCCAACTCGTTTTCCCTCGTTGGATATATATCCTCGCGGCAGTGAGACTCAAGTTTCACTCGATTCCCGGAATAAGTACTCCGTCAGATTTCGCAACAGATTTTTCTTCCCTATTTTATTCAATTTCTCACTATTTCCAGAGAAGATTTCAAAGATGTAATCCGCCGTTGATCGGCGCTGAGGCGTTTTTCTTCACCGAGAACGAAATTCCGTTGCTCGAGTTCGTGCAATTTCATTCATTACTCTCGTCGCGAGACGAGAATCAACGAATGTTCGATAAATCGATATATCACAACGGGCCGAACTATTGGTCACTTTTTTTCACTGCTTCGCGGCTCTGTTATACTCTGCGATACAATAATTCGTGTATATAGATATATATTATATATATATATATATATACGTATAAATAGCAAATGGCAATGAAGGGAAGAGCGGGGAGGCTTTTGCCTCTCGGTTCCGTGAATAGTCGTGTCGGGTTTGAACAGTGCGAAGCGGGTCACGGATAGAGAGAACGACGAGGAGACGCGACGACGCGACGAGCGTGCAGAGAGACCGATGCGGAAGCGAGCCCTGATCTCAATTAGCTCCGAGTAGGAGACCGAGCGGTGGTGCGGCCATTCGGGGGGTACCACGGCTCACCCGGAACTTCGTTCGGTGCATAATTCGTTTGTGCACTCCGTACGCAACTTTTCCACTTCGAACTTCGTCGATACGCGAAAAACTGGGCATCGCAGACGCGAATTATTCTCGACATTGGCTCTTTTAACGCCGACGTCAACGCGATTAATAGCGTCTTTGTCGACCAATAACGAAGAAAAAAAATTAATAAATTAATTTTGCAGCGTTATTAAAATTATTATTTATTCAGCGAAGCTCGCGGGTGTGTCAAAAAAAAAATCAAACAAAGAGTACCGTGCGCGTAAAGTACGAAAGAGATTCGTCGGATGTGCCCCGAGCGCTATCTTTTTCGCTTATCGTCATTGCCATTTCCAGAGGTCAATTTTCCCGCTCGGAGTGGACAATCGCGGCTCTCTCGCGAAATTCTAGCTTTGCCATAGACGAATGGAGAAGCACCTTTTTTTCTTTTTTGTTTTTGTTTTTGAAAAAAAAAAAGCTAATAGCCTGGGAGTTCTCCTATTATGATCGTTAACGCTCTGACCGCAACCGCGTGTGACTATCGGCCGGACGATTGACGTCGGTCCATCGTCATTTATGAACAACGACAATCGAAATTACGCCTCTGTTTCTATATTCCGTTTTTATATTCTATACTCCGCGTTCGACTCGTTTTTTTTTTTTTTTTCCCGACACTCCATCCGCGCAACGAGGTCGTCGGCGTGTTGCATCGTCGAAATATCAAATTTTATCCACGAATAAAAAAAATTACTCGTTTTTCTTTTTTCGTACATCCTTTTGCACTTACAAAATGGGTAATTAATTTTTTTTCTCGTCTTTTACTCCTCGATTTACGAACGACGGTAAGAATGCGCCAAGTCGCGATCGATCCGAACACCCGCGGTGTTGCCACCAAGATGAAAAGTAAATTTTTTAGAGATCTCTCGGTATCGAGGCGATGGGTAGACTCGCGAAGCTGCGGAGACACCGTGCCGGTAGCAGCCGGTAGCTCTCGGGAACGATAGCGCACGGGCGCGCACGGACGATGACGATAACGATGCCGGGGTTACGCGCGTACCCGTCGAGAACGAAGGAGGGAGAAGGGTGGAGGGGACAACGTATGATGCAAAAGCAGGACTCGCTTCCCAACGCAAAAGTAGCGCGCGTTCCCTCCCGCGGTCTATAATAACTGCGATCATTGCCGTAATGCGATGACGCTTTTAACGATTCTCCGGTCGCTACCGTTGCGATACGCTGCCCCCCGAAACGATACAGCTTCCGTGCGCCCAATGTAATCTACTTGCGACTATCCGCGTTGTCGCGATAAATCGTCGACAACCGGATGCAATAATTTTTCCGGTATGTGAAATTAAATTTGTCCATCGGCCTGAATTAAACGAAATTTTCAACTTCTTTTTTTCTTCTCATTTTGACTTTTTTTGTTTTATTTTTAATAACGTCACAGACTACGACGAGCAATCGGATAAATGTACGAAATCGATAAAACAAAAATGTTTCCATACATCATTTACTCGTATATCATCGATTTCTACAGTTTTTTTTTCATCAGAAATTTCCGTTATATTGAGAAAAAAAATTCTTTCACCATTGTCATTGTGCCGATTCAGCGGTGCGAACCGAACTCTTTTTTGTCAAAGTTCATTCCCCGTATAGTAGTCTTAGTACCCCGTATAGTAGTCGTAGTCTTTCGCCTCGCGAAAGACGATATCCGCGATAAAACGGTCGCGAGTTATTATCGTTAAGATGAACCAACTTCATTGATGCGCAACGGGTGAGCGAGGCACGATGGTTTTCCTTTGATCCCCGTTGATAGTCCGATTGTAGTATTCCGAGAGCCGTCCCTCCCGCGTGCCGTGCGACCGTGCGACCGTGCGCATTCACGAACTCTGTCCCGCCACTCTAATTACCAGTTAATTCGCATCGACTCCGTTATTAATCCTCTTTTCGATTTTTCGAATGAATATTTCGTCATTGCCGCGTTCGCGAACGAACGACGAAATGTCGCGTGCGAGAACCTCACTGTAACGAGAGGAGCAGCAGCAGTGTCGAAGAAAAAAAACGGTATCGAGAACTCCAGTTGCGACTGCACACCGCGCTCCGTTGTCGAACGGACGGACGGGCCCGAGCGTGAACGCTGCGCGCCTTGACCGGCTCTCGTCGCGGACTTCCTAATGTCATTAGCGTAATCGAGTTTGCGTATTTCGCCGTTCCACATTGACACGGGTGGCTCGGAGAAACATAGCGGAGAAACACCGTCAGCGAGGCACGTAACCGTAGTTCGGCACGCGTCGCGTTAAGGAATCTCGGATATGTGTAAGCCGCGATATTAGTGTAAAATTATATAGATATAGATATATAATTATATAGATATATTCGACACCGTTGATGTAACCAAACCGTAACGCTTCCGCTTGATACCCTTTCGATCTACTCGATCTACTTGATACACGTAAATTTCATTTTTATTTGCCGAAATCGGCGATTCAGCTTACAAGATTCTACCGAGAACCCGAATCCGCGGAAAACCTTGCTATATTAAAACAGCCGTCTTCCGAAGCCGCGAAAAACTCGTCAACTCCAAAAATGTAATAAAAAGTTAAAGTTACCAAAAGACCATATTTCATGGGTGCAACGCGGGTTGAAAGTTAGCCATTGTTGACCAACGGGAGGAAAAGCTCCTGCTCAGGGAAGAAAAGTGCGCGCATAAAAATATCGTAAATATTTATGGCACAGTCGGAAAAAAAAAATAGCGTATGCACCTCGTGAGAATTCCTTCCCCCTGAATTCACTTGACACTCGGTGAAAAGACCCTCCCTCGATGTATAATATACTATTTCGTATCTTCGACAAAGGCGCAATTGGAATTAATCGCAAATGGGAATTTTCGTAAAGGGACTTTGGACGATTTTTCAATAGAGAAATTTGTCTCCGTGATAATAACCGGACTGTGTCGAGACCACGTGCTCTCTCCTCTCCGTACTACGAACACCGCCGCGCTCTTCCCACCGTTCCAATTCCTTCCGGCGTTCGCGTCCCTCCTCGTCGCTACTCCTCGGCTATTTATACCGCGCGGAACAACTTTGAATTTCACTCGACATTAGCGCGTATTCCAAACGTGAACGATCCAAATGTTGACACTCGATTGGCGCGTAAAAGACGAAAACACACGCATAGACGCATCGGACGCATCGGACGCACGGTTAACAATCACATTCACAAAACTTACGATGACTCGTCGAATGACGAGAGCCGTAAGCGCCGATATACGATAGGCGAGTCGAGCGACAAGGTCCGTTGTTCGCAACACCGAACGAAGGAATCCACGGAGCAAGTTTTTCGTACGATACGAGCCGTAGTTGACGAGTTCCACACTCGGCTCGCTGCTCGTCGCTTGTCTCTCGGTCGACTCTCGCGCGAACGTTAAGAACGAACCAAAGAGTGGAATATAACACGGGGTCCCCGCCCGCCTCTCGTGCGTGCTACTCGATCGCGGGCCTCGTGCTAACTGAGCCGCGGAGCGCCTCGGCGCGGCTTGTTACTCTCTCGCTTTGCCTCTACTCTACTCTACTCTACTCTCTTCGTGCCGCCGCTGCCTCGGTGACTTGGCTCGTGTGCCTATGCCGCTGTAAAACTCTCTATGGTTGCGGAGAGAACGAGGCGACACGCGAGCATTCCCAGCTTTGTTGCCGGCATCTTGGCCGATACGTGTGTATTATAGCTGCGAATTTATACACAACGACGCGTACTTGTACTCGAACGAAAGGTGCATACCGGCCTTCCGGAGCTTCGGTGTGGCTTCTCTCTCTCTCTCTCTCTCTTTTTTCTTTTTTTTTTTCCCCGATACAAGCGACCCGTGTCCATGCTCGACGGGAGACTCGATGTGTTTCATTTATGTGCAGAGACAGTGGCGAACCTCGCGGCCTCGCACTCTCAACTCCACTCTCGAGCCTTCCTTTGTACATACGATGCACCCACCGGGTTTTCTCGTGCAGAAGAACGCTTTCGATATAGTCAATAACCGCCATTATACTCCAAAGAAAAGAGATACGATAATAAATTCGCGGTACAATGAGGCTCGTCGAGGCATTACAAAAGACTTTTTTTCGTCAAGAACCAATCGAGTCTTATCTCGGGCTCTTTGTTATCACCTTGAAAGATCGTTTTTAAAGGTCACATTTCTCGTCTTGAAAAAAGAAAAAACCAAAAGAAAAATCTCGCAAAACATCGATCGGAGACCATATTTTCCAATTGCATTTTTCATTAGTTACGGGATAATTTCGTAATAGAGATAATTGTATTTTATTTATCACATTTCTATGATGTGAATAAAAAAAGATGTAGTTATCGATAATTGATATCCAGCGTCGAAACTCGGCAACATTATCGCTCGTCGGTCTCGAACTCGCGAAGCTCGATCTCCGCACCTCGTCTCGAACGGGCAAGCCTTCCGCTCGTCAAGTTTGTCGCTACCTATGTGTATTGGGATGCATACACTTGACTCGATTAAGCCGCGTCTCTCCGTCTCTCGGTCGTCGATAGTGGAACAACGGCCTCCTTGTTGCTCTTGCGTACGCAAACGCTTCGCGGTACGTTAAGGGTCTTATGGGCGCGTCGATGCGCCGAGGCCGGACGCTCGAGTGAACGTGCTTTGTGTAGGTATACGCGTATAATATAAATACATATACATATGTATATCTCGGACTCTCGAGCCATAGCGATGTATACGTTCGCGCGATGCGCAAGTAGACGGATGCCGCGCTGACTGCGGAGCGCCGAATAGAAATATTACAGTGCCGTGCACCAACCGCGCCTGGATAGATAGATACGCACACTCGTTGTGCAACGCTAAACCGCGTACCATAGTACCATAGCGCGAAGCCTTCCTCTCCGATGCTCTCTCGCTCTCTCTTCGCATACCTGTATAGTTTTGCGACCGGTGACGAGACCGGGCTTCGTTGAGTATCACGCGAAACAAACCGAACGGTGTTGATACCGCGGAAGTATTAACGGAGCGTCAACGGTGTGTCGGTGGTAACCGGGTGTACTTTCGAGTTTGGGAATCTCTCAACGGAGCAGAACGGAACATCGCGTTGAAATCCGCCTGGGCCCGCCCGGGCCCGCCGTCCCCGGCCGTCCCTCGCCCCATACTCGGATTATATTTTCAACTTTGTAACGCTCATCCGACCCTCGTGTGTACTTTCGATTGAAAACAAATCGGTCTCCCCGTACTCGATCGATTTATCCTGTGGGACGAGTCCGAACGTTTCTTTTCAACGAGAATACACGGCTGAGAAGAGAATCAGCCTTCGCGATCTCGTCGGTGGCGCTTAGAATCGGCCGAACGAACAACGAGGATACGAGGTCGTGGAATATTACGATCAGATCTCTCGGAGATCCGAAAAACGAGAGAGGTATACAATATATTAACATCGATATAAAAGACACGAGCTCGGAGAAGGACCAACTATTTATGTGGATATTTATTATATATCAATAAGGCTGAGAAAGGCGAAAACAAAAACTTACACCGTCGACGAGTCATCGACGACTTTTGCTCGTTTCCATGTCCAAAAATCCTTTGGCGTTTCAGATTTGACGAAAAAAAAAAAAAAGCGGATGACGGCGCCGATGAATGGACCTCGCAGCAACAATGAAACTTGTACAACGGTCGACGTGAACAAAGCCCCGCAAAAGTATAAATAATCAATTGAAGATTTTTCATTGCGTCGCAAGAGGTCGAAAGGTTCGACCGAATGTTGCCTATGGCAGCGGAAAAACTGGCCCGTGGAAAGAAAGAAAAAAATAAATAAAAAAGAGGTACGAATTAGTTGGCAAAGAGCGTCGACGAACAAATAAAATGACTCATAATTAATCGGGAGAGGGGCTCGTCGTCGCGTGTAGTAAAAATCGCGTCAGCGATGATGCACGCCTCGCAGCGGCAACCGATGACGTTTGTCATCGACTGTAGCGCGGAATTGAGGGGGAAACAAGACGTCTCACCGATCGTTTGTTTTTTTCAGCGTATCCTTCTCGCGTTTCGCTCCCCGTCGAGCCGATAGTGTTTTCTCTCCAAAATCGGCTAACGAGAGAGAGCGTAAAATATATTTTTTACTTTCGTTCGATAAGCCGTATACGCGGGAACGGGTCTTTCGGTAATATCGTTTTCGGTTATCCATGGTTTTCTCTGGAATCTTTGTAAAAAAAAAAAAAAAAAAAAAAAAGCAACGAAAACACACACGAGAAAGGGACGGAAGAACGAGCGGGCTTATCGGGTGCATATTACGCAAGACGAATATCCCCTCGGGGCGAGGCACTCGTAACTTTGGCGCTACCGGAGGAAACTCCCCGACCGTGACAATGGCCGCAAACGATTTTCTTCGAGTGGCAATAATGCGCTTTAATACGCGAACAAAAAAAAAATGAAATTTGTTTACGTGGTTTTTTTGCTTCAACTGGATTAATATCGATAGATTACTCGGTGGATGTTAAAACTAAAGAGCCAACGGATACCTGTGTCGCGGCTATTTGTACAAAGAAAAGAATAAAGAAAAGTTTCCGCCCGAGCGGACAACGGAGAAGTTGCACCGGAGAAGGATCGAAAGATAGAGCTCATTGGCATTGGTCGTTGTTAAAGTTGGTAAGCGCGTGACATAGTACGGATTAAATACAAATGCTTTGTACCGTCGATACGGGGGGCTCTCTACCTAGCGCGCGCGGCACATATTTACGAGTAGTAGCAGTCGCGAAAGGAATATACGAGCTATTGAAAGCCAAGAGTGTTGTCCCGACATCACGACTACGACGAGAGCAGCGCGGATGTTTTCGAGAATTATTCAATATTCGCATACTCTCGCGAGCCGTTCTCGTCTATGCGTATCTTCGTAGCTGTGACGGAATACTCGAACGCGTATCGTAGTAGCAATATTGTCTTTACGAACGTTTTCAGTCTGTAGAATTCCACTTGCCATTTACCTCGGAGTATCGTCGACGATATCGCGCGGATTCAATTGCTCTACGCGATATATTTCCTTCGCGCGACAATAAACAAATACAAGCGGGTTTACGCACTCCCGAATGAAATATCTCATAGAATCGAAATATTCGACGCGTTATTATAGTGCATTGGAAAATAAATATATGGCTACATATTGCGGTCAACAGTCTTCGCGGCCTCGATATTACTCGCTTTCTTTTCTGCCGCGTTATCGGCCGCTTTCTTCCCTATAAAATAATAATTCTTTATTCGAAGAATTTCCTCTCTGTTTTTGTATCAACTCCCGCGACCTCTCGCCAGGGCAAAAAAGAACGAGAGTCAAGCGTTTCGCGAAGATGAGCGATCTCTTTGCCCGGTGTTACTCAATACGATTTGACACGGTGATTCTATGACGAAAAAAGACTCTCCGACTATAGAGCGCGAATAATTCATTGTTATTTCACTCGTTTTTGTTAATACAACTTCTTCTTTACACTCTTTTTGTTCGTCAGTTGGAAGTTTTCCAAATTTTTGTCAATAAACGTATACGCACGACAGCGGCCGTCGATTAATTCGGATTTCCGTGCGATGACGTAATTAAAGAAAAAAAAAAAAAAAAAAAAAACACGCACACACACAACTATAATTAGAAGCGGAACAACACCGGTCGAGCGGTTGGCCCTTTAAATTGACAAAGACGGTAAAATTTTCCGAATAACGGATAGCCTTGATACTACTATGTATCTTTTGCGTGTCCGTGAGGATGTTTTTTTTTTTTTTTTCGTTCATTGCGCGGTGCGGTTTACCAGCCGTTCGAGCACTCGCGTCATGTCGGATATATACGCGCGGTTCGAGAGTTTCAAAGTAAATTGGCAATCAGCGGAGAAGCGGGCCGAAGCGAGGCGGGCATTGCGCGCGTGCCATTCGTCGATCGATGTTGCGCCGTGCGGCAAGGCGAGCCGATCGTAACGGCCTCCGTCGTGCATCGAACCATAGCCAGGAGATTACCAATAAGCCGGCGAAATTTGATTGATCCCTAATTGATTATCACTAGGATGCCACTCCGCCATCGTACCAATATGGGAATATCGCGATGCTTCAAGATTCCGCAAAGTCGAGCGAAACGGTACAGACGCCTCATATTTCCATGGGGGAGACGATGTATTTTTTTTTACGTTTTGTTTTACAGATCCGCGTGTCCGTAAGAAAAAACGCAAAAAAAAATGTCGCTCTTGCCGAGGACGAGAGTAATGATTGTTTTGAGACAAAAAAACGACGTTTTAGTTACATTTCCAATGGATAAAAACTGTTTTACGTTGTTCCCGTTTTTCGTTATGATTCGACTCGAATGAGAAACTGCGTTTCTATTTATGGTGGTAAAATACCGAGCATTCCACACTGGCCGCGATGTCGAACCTCTCGACAATATATTCCACGACCAGCTGTGTTCGTTGTTATACACGCGACCTTCGTCAATTACGCAATTAAAACACAACTGAAAGAAACGCCGTCATCGCGTAACATCGCGGTTAAATTACAGTGAGCGTTTCTCGTTCGTGGGTACCTACGCGATAATGAAGTCGATTCAAGATCGATTTATATGTACATCGTTTCTCAATAAGGCTTACGAAACGCACTATCTTTCTTCAATGTTTTTTCTTTTCTTTTTCTCTCGCGTCTTATCGGAATTCTTGATAATACGCTGCGGTGTCTCTACGCGTACGTCTTTAGAGCGCAGATATAACACTGCCCCGACACGATGGGCCCGTGTTCGATCGTGTAGCTTCGGTGAGTATCACCAACAGCGGTAACGACAGTGGCAGCGACAGCGGCAGAGGCAGCCTTGACGCGCGAGGCTTCGCAAATATAATTTAACGCGACTCTCATCGACTCGTTAGCTTGGGGAAAATCACGCACGGTTTCACGTACGATAAGGAATTCGCCCGAGTGTCCCGACGCCGACAAACTACGACGAGACGTCGTCTCTATGCCCACGGATAAATCAAAATCTCGTTAAAAATGTATAACAGGTGATACGCAAATGTAGACGCGCGAAACCAACGTAACGACAATCCTACAGTTTTTCGAGAGGGTACCAATGTCGCGTTAAAACAACAACAAAAACTCTGTTTCATTTTTTTTATCCGGTAAAATAAGCACGCGTAGACATTTTTTCGATTGATCGCTCGAAAAAATAAAGCCCGCTTCTAAATATTAAAAATTGTCCGGCTTTTTTTTGTTTTTCTCGTTCGCTTTATAAAACTGTCGAAACAATTTTTTTTGAAATATCTGAAAAGTATACATTTTTGCTTCGATTTTTACATTGAAAAAGGGGCAAAATTTTCTTCGAATCTGACAAAGACATTCGAACAAATGTGTTCGGTACGATTTAGCTCAACGCCACGCGATACACTCATTCTATCGTTCTCTCTCGTTCCACCGCTATCATCGATGACGCGCTTTCCGTCATTGCGTTAAAAAATGTTGCAACGCAATGGCAATGTAGATATATTTCTCTATAAACGACACAATGATATAAAAAAAGAATACAGCTCAGTTTGAAAGACCGCGCATCGGCGCTAATGGCGATAAAAATAAATAACTCCGGAAGACCGTGTCGATGAGACAACGCCTACAGTCGAGAATTGCCAAGAGCGAGAAAAAGATGGAGCGAAATATTCGATCGCCGAACATAATTTTCGGTGCGCATCGAAATCATCGGCGTAATCGAAGCGCGCGTCACTTGTCGATCCTCGAGGTCGAACGGGTTACCGGGTTAAGAGAGAGACGCGCGAGGAGGGGCTCTTCGCCCGCCTGGCTTTCAATCGATCCGCGATGCGGGTGGTGAGAAAGTGGTTCGTCGTATATCCGCCGCGCTAACCGAAAACGTAAAGGATATTCCGAGTTTTAGCGCGATACGGAAAAGCTCTCTCGATCGTCGTTCACCGTTCGTCCCGCTGACTTCGGAAAATACGATCGGCGAAACGGCAACGGCTCTCCGAGCAAAGTCTCGGAAATGAGTTTTGGACATACCAAAATTAAGTGCTTTACAGGTGCTAATTATGCGCCGAAACCGACATTTCTCCTTTGTGCTCCTCTCGTTTAGCTAAAAAGTCCATGCGAAAAGTGCTCTGCCTGCTTAAATATATTTCCGCACTGACGGTAGTCAAAAATTTCGAAAAGGACGACGTTTTTTTTTCGGAAAAAATGAAGATATCGACTTCTTTCCCTCGCCATTCGTTCCAAGTTGATATTGTCGGGTGTGGTCCGGCATCGGGTTTTACCGCATGATGGAAGTAACTCGTCCCGGAGTTACTCCTCCGAGCCTCGACGATTCGGTCGCACCAATGCGCGCGGGCTCCCCCATATAGTTTTACCCGTCATTATATTTCCCGTCCGGTGACTCTGGCCGCAACCATTTATGGGCCTACCGGCTTCTTCGTCGTACCGTATGCCATCCGCCGGGCCCCTTCGCGCAATGTCCTCGAACGAGTTACTACACTGCGTTCGAGCGGTTCGCCCGAAGAAAGCGCACCGTTTTTTCCCTTTTTTTCCTTTTTCCTTTAACAAATGCAACAATTCTTTTCCGTTGTCCCGATCGAACGTACGTTAAGCTTGAATAGCCATTTTATTTTCAATCATTCGATGCCACGTAAACTTTTCATTTATCAAAATTTCTCGTTTCAGGTTTTCAAGAATTTTAACGAGATCGATATTGCGTCGCGTCACATCTCCCGCATCTCCCTCCATCTTTGATTTTGAAAAAAAATTGTCCGTCAACCGAAAAATCATTAATCATATCTCGCACTCAAAATAATTTTCAAAATTTCCTCGCATCGCCGTATCGGTCCGACAATGCGAATAAACTTTTTCGAGTAAATGGAGTAATAAAAAGAAAAGCATTATCACCGAAATGTATTTTTGTTAAAAAGCTACGGACAGTCGAACGGGCGCGTAAGATTATGTACGTAACGATTACGAGATACATTTATCTCTCGGGACAATGACGAATGTCTGCCCCCTCCCAATTTGCATAATATGCGACTACGGTGAAGTAAAATCGCGACGCCAGAGACGCCTCTCTCTCTCTCTCTGTGCGACTCGACGGAAAATGCCCGTGGATGTTTTTTTCGGATTGCCAAGTTTAGCGACCACCGGATGCCGGGTGCTTGGAAGCTTGGCGAGCGACAGGTTTCCGAGCCGCTCGAAAAAGTAATTTGCTCCAAAGAGCAACGCCAGCTACACCGGCTACCAGTCTCGCGACTCTCCGCTTTATCCCGTAACGCTCGTGAACCGAGGCCGTCTCGCGCGGTCATCGTTCGCCATCTATCGGGCACCGCGAGAGACAAGCGCGATCGCCGAGGACTTTCCACTCGACGTTTCCAGGCCCCCGGCGCGAGCGATGAAATTATTAATACTTCCAATAACAACAATAACAATTGGAATACGCGTCGTCGGGTTATCGCTTTCCTTTATGCATTTTGAAAGCCGTACGGTGGGAAGGGAGGGGGTGTCTCCGCCGTCCCGTGAGCAAAGCTCTCGCATCGAAATTCGTATCTGCTTCGTATCGCGAAAGCGTTGCGCGTGTAAAACGCATTCGCGGGAGTAAAAGCCCATCTTGGTGGATTCGATCGTTGGTTACTCGCGAGAGGATGAAGATTTCCGATAAGAAAAACGAATGGAAAGAAAGGAGGACGTGTGGAAAGCGTTCGATTGGCCGGACAGTCTCGCGTCGGGTGTCGCGGGGAAACTCGCGTGTAGCCGAGCGAGAAAACTCTGCTGCCTCTCGAGAGAGGCTCGTTTGCCCGGAAGATCTCGCAGCGATAACGCGCGTACGGGACTGTCACGGATCGTCGGTCAATTTTTCGCGAAACATCGAGCTGCCGCGAGGAATATACTCCCTCCATCGACTCGAAACCCCGCGTAGATAATAATTATTCAGTGTCCGTTGGTCAAATTTATAACTAAGAAAATGCCAATATGCGAATGAATTTGATGGAGCAACGACCGAGCGCGCTTTTCTACCTTTTACCATTATGCCGAAGGACGTCACGAAGCTGCAACTTGTTTTATAATCATCATATCCGGGGCATATCCGCGTAATCGTCCCACCGGAACGCGGTGAAAACATATTCGTAGCGCTTACGCGTATATATATAAACAAAGGCCGCAACATTGAATATTCGTTATATTCGCTATATATTATATATAGAGTAAAAGCCAACGTGGTCTTCGCCGCGCAATTACGAACGGAAGAAAATTTGGAGATTCGATGTGAAAGATTTGTCTCGCCCATCGAGTAATTCACCGAGCTGCTGAGTAACGCGAGTACGTACGACAACAAAAATGAAAGCGATAAATGTAACGAAAAAGAGGAACCCACAAGATTTGTCGACGGTGTTGCGTGGGCGAGACGACAAGCTGCGCGTTTACGATGCACAGCCGGCAAGGAAAAAGAGGAAAAAGATTGATAAATGCGAGGGTCGGTTGAAAACTTACTTTTGAGTTTGTTACGCGGTCGGTGGGCACGGACTCCGGAACGGTTTGCAGGGTGCTCCGCATGTTACCGAACATTCTAGGCCAGCCAGTTTCACTCCCTCAGACCCTCCAGCGCTTCGATGTTGCACCCTCTACCCCTACGCCTGTAAAATACAAACCACACGCCGCGCAAACGCCGATAAGTCAAAAACTATATTATTCTATTCTATTCTATTACTCGCTAATATGTTATTCTAAAAATCTATGTCAGCCGCTCGCTTATCGCTTATATCGACAAAATCATTTTCAAACGGAAATAACGAATATACACGCAAGGCAATCGCGGTTCTTCCGGTTTGAAGAACGAGGAAGAAGGCGTATATTATTCGCCGCTGTCCTCGGCCGACGGTCCCGCCGACACACCGACGACGTTGCCGCTTCGATGCCGCGAGCTCTCTCTCTCGGAGCGGAGAATCGAGAGAGTCCTACTTTCAGGTAGGCGTGCGTGACTCATTCCATATCTGCCGCCGCTCGCTACGGTCGTGCGGCACCGCCGACCGAATACCCGCCCGAGTTCTCTTCGATCTCTCGTTTTACGGAAACCGTGCGAAAAAAAATAATAAAAAAACAACAACAAAAACGTTTACCGCTCGTCGAAACGCGAAATACAAAGGATACAGGCTGCAAGGATCTTTCGACACAATTATTATTCGACTCTTTTCCGGTCAACGCTTCCCGGCTAATTTTTCCGAAGTACGAAATTGACTTTTGACTTTTTCAACTCGAAATATAAATTCATTCGACAGAGTAATCGAGTAAAACCGTTTAATCGACAACATCGGCGTCTCCGAGCGTATCTATCGTATCTCGAGATAGAGCAGCGAGCGGCGAGAATGGCCTCTCGATTGTCTCGCAAGCGCGCGCACGAGGACCAAAGGGCTTCGGTTCCAACGCCGTCGCTATTCCCGACAGCTCGCCCAGTTTCTCGATAATGTACACCGTAAGTATACGCGCGCAAAGCGAAGGGACCGATCCATCCGAACGGAATGATCGCGAATCGTCGTGCGAATATTGTCGTTTTGCCGGCCAACATCGAGTGTACGCGTACACGCCAAATAGCCCAATCCTACATTCCACTCAACGCGATCCTCGACGACAATCGCTACTCAATTTTCAGGCGGCAATATTTTACATTCGCGCGAAATATAAAGCGGAAAATTTCGACGATTAGCGTTAACAACGTTAACACCGGAGCCTCGAGCTCGCGGGAGGCGTGTGCGCCGCATTAATTTTTTTGTATTCTTTTTATCTCATCGTTTTTCGTCATTATCCAACGATTCGCGATATATTCTCACCGGGGGAATACAAAACCAGTGACGAATGAATCACCGCGGCGCGTGTTCGCTGATTAGTCGCCGTTCGCAACGAAGCGTATATGTATATTGATAAAAAACTTAATAAGAATACGCGACAATCGACAATTTGGCAATCCTCGTATTCGCCGTTTCTAACTTCTCGTGTGCGCGCGCGGGCGCCTGCCAGTTACGCGAGATTCGAGCCGCAAATGTGCATCAGGTGCGCGCACGTCAATCCCCACGGAGAAACGGAAACTCGACCGAGACGGTTTGACCTTTGGAATTTGCGCCGGAGACATCGATCTTTCCGTAAACTCTCCCAAATTCGCCGCGGCTATCGCGTACTATCGCGTATTTCCAAATGAATATTAAAGAAAAATAGTTAACAAAAGCGATAAAAAAAAAAATTAAAATATTTATTTGCCCCCATTTCGCACCTTGCGAAGTAAAAGATTTGGACGATACTCGTACGAAACTCGCCCTCGGCCCGGTGCCGAACTCTCACACTCGTCGTAAAAAATTTGATCGTAATGTACTATTATTGTTGACATTGTAAAATAAATATAATAAAAATGTGAGGAATTGTTTTTTCATTGAATATATATTCGAGCTCCGTTGAAATTTATCACAATTCGGGTACGAATGCCGGGTGTAAACTGTTAAAGTACAAGCGACGAACGAAAATTGTGAGTGCGATTGTATATCTAGTCGAAACTCTTCAAGGGTAAGCGCGAATCCGGATTTAGGGATGAGGTCAGTAACACGGCGCTGACCTAGGCGCCGAGTATAGTCTATATATATAGACTATAAAAAAAAAAAGCCGTGGCCGCGGAGGGGAGGCGATAGCGATAATCGATCGGCGGCAAAAATGGGGGTATATATAAAATGAGAAAAAGCGCGGTTCGATCGCGCGGTGAGGGGGGTTTCCCGTCCGCCGCCGCCGCGACAACTGGCGCGCCGACGACGACTGTCGCACGGGCAGTCAGTTTACAGCTGCCGAAGGCTCGAGCGCCTACTATCGTCGTCCACTATGTCCGCTATGTATGTAGTTGCGCGCAAACTACGACTTCGACGGTTACCTGGCAATTGCACGGCAACAAATATCGTTGCAAATACGATCTTTTAATCACGCGCGACAATATACGCACACACACACACACACACACGGATATTTGTACGTGTATCGCGCGAATGAAGAAAAATCGCGTCGCAAGACGATAAAAAGGGATTGAAAGAAACGGTTTTTAAACGACGTTGAGTACGAGGCGGTTCTCTATACTGGAAACCTCGTGATCCGTCACTCTTCGTTACGGTAATTAAAGAGTATACGAAACAATTGAATCATACCACTCGTTCGTTGTTGGGTTAAAACGAGTTCAAGAATGTAAGGTTAGGAGACACGCGCGCTTGGTCGGTGGTAAGATGAGATGAAACAACGGGAAACTGTCGCGGAGCCTGCATTCTCCGAGAAAAAAAAAAAAAAGACAAAAAAATGTTCAATAGCTCGAACGTAAAGAAAAAATGCCACCGGTTTTCTAGTTTCTTCGTCGAAAAAAAAAGAGATTACCTCGCCAAATACAGGGCGATCATTGCTCTCGGTCGACAAAATAAAAGAAAAAAACAAAAAAAAAATGAAGATTAAAAAAAGTCCCGAACGACGGGTCCCGAGGAACGAAGAGTAAAATATACGATGCCAGGGCTTCTAACGCAATTTCTGGGCTTCGCGAGTTAGTTTGTCTCGGGCCAGAAAATATATAATCCGTTGAAAGTGAAGGGATCGGCGATGTATAGTTCAGCATTGATCCGACCTCGAAGTTATATATCTTGCGCCGTTTTCTCGAGGTCGTACTGATTTTTCGGAGTCCGTTCTCGTGAACGCGGAATGCCTCAACCATTGTGCCCTCTGCTCACAGCCAGTCGTCGACTGTACGAACAATTATTTCGCAGCCGTCGAAACCTGAATGCGAGCGATAGATAGAGGCGTTGTAGAACGTTGTAGAATTCAAGTATCATCTACCAAAGAGAGATCCCCCGGGTATATAATTCGAGGCGAACGGGGATAACGTCTCGGTACCAAATACAGCGTGAGAAGTAAACCACGGTCTCTGACGACGAGAGTAAGCCAAACTTTTACCCCCTCTATCGCGCACGTTTTTCGATACTCGCAACCCGAGTAAATTTATCGTGTACCGTTATCTCCCCCTCCCTTGCCCCCTGACGCGCCGTTCGTGTTACAAGTTAAGAATCGGAAACATCGTTGACACGCGAAACATTCGAATATTGCATCGAAAACGAAAACTTTGATAGAACCATATTTAATATTTTCATTAACACGTCAACTACCGTCGCGCATGCTTATCTAACGTCGAAAATATAAAATAAGTTCGTCGTCGAACTACGTATCGTCGGTACTCTCCGCTTGACTTACGAGCTCTCGAGCCTGACACATGCATCCCGAGAAACTCGCTTGGTCGAGCGATTATTGAAAGAGGAGAAATTGAATCGCGAGAATGCCGAGGGCGAGAGACCGGCAGAGATATTTCTTTAATTGCCAACGACGGTAGATCCTGTTTTTTTTTTTATGCAAGCAACGACGAAGATAATAATCGCCAAGCGAGCCAAAAGGACGAGAGAGTCGCGGCGGCGGGTATCGCGTATACACGGTTGGTCCGTCAGTAACCTAGAAAGCAGTCGGCCATTCGGCAAAGATTACGGGACTCTCTTTTTCGTCGTGCAAAATTTATGTCAAATGTCGAGCGGGGAGGGGTGGGGAGGGCTATAGATATTTCGATGTTTATTAATATTAACACGATTTTTGGATGTTCGGGAGCAATGGATGGTTTTTCGCCCACTCGTTTCTCTCTATGATACTGTAACCCGCGGCCACTGTGTTCCACGATGCGTTCTTATAGGTGTGTCGGCCAATCGAGGGGGCCACCCTTTACTCACGGTTTCTCAGCCAGCTCTCTGTTCGCCCGCAACACTTATTAGTAAAGAACAATATCGCATCACATTTTTTTTTGTCGTTTTTTTTTTTTTTTTTTTTTTTTTTTTGTAAAATCTCCAACTTTGCCGATATTACTCAGTTACATTCGACATTTTGACACGTCGAGAGGAACAAAAAATAATACTACAGTACGATATTGCAACAGCCGAGAAGGAGTAACGGAATTAATTGCACCGCGAAAACCCAAGAGGAATCCGCTACGATTGACACAAGAAAGCTACTTCACTCGCGATCGAACGATTCCCTACCGCGCCTCGTCTAACACTGGGCCACGCGCACCAAACCACTTACTTGTTATCAAACGTGCGACGATGGGTTCACTGTGTGTTTTAATTGTAACATCCTTTAATTAATACGAAAGAATATTTACCCATTTGTGACAGATTTCACGAACGAAATGCACCACATTAACAAACGTCCCCCACCTATTACCACATGCAGACATTACACACTTGGATATTTTCAAGATGGCTACCGCGCCGCGCGCCGTCAGGGCGATAGACGAGGAGATTTTTGCGGCTAAATAACGAAGTTTCAGCGCTGACGGCGATCTCGCGAACGCCCGGCTAAAGCCATTACACCCAAAGCCCGTGTACAGTGCGAAATACCTTTACGGAGTGTCGACGATGATGCCGAAGGGCTTTCACGAGATCTCTCGGGCGTTCGTAAAACCATCCGACGGTTTCGCGTCGCGGGGGCTTTGGGGGGGTGAGCGGCCGAACGATTGGTCGAAGGCCCGTTCTTTCTTCTTACTTCCACTGCATCGCGAAGGCTGATTTGTTGGCCGTTGAACAAATTAAAAGAGTTGTCTTCGAGGACCGGGAGACGACGGCGAAAGATTCGAACTCTGTTTCTATAAATGAGGATAATGGCATTATTGCAATATTCACAACGCGCAACGCTTCAATGATACTACGGCAAATATTAATTTAACAATGCACCTTGCAGAGCATCGGTTATCGCGGAATTTTTATTCCAACAACTCGCCTCTGTAGTTTACGAAGCAACGAATAGGAGACTTTACCGAACGCGGAGCATAAAAATGTTTGTAAAAAAATACAAGAGTAAAATAAAATAAATAATATCCGAAGCGTTTGCGCGCGAACGCGTGTCAAGTATTTAATTCAATTCGCAATATTGTCGTTGTTGTTTGTTTGAATCTACCACCCGCTTGTTCTCGGAAAACGATTGCCGCGTATTCGCCGGTAGCGGATGAAATGCGCACCAATGGTACGCGGCGACGACGATAAAACAACGAGGAGGAGCATACATCGAGACTCGAGACGACGCGAGATGATGCAGCAGCAGCAGCAGCGTCGTCGTTGACAAACTTTTTTTTTGCCGGGTAATTGGAAGCGTTTTGAGACAAAATATAAACGGAAAAAGGAAAATAATAAAAATATATCCAATGTTGTGAATAATTATTGACTCTTCGTCAAAATTTCGTTGAAAAGACGAAAGTGTGAACGGGTAAATCGGTGAAAATAACGGAAGTGCACGTAACTCGAGGGATTCGTACGAACTGTGTAGGGCGGCGTTATACATGGCGTCGAAGCTTGAGCTATCGCGCTAATTGCGGTGCTTTTGTAACGAGTAAAGGGAGTGTACTTCACGCAAGCATAAGCTCCGTTTCGCTTCGGTAAACAACCCTTCTTCTTTTGTTACACGCAAAACGTTACATCAGCAGATCGTAACGGCACGTTTGTCATCTCGATGTTTGCGACGCCGCGTAATCGGCTTTAATTTCTCGTATTGCTGTTTTTTTTTCTTTTTCCTCGACATTCTCGTAACGAAGAGATAAATTTAGTACGTTCTTGTTTCTTTTTTTCGATTTTCGTTCATGTTTGTTTGTTTATTTTCGTACAAATGAGAAATTAGAACGGAGAGTCGTAAAAAAGAAAAATCGTGAAAAAGAGAATTCGCGAGACGAAGCAAGACCGAGGCGTTGAATAAAAATAAAACATTTAAAAGAAAGAAAAAACTGTAGAGATAACGTAAAACAGTGAAAAAAAAAAGAAAATAAAAAAAAAAAAGAAATGGGTAAAACGCCAAAGAAGGCGGCCCCTGGGGGCGATGAGAGGAATTTGTACGTTCGCAGGCTCAAAGCTACTACGAGCGTGTCGTCCAAACTTTGCGATACGAAACAGCGCGAGTCGGACAATCTCAACAGGTTCGTAAAGCAAATTAGTGTCTGAAAAAAAAAAAAAAAAAAAAAACGAATGATGTACACGTTTTTGAGAGTAAAATTTTTTTAATCTTTCGGTCGGTCGATTAAAAATTTTCGAGTATTTTTGATCGATCGGAGTGGAATTAGCTACGGATAGAACGAAACTCGTACCATGGTCGTTCTTTCCCTTCCCATTGCGAAATTTTTATCCGTTCTTTTCGATACGAACGTTTCTCGTATTCGGAGAAACGTTTCTCCGATGTTTCTTCCGCTTTGCTCCCAAAAAATTTTGTATTCGATACGCCGCCTCTCATCACCTCCGGCGTATCATCATTTAGACTTTAGTATCGTATATATACGACGTGCCAAAACAGACCAGTTTCGAATTTACGCTTGGCGCCACGCATTTTTACCATTTTATTTTGCAGAGAAAAGCCCATCGGCGTACAGAAGCGTCCGGCCGGACCGACGGCAAAAGTTTTCAAGGTAAATATCCTTTTGTCTACTTGTTTACGTGTAATTTCTTTTTTTTTACCCTCGCTCATCCGCCTCTTTCGCGCATAATACTATTACAACGTTGAAACAAAGAGAGAACAGAAATGGGTTATTAATATACCATAATCGAATAAAGATAGGTATCGTTTTTTCCCGCGTTTCGTGTAAATCGGAATCGTTGAAAAGTTTCGAAGCGGCTTGCGTCGAATAGTTTTTCAATCGTTTAACGCTAGAGATTATTCCGGAAAATTTGGGACGAAGCTCTCGCTTCTCTGTTGCAGAGTAAATTGCGCAGTCCGGCAGCAGGAACGGGAAAGTCGCATCGAACACTGAAAAATCCCGCTCGCTTTCAGACCACCGCGGCTCGCAAGGACGAGAAGGCGCTCGCTCCGGCGACATCGAACGATCAACATAGCAGCGTTATCGCGCCGACAATGCAGCTGGATTCGGAAGAAGCGGCGGTACAGCTGAAAGTATCGATAACGAAGAGAGACACGAGGGAAGCCGCGCCGATCGAAGGCGCGACCGACGTGAGCACCGCGATGAAAGACGCTCGAACGGAAACGAGCCAATCGAGCGTCAATGGAAAAGTTGCGATCGAACTTACGGAAACCGAGAACGCAACGCCCAGATACGAGGATGAAAAAACGGAAGCGTCGAGGGAAAATTTGGCCGATCCGCGCGACAAAGTGGACAAAGTCGACAAAGCCGACGAATCCGGCGTGACGACGATACACGACGACGACGACGAAGCGGATAATCCCAGTTTGGAGATCGACGACGGCCCGTTGAAATTGGAAGACGAGGGTGAAGCGTCGACGATCGCGGAGCAAAACGGCCAAACCGATGAGTCTTCGAAGAGCGGGCAAAAGGAAGAGAACCGAGAGAGCGACGAAACGTCCGAACGAAAGAAAATAGCGGAAAGCTGTTCGGTCGATGTCGTCGAATCGACGACCTCGGAAGCCTTGGATTCCGGGAATTCATGTAATTTGACGCAGGACCACCGAGAAACGAACGATCGTGAAAAAGAAAGTATCGAAAACGATGCCTCGTTCGTCTCGTACGATTCTTCGATAATGTTGAAAGACGTGCAGATAAAGCTCAACGATTGTCTCAAGGACAATTCAAAACTCTTCGACGCGAGCAATGCGGACGATAGCGTAAACGCGAACGAGTCGAATCGTCACGACATGTCGTTCGGAAAGACCTTGAGAAGCATATCGGGACGCGGTACGATAAATCGTTTGAGACACGTTACCCTGCGTGAGCAACGATTTTCACCCAACAGCTCGCTCTTCGTCAATACGTCGAGAGCTTCGTCGGATCCGGAGTTTGTTACCACGGGCTGTCCACCGACGCGTTATCCGACCGATCTCTCGGATATAATTCTCAACAATGGCAGCCCCGCCGATAGAAAACGCAAAATTCTCAGTGACGCCGTCGAGTCGGCGAAAAAATTGAAAACAGAGACTACGGAGCGCGGCGGCGGTCTTCTCGACGCATCGCTCGAAATGCTCAAGAGTATTCGCAGGCCCGTCCGAGTCTCGACACCGATTGCCAAAGGCTACAGCTTCCACTCCGATCGATACAGCGACGATAAAATGATTATTAACACCGACGCAGAGCCGAAAGCGTGGTGTGTCGTTATGTAAACGAAAAATCAAGAGAAGAAGAAGAAGAAGAAGAAGAAAGGAAAAAACGAGAAGAATACCTCGAATACTTGCTTATTCGCGTTCCGTCCTTTTCTTTTTTTCTCTTTTTTTTCTCTTTGGTATGCATAACGATGATCAAACTCATCCTGAACACTCATTTTATCTCTCAAACATTGCTTCGCGTCTGGTTGACGGTAGACGCGTATTAATGATTATACCGTTCCTATCCTATCTCTCCCTTGCGTAAAAAAAAAAAAAAGAAAGAAATTACCATTTCTCAAAAATCTCAATCTTCGCGGTACAATTATCGATAGAAATATGTTAATCGGTGGATTTTCGACCGGGCGAACGGTAAAGTGCTATTTTTTTGTCTTTTTTTTTAAAACATTACTCTTTCCGATCTACCTAATTTTATATAAACAATTCAAAAACTAATAATACTATTTGAAAGGAAAAAAAAGTAGCAAAGTATGATATTCTCGTCTTCCATTTGATTTTACAAATGACAATATCTATCTGCCCTTCAAATTTTTACCGTGTATATTGAGCTTTTTTTTTTTGGGCCTCTGACTTGGATAGGAGGTAAATGGAACCATCCAAAACCGTCTCGAAACCTTGCCGAACCTTCTCGCATTTGCGTCTCACAATTTTTTTTCCTCAAACTCTAATCGTCCGATTTTTGTGATCTTTCAAAACTGTTGTTCCGTCGCCGCCGGTACCGCAAATTTTTTAATCGCCGTTTCGTCGAGGGGGCGGCGAAAATAAATGATTAAACCTCGAAGCACCGAATCTCATTGGTGAAAATTTTGAGTAGCGGCTATCAATGATTAAAGTACAATCGCGAAGTAACGATAACAAATGTATAATCATTATACGTTACCGTAAAGCTTTTTTCTTTTATTTTTTTTTACATTAGGTTATCATTATTTACGTTCGAAATGTATTCCGTAGATTAGCAAAAAGCCCAGAGTTCGTTCCTTGCCTGCATTGTCGAGAATTTTTATTTCTCAAATGGTTGGAACAAAAATTTGCCAACATATCCATGACGTTCAATAATGAGCTTCGCCAAATTTTTTCTGTCGAATTGGATCATAATTGACAACTTTGTATTTGTTATTTTTATTCCGTCAACGACACAGTAATATTGTATTCGCCTTTATGAATATAATTTTATCTATATCATACCCAAAGCTCCGCCCAAAACAATACGATACGAGTTGAAAAAAAAAAAAACAGTGGATCCGTCATTATTCGCGCGCATCTTCATCTTCGTGAACTTTATATTACGACGAATTCGCACTCCTCGAGATTACACTCGCGATAATCGTTAAAAAAAAAAAAAACAAAAAACAAACTGCGTCGACCAATCGAATCCCACCGAACGGGAGGAGTTTATTATTATTTCCCTGATATATCATTTTTTTTCTTCCTTAAACACGATAAAATTATTCGTCAATCGAAGAATTAGAAAGAGAATTATAAGTACATGTATATAGAAAGTATGAGTGATTTTTAATAAAGCCGAAAAATATGAAAATTGTATTTTAGTATCCCGCGCGTATATACTCCAGAGCTGGGCAAAGTGCATGAAGTACCGTGTACTCTTTAACGCATCAAGTACCGATGGTACTTCAAGTACAAAATATATTTTTTTTAATAGATAATAGATATTTTCGATTGGTATATTATGAAATTGGTGCAATAAGTGCATCAGTTTTTCGGAAGCTTTTACTCTATATTTGAAGTACGATACTTTAAGAAGTAGTCCAGAAGTTGAAGTGAAGTACTTGCGGTATCGCTCGCGTATCGCTCGTACGACTTGGCGAGTACGCCAAGTAGTACTGGAAGTACCGCCCAACTCTGACATATTCTTTTATCATTTGTGCAACTTGTTCGGAAAACGACGCAAAGTTATCATTTTCATAATTATCCGTGGAACCAACGTGCCGCGCAATCTGTACGATATTACGAAAGTTTTATCCGACTCCATTATTATCAGGATAACGAAGAGTTCTCGCCGAAAGTGAGTTAACGAGGTTACGTTGCACCTACGATAAATACCGAAGTATTGTTGCTCATCGTAAAATCACGTTTTCGAACAAAAGAGTTTCGTGAGAAACGCGGGATAATTTTCGCGATCGATTCGGTGGTCGTCTCGTACCGGATAACAGAGTTCGCACAGTAGGAATAACGAAGAATATTGTCAAACGACAAAATGCCCAATCGAACTCCACCCTTCGAAGCGAGTTTTCGCGCACCAGTGAAAAAAGTTTCGAACGGAAAAAATTAGGATATTTCGGAGGAGAATGCAAACCCTTCAGGATTATGTTTAGCTGTGAAAAAAGTTTTCCATGTCTCTGATAAATTGCGTCAGGCATGGAAGCGGGCTTCAAGAATATCCGAGCGAAGCATCTTCTCATCTGCATTTTCATCACTTTTGTGGTTTCTTTTTTACTCAGCGTGGTTCCATTTGCGATCGGTATGTAATCGACGAGTTTTGCTTCGATGAAAAATGTAAAAAATGTTACATAGCCGATATAAAAATGAATTTATCGTTTTTTAAAATATTTTTTCTCTTCCTTCAGACGATTGCAAATGCAAAGATGGCGCCACCGCCGACAAGTACGAGCGAAGGAGATCTTCGAGTCGGTTGATAAAGAAGTTGGGCTCGTCGGGGCATCGATTGGCCGTTTTAGTGCCGTTCAGAGATCGTTTTGAGGAATTATTGTCCTTTGCGCCTCACATGAAACATTTTTTGGATAAGCAACGCATAGACTACCATATATACGTATTAAATCAAGTAAGAAAACGGGAAAACGGGAGAGGGGACTAAAAATGATTTAACATAAAAAAAATTTGATTGAATTTACGCTATAACGAACGAATGGATTTAAACATTTTTCAGGTGGATAGATTTAGATTCAACAGAGCGTCGTTGATAAACGTTGGGTTTCTTCGAGTTAAGAACGATTTCGATTATATAGCGATGCACGACGTTGATTTGTTGCCCGTTAACGACGAATTGTCTTACGGATATCCCGAGGAGGGTCCCTTCCACGTCTCGTCGCCCGATTTGCATCCGAGATATCATTACTCGACGTTTATCGGCGGTATCCTGTTGATCAGAAGGTAACAAAAAAAACGATACATTTCGAAAGTGGAAAGTGCGTATCGATATACCTATGTGTGGAATGTTTTTATAGGATTGGACTTATAGGATTTAATTGGATGAGAATGTTGTTCGTTTGCAGGGATCATTTTGAGTTAGTTAACGGAATGTCGAATAAATATTGGGGTTGGGGTCTCGAGGATGATGAATTTTACGTGAGATTGAAGGAAGCCGCGCTCTCGGTGTACCGGCCGGAAAATATATCAACGGGAACGCGCAACACGTTCGAGTGAGTATCGACGTATTTGAGTAATTGTAGGATAAAACGAAAGTATCGATTTGTTCGATGGAATTGCAGACACATGCACGAGAAAAATCATCGTAAACGAGACACGGCAAAGTGTTACAATCAACGGGAGGTAACTCGAAAGCGCGATCGACAAACGGGCCTGGCGAACGTATCGTACTCCATGTCGGAACCGATAAACGTTACGATCGCGGACGCTCCATTGACCATTCTGAATATTTCGTTGAATTGTGATAAAACTATTACTCCGTGGTGCGAGTGCAACAAACTCGAGCAGCCGACGATCAAAG
Organism: Cryptus armator; assembly: GCA_963971235.1. NCBI lineage: Eukaryota > Metazoa > Arthropoda > Insecta > Hymenoptera > Ichneumonidae > Cryptus > Cryptus armator. The sequence goes on from OZ020237.1 coordinate 23,748,480, forward strand.
AAAAAACAAGCAACGACAAGAAGAAATCCGCTAATTCGAAAATTCTCCTCAATAAGCTCTAGCAATCGCTGGCTATTCGTATCATAGTATCAAATTTATAAATATATCGCAAAAGCGCCGTTCTAATTCTATCGTTGCCAACAACTTTTTCAACGCTAATTTATTCATCCTCGTTATATCCTTATTATTTACTTAATGTCGTTTCGTCTTTCGTTCATTTTCGAGTATACAAGAAAGATTAACGCGAACAAGAGCATTCCAACTTTTCAAACAAACGAATGTTATACGCGTGACGTATAATTCGCAATCGCAAGAGAAGAGAAATGCCTTCTTCTATTCCTCCGCAACTTGTTAAATGCTTCAAATATGCGGACACACAACGAAAACGTTATGTCGACGAATTGCGAGAGATCGTGGCGATCGCGGGTATCGCTAACGATCCAAAATCGCGCGATAAATTGTCCCTGTTGATCGAGTGGTTTGCAAGTCGCTTGAAAGATCTTGGATTCGAGGTGCAACTCCGAGAAATGGCAACTTGTCCATCGATTCAAGAAACGCATTCAACGACGGTATCAATTACGATTGTTATCAATTTCCAAATCCTTCATCGTCGCCTTCGAATTTTACGAAGAGTCACCTTGTTTTTCGACATTTTTTTTTCGTCTTACCGGCCGCATACCGTTATCTTTTCTTTATTTTCGCGTTTGGTACGCGTTTCACGAGTTTCGAGACAATTTTTAACGAGAAATATATCGCGCTTCAGGTGGAGATGCCACTGATGATATTAGCGACATTGGGACAGGGCGGTGGGAAGAAGACGCTTTTTTATTACTGCCACTTGGACGTCGTTGCCGATGCGAAGAACGACTCATCTCGGACGAAAGATCCATTCGAGATGCTGGAACGCGATGGAAAATTGTACGGACGCGGAACCGCGAGGATGAAGGGACCTCTGCTTTGCTTCATTCATGCGATCGAGTGTTTGAAAAATCTTGGACTGCCGATACCGGTCAATGTCAAGATACTTTGCGGTAATTTTGCATAAGCGCTTTCCTTATTCTCGCCTGTATTCGCGCGGACAAAGGGTAACAAAAATAAATGAAAATAAAAACACGAGAACAGAATCGATGCGCGAGGCGGGGAGCGTCGGCCTGGATAGCAGTTTGGAAGATATAAAAAGCGGATTTTTAACGGGAATCGATTGCATCCTGATAAACGACGGAGAGTGGATTGGCAAAGATGTTCCGTGCATAATTCACGCATCTCGAGGGACTTGTTACTTCGACGTATGCGTGGAGGGTCCAAAAATGGATTTGCACAGCGGCGAATACGGTGGTGTATTGTACGAGCCGATCCACGACGCGCTTCACCTTTTCAATATTCTCGTCGATAATTCCGGTCGTATAAAAATCCCTGGCTTCTACGAGGATGTCGAGCGAGTCTCTCCCGACGAGGAGGATGTCTACCGCAAGCTGAAAATCGACACGGAAGATTATCGAAGATGCGCCGCTCTGAAAAAGCTCAGACACAACGGTCAAGTCAAAGAAACTCTGATGGACGTTTGGCGATATCCTTCCTTCAATCTGCATTTCATTCGCAATCATTCGAGTTGCGATTGCGACGCGAAACTTACCATTCCGAAGAGGGTCACCGCGAGATTTTCGCTACGGTAAATTTAAACATTTTTTTCTACGGCGCAAAAACGTGTCGATGGCGAGAATCTAAACGCAAAAACACACTCGTCATAGTTTGGCTCCACGACAAAATCCCGAGCGGGTCTGCGAGTTACTGTATCGATACGTCGATAATGCGCTACGCGAGAGATGCACCCCGAACAATGTTACAGTGAAAGCGAGAGATAATGACAAACTGAATCCATGGCTCGAGGATCATTCGCACTGGAACTACGAGGCTGCAAAAATCGCGACGAAGCAGGTCATTATTATTCAGGCTTCGTCTATCGCTATGCTTCCCGTTAAAATGACAACGACAATCGTTGAATCTTCTCGTTTCGCAGGTTTACAAGGAAGAAGCTAATTTGATACGCGAAGGCAACGGATTACCGTATCTTCTTAAAATACGCAAAGCTCTGCCGGGAATAAATATCTTGGTCTTGCCGCTGGTGAACAATGAGTCGAACGCAAGCGAGGAGCATGAAAATATTTCATTGACGTGTTACATCGAAAGTACGAAGCTAATTACAAATTATTTACATCATTTGAGCGTTTTTTCTCGAAAACATTAAAAAACTTTTCGCTGTTCGACATGATTTTTTTTTTATCTTATCGGATATTCAACGAATAAATGAACGATAAAACAAAAACTATGTACACCGAAGAATCTTTGCGTCAAAACATTTTTTTGTTTTTAACAATATTAAAAAAACAAATTAAAACGGCGACGGAGTTATGAAAAATGAATATTGAATAAAATTTAATCGCCAATCGTTTTCGATAGTTCGATCGAAGTTGAAACTCGCGGCTCAAAAGCGTCCTTGAATCGTCGAATAAAGTCTTCTCGAGTATCTATAACGTACGGATCGTCGTCGCAGTCGTTGCTCTCGTCGAAGATGTCCTGCACGGTTCTGTAATGTCCGGTGTCCCCTATCGTATTTCGATCCTCCGCGGCGGTTCTCTCTTCGGGATCGAGGATACTTTCTTCGGGCTGTACCGCTCGGGCGATTCGGATCTCTCGATTTTCGCCATTTTCGCCATTTTCGCCATTTTCGCCATTTTCGCGATTCCGGCGATTTTGTCGGACGGGACGAGCAACTTGGTCGATTCGCGGGGTTTCTTGAAAAATCTTTCTCCTTGCCATCAGGCTCTGCATGTTGATCATTTTTTTCCTGTACGTTATCGCGTTCTTTTCCGCTCTCTCGACGTACTTGGAAGCCTTGTCGAGCTTCCAGTTCAACTCCTTGATACGATTGTCGCGCTGACGAATTTGGAGTTCCAATCTCTTGCGTTCCTTCTCGTTTTCCGTCAATCTCTTGTTCAATCTCTTGTTCGTATCCTCGGCATTGTTGAGCTTCAACGGGAGACCGTTCGGTAAGCTATCGCCGCCGCTATCCCGAGGTTCGTTGCCCGAATTATCCTCGATTCTTCTTTTACCGGTGGATTCTCCATCGTGACTTTCAAGAGTCAAGCCGTTCGAGGCACAAGACTTCGACCCGACATTCGTCGTCTTTGCGGTCGTGGTCGTCGCCCCCGTCGCCCCCCTCGTCCGTTCGCTCAATTTGCGAATCAATTCTTCTTGATATTTGACCTTTTCGCGCAATCGTTTGTAAGAAAATTCGTCCTCATCCGGCGATTCCATCGAGAGCTTCGACGAATTTCCATTTCCTTGCCAATTCCAATCGATCCTTTTGTCGTCAGGCGGCGATTCGTCTATTTCGAGCTTCGGCTTTTTCAGAATCGGCATTTTCATCGACGAATCGTCCATCACCGAAATAATCGAGGTAACGATTCCTCGGCTCTTTCTCGACGACTCGTTGCTCGATCTGTATTCGTATCTCTCGGTTGTCAAGCCCTGAACAATGTCCTCCACGTCCTCCTCGAGGCCCGTTACTTTGATCGTGAACGTTGATCTTCTCGAGGTGTCGCTCGAGAAGCTCGTCCCGGCTCCCGCCTCCGCGAATCCAACGCTCTTTTCGATGTCTCTCATTATCTCGTATCGTGATTTTCTCTTGCGATCTATCGCCTCGCGAATGTCTTTGACATCCTTGTCGCTCGTCGATTCACCCTTCTCTCTCGAGTATTCGAGACAATATTTATCATTATTCGCACGACCGTTCGGGTACTCGATCTTGTCGCCGGTTCCCGTTTCACCGTCGCATATAAGTCGCAACTTTCTCTCGATATCGTCGAGATCCCGATCGGATTCGAGCTGCGATTTCATTTCTGGTTTTACCCTCGCTTCGGAGTTCGTCATTGCATCGTCGACTGCGCGAACGATCGTTTGACCGTTCGCAACGCGCATACCGTTCGACGACGGCTCCGACGATTTTTTCGCTGCAATCGTCGCGGCGATGTATCGCGACGAGAAACTATTGCGAATAGTGTTACGCACCGTCGGCAACGGATCCAACGATTCGTCGAGATAATAGAAATCTTCCCGCTGTCCGTCAATTGACTTCCGTCGCTTTCTCGGTGATTTACGCGTCGACGTTATCGTGAATATCGACGGTATCGCATTCTTCTTTAGCTTGAGTCTGCGGCTCTGCGACGGTATCCACTGATCCGAATCAAAGTGAACGTGACAAAGAAATGAATTGTTCGATGGCTCCCAATCGGCTCGCGACACGCGCTCTTTCCAAATTCTACGCAAATTAGGATTGCGAGGAAAACATTTCATCGTGTAGCCCTTCTCGCTGCGATTGTTGCAGCCGATCGCCGCGCAGCCTGGCATCTTTCTTCATCGATGAATATCGAAGCGTCGAAACGATGGACACTGAAAATAGCCGAGAGAGCGATCGTTAAAAGATGTCGGTAAACATTTTCCAAGAGTTTCCCAAGCTCTCGGGTGTTGGACCTTTTCGGATGACAAAAATTTACTCGACCCGCCTTAATATCGACGCCGTTTTATTTGCCGACAAATTAAAGCGTCGTTCCACAAATTTCATTTACATTACGGATAATACACAATAACCTCCAGAATGTTTCGCGTTTACCTCGGGGTACTCCAAAAATGCTGCGCCTCTCGACGCATCTCATCGACCGGAAAAATCTTTGGCTCGTACCTGGCTAACTGTCTCCTCTTTATTCCTCTCGCGAGTGCACCGCACTCGAGACAAAGATTGTCACTTCCCGCGACTGAAAAAAACAAATTGAAACATCAGTTTTACAGCCTGAAAATACAAACGAGCGCAGTGAACCTAAAAAAAAAAAAACATTTACCAACCGCCCGATTTTATTTTTTAATCCTCGCGCTCGATACTCGCAAAATTTTTTCTCGAGAACAATGCTGCTTTTCTTCCGCGTTTCTCCTTGAGAAAGAATAATTTGGAACAATTCACTTGGCAATGGATAAATAACAACGACGCGAACAACGATCCGCTAAAATTTCTCGACAATTTCCTCTCGCGAGTTCGCCATTTTTCAAGCCGTACGAGAATTTTATTTGGACGACATCTCGCGGACGGACTATTTGTCCAGAGCGCGCAAAGTGGTCCGCGGAATCGAAATGTCGGCGAAAGTTGGGTTCTAGAATTATTTCTCTGTCAAAAACAGATGGAGAGAAAACGAGAGGACGGAAAACGATGGTCTCGGGGTGTACGATGGTAAATAATCCCAGGGGCGCCAAGTAACTTGTTCTATCTATTTCGGCTCGCGGCAAAACAAAATCTACGAAATCACCGCGATTTTCCCACTTTCCAGTCCGGGATTGAGATCAACTGACAAAAGCGACAGTTCGAACTATCGTGAAATCCTAGTGGACTCGTCTGAGGAAATGTGTTCCGTCACGAGTATCACTGTACATCGCGATACTTATCCTCGCCGTGTTTACGAAACGATATTTCCGACAAAATTGCGGCAACATTGACACTTGACATTGAAAAGAAAAAAAAAATATGGCGTTTAATTTGACTATCGGAAGTGCCATCGTGAGAATTGTTTAGCGGTGTCGGGTCGATGGACGCCGCGATAATGGCACAAGCACTGATGAGTGTCCTAAAGGCCGTGGATACGTTGAGAATTTTTCAAGAACAGAATGTCAACGGTGTGTCGGACGATGCGGCTAGGTAAATTATAAAAGTTTGTAAATAAATATTTTTTTGGTTTTTTTTGTTGCTTCTTGCAAAAAAACTTTGGCAAAATTTCTCGAAATAATAATGTTTTATTTGCGCAGGAAAGTGGAAAAAATCGCTTGCTGCTCCACGATAGCCGACAACATGTGCTTACCGGGTATCAAAACAACGACGCACTTTTCGCAAGCTCTGAGCATTTCCGTAACGCGTCTTCTTCTCATGTGCGACGATCCAGAATCGGACATTAGAATGTTGGCCGACGAGTGTCTCAACAGAATCATAAGAGTGAACCTATTTCTTTATTCCTGCCTATTTATTTATTTATTTATTTATTTATTTATTTACGGGACAAGCCCTTTTACATATTTACAGTTTATTTCATTCAAAGTAGTAATTGATAAATTGCTTTTCAACGTAAATAGAAAAATTATAATTATTATAATTATTATTAGAAAGTCGTATTATTTATTTATTTTTGCAAATAGAAGTTTATTTGGAAAAATAATAAGAGGCATATTAATCGGCTTCGTTGCGTCTTACATTACGCTAGAATTAGTTGGACTTGCATAGTCGAGAAATGAAAAATGAAAGTTTTATGAAATTTTACAGGCAATGTCGGACAGCAACGTCATAAAGGTACAATTCCAGCTCTACACGATGATAAGCAAAAACGGCTCGGCTCGGCCTTTGCGAGCGGCCCTTTGGCGCTTTGGAATTCTCAGCGACGCTATAAGGCCGATGAAGGGCAAGGCTTACGTGTCGAATTTGGTGCCGTGCATAGTAGCGATCAGCGAAAGAAGCGAGGAATCCGTAATCGAGACACTCGCGCAATCTTTGCCGTTGATCCTCGATAGTTTGGGAGTATTTATGACCGACAAAGATGTCAAGGTACGGCAAACTCGAAAAGAAGAAAATTCTCGACTATAACCATTCGTGCGGCAACGAACTCGAACAAAATATATGTTTCCAGACGCTGCTCAAAGCATTCTATCCAAATTTGTCCTCGTCTCGCGCGGTCTTCAGAAGACACGCCGCCAGTATGATATTAAATACGTGTCTCTACTGTCGAAAGCCGCGAATCTTCTTGGCTTACGTACTGAGAAACTTGATAGGTATCCGTTTTTTTTTTTTTTTTCTTCGTTCAAATGTACGCAAAGATATTAATTTCACTTAATATTCCGGAGTCGCGACGTCGTCGTGCCGAAAATAACATTTAAATGACGAATTTGCACGATCGAATTGAACAGATTCGTTAGTTCCGGTCTCCGAGACGGAAGACAACGCGCCACTGGTGATCGGAGTTCTCGGATGTCTGAGAACAATTCTGCCCCACATAAAGGCACCCACCGAGCCGGAAATCGATTCGGACGCGCATCGTCTCGATTGTCTACTGCAGATCTACAGTTTGTCTCTTCGCTACGCTAAATGGCACTCCGATCACAATATGGTGAATGCAGCTCTGGAAACTCTCGGCCAGCTTCTGCAATCTTCCGACGACGATCTCATCAAGATGTTGACATCCGAGCGAGGTATACCGAGCGGCGTGTTTACGACAACGTCGGAAAATACAACTCGCGTATCGTCGTTGGGACGCATGAGCGCGTCGACAACGACGGTTTCCGGCGAGCACTCGGAATCCCGCCTGACGCTCCTCGAGCCCGACGTACCGGAAGTCGCTCCCAACGTCGAACAATGGATAACCGAGTCCGTCGAGACGTTCGGCGGTAACGTTCTTCGATCGCAAACCGATGCACCACCGATCATCGGCAGTGTCGATGCTTCGGAAATGTCCGACAATCGGGATGACAGTTCGAGTTTGCTGCCCAATCGCTCGATAGACAGTAGGTACAAACATAATATCCGTAATAACATCTCCGTCCGGATGGAAGAATGTACGAGATTCTTCGCACCTTTTAATTGTCCCTTTTGCTATGAAAAAAATATCTAAACAAACTCGATACAAAGTCCCCGTCGTACGGTGCGACATCGGAATTCCGATCGATTTTTTTTATTTTTCTCTCTGTCTCTCACTCTCCACAGGTGAATCGATCGAACGGGAAAACGATGCGATACCTTTGTCGAATTATACGGAACAGCGTAGTAGCGGTTTGACCAGTGAAAAATCATTCGAAGATGGGATAGCGCCGGAAGAATCGCAATTTTCCGACGACTCGTCGCTGTTAACGACGTCGAACGTTCCTCAGGATTGTGCGAACATCGGATCGTTCACAGACGCCGATGTGCCTCTCAAATACGCTTGTCGTTACTTGGCATCTTCCTTTCTGCTAACGGGAAAACCGGGTCATCTCGTGGCCGACAAGTTGTTTCGCGTCAGTGTTAAATCCTTGGCATTGACCTGCATAGGAAATATTCTGAGACTCTACCCGAGTATTTTGTCGGCTACACTCGCCAAGGATCCGCTCCCCGACGGTAGTCGACAAATGATGGCCGATATATTGCTATTCGCGCGACACTCGGATCCGCAGATAAGAGGCAACGTTGCGATTCTCATTGGACAATACTTGACGGCGGTTTACGCCCGGTGCAAAGGAAGTTACGCGAACATGGAGCGAGAAATGGCGGGATTTGAAGGTGGAAAAATGGTGCCGCTGGAAAATCTCGTTGATTTATTAGTTCGGGTAATCTATTTTGTTTGACTTTGGCAACGAGCGATAACGATATAATTATAATGTTGGCCTCGTATAATAATCGTTGCAACGAACGAATGTTCCGTCAGGGTTTGGAGGACGACTCGACGACGGCTTGTCGTCAAACGTTGGTAGCTCTTGGAAGCTGTCTGAGCGTTCTACTACAATCCGAGGACGGTAGACTGGGAATCGTCGTGACTGGCAAACTTCTTCGACTGGTCGACAATCCGTACTTCCTCGTTAAAGTACAATTGGCTCGGGTACTGAGCGAATTGCCGTATATCGCGGTAAAATACGTCACGGGACGCTTCGATTTTCAAGAGAACGTTGTTAACTCTCTGCTCGCGTTACTCGCCGATCAGGATCCAAGGATACGAAGTGCCACCGGTGAAGCGATCGTCAGGTATGCGGCGGTACAAAAAAATGCCGATGCCGAACGCCTTTCTTTCTTTTCCTTTGTTTTTGACTCGATGTTTTATTTTTTCAGAATAGTACCGTCGCTGTACTATCGGCATCCAAACGAGAGCGAAGTAACGCGCAAAGCTTCTCACTTGACCGAGCGATACTTGTCGACGATCATTTCGGATCCTCTTCTGACGACGAGTAACCGGATAGAGTACAGACGCCTGGTCGACAGCCTCATCGAGCCATTCCGGTGTTTCTACGTCGAAGCCGAGACCGGCCGCTGCCGTGACAAATGCGAGGACGCGCTCTCGATAATAATCGGTCTTCTGACGGAAAAATTGCTCGTACATACGTCAAAATTTTTCGCGTACGGATGTTGCGAGACGCTCGGTCGATTGAGCGAAATTTACGCGACGACGCTGTATCCTCGGGCGTGGGACTGTTTCGTCGGCAAGTTGCCGGTCAAGAGAGAGACGAAACCGAGATCGATGGGTCGCGGAAACGAGATCAACGAGGTCGGCTTGACGAACCAAGTTTTGACGCCGATCGGTAACGGTCTCTTGTCGCTGACGACCTCGATGCTGTCCTCGTCGCCCGTGAGTCTCGATCTCGCGACTCATCGTCACCTTATTCTTCTTGCCGGTAACATTGTATCCGGCCTCGCGATTTACGGCCTGAAACCCAGCGGCGAGACGGCCAATTCCGCGAAGATGTGGAAGCTCTTCGACGACGCGACGATCGATCGTCACGTCGAATTGTTGTTCGCGCATATCGCGAGGCTTTTGAATATCTACGTGCACGTGATCGATGGAGTTCAACTCGTTCCGCCGAGCGTAAAGTCCTCGCTGCCGTCACTGCCGTCCGCTCAGTTGCTCTCGCCGCGAAGAAAATTCGTGGGAAACGAAGAAAAATCTCGCGAACGCGGCGAACGAGGAATCGGTCCTATAAAGATCGGCAAGGAGCTCACGGGACATTTCGTCCCGATTCCGCATTACATGCGACTTTACGATATTCTGAAAGCCGCTCACGCGAATTACAACTGTACGCTCGATCGCGAAGCGAGCAAGATGTATCTTGGACTTTTGCACGCGAGCCTTCGCGCATTGTCCCAAATATTGGAAATTGCCGGTACTCTCGAGGCGAGCAAATTTGCCGATGAAATTTTGCAATATCTTCAGACTACTCTGAGCCTCTCGCCCACTGCCACGGTGCAGTGCGTTCGACAATTGCTCCGATGTCTATTCGGCACCAACGTCAATGCTCGATGGACCGAATTCGAGGCGATCGGAAAATCGGATAAATTTGGGGAAAATTATAAAGACGACGGTAGAAGAGGATTGTACGCTCGGTGCTTTCAGAGGCCAGCGAGACACATGGCGGAGATGATAAAAGCCATGGGGAACAATTGCCGCGACGGAAACGAGCCCGATGCCGGGTAAGAGACGTTTTTTTTCGTTGTTGTTCCTTTTTGTCGTTCGGTTATCCAGTTCCGGAAGACAAAAGGAGAAAATGAGAAATTTTTCGAAGACGAACGCGAACACGTATTTGTTACAGGTGGATCGGGTGGATGCGAAAACGAGAAGATCGCAGGCAGATGTCGAGCGTCCTAAAGAATTTGGCTCGGACGACAGGCCAGAAGAGCTCGGTAGCCTCCTTCATAAAGATCTTCGAGCCAATGGTGATAAAATCGCTGAAACAGTACACAACGACCGGCTCGGTGGAATTTCAATGTCAAGTACTGACACTGCTGATACAGTTGGTTCAACTACACGTAAACTACTGTCTCCTCGACACCGACAAGATATTCATCGGTTTCATTCTCGATCAATTCGCATTCATCGACGAGGCACAGATAAAAAAGACGGAAATATTGTTACCGAAGATATTCAGTTTCTTCGTACATTTGTCGTACAAAAAATATCACTCGAAGAACATAATCGACGTACCTAAGATAATTCATCTGTGCGACGGATTGATGGCATCCGGACAACCGCCGTCGACTCACTGCATTCCCGCTCTCATTCCAATCGTCGAGGATGTATTTCTATCGCGTTCGTCGTCAACGACGAAAAATCCCATCGATCAGCGGGAATTGGAGACAACGCGGGAAGTTTTGATGACGACATTGCTGCGATTGATCGAATATCCGAGCGTAATCGAACTCGTTGCGAGATGCGTCGCCGAGTCGCGTTACGACGGCGACGGTAACGGCGAGGAGAAGTGGCGTCGATGGTCGCGGCTCGCTATCGACGCGATACTGCCGCTTCTCGCGTCCGGCAGGATTCGCACGGAAATTCGCGACGCCGACGTGGCACTTATGAAACTCTTCTCCGCCGTTTCGCCGACGGTCTTCAGACCCGTGGATCCACTTTTAAAAGTTCTCTTCGTCGTACCGCCGACGGCCGATGAATCGAACGTCAAGTTAAAACGTTGGCTGGCAATGGTCAACGTCGTTCTTCTGTCGCTGATCGCTTACGCCAAGGAGGAAGCCATGCTCGCTCGTCTCTCCGATCTCGTCGTTTACATGTCCGATTTGATTCATCCGCTCGCACTTCCGGACGCAATTTACATCACGGCCGATCCTCCGAGCGCCGTCGCACCGGAAAATATTATGTCGATATTCGTGTTTCGAGTTATCGCTCTCGCCGCTCGGCGAGTACGAGCGATTCTCGAGAGCGTCGAATTTTCCCAAAATTTCGCCAAAGATCGCAACGAAAGACACGCCGAACGGCGCGACGAGGGCGACGAGGGCGACGAGGGCGACGAGCGCGACGAGGATGCCCATCCGATCCGGCAGTTGGCGTTCTTTCTTCAATTGTGCATTCACATGTTCGAGTCGGGAAGTCATTGCAAAGTCGCGAATGCGACGATGCAAATGATTCGCGACAAGGACAACTCGAACATACCGATCGGCGAGCTGAACGCGCTGATGCTCGACGTGTCGAGCGCGTGTCCGCTCATCACCTGCCAATGGTCCTATCTCATGACTCTTCTCGATTACAGTCAAGTACCTTTTTGGTCGAACATCATGGGAATTCGGGAAACCGGTTGGAACACGGTTTTTCGCGAAAATTCCGATTCCGATAATGAGAACAGCCTCGAGAACAGGGAGATCGGTATAAACGCGAGAATCGTTCGCGAAGCCGGAACGATACTCTTCTGCGATCACGTTTGCGAAAATTTGAACGACGCCGAAGCGCTTACCTGGCTTCTGGTGAAGCGCATAGAGGAGACGATAAATTTGTCCGGCGAACCGCCGGTCCGAGATCTCGTAACGACGGCGGTTCACAGAAATCCCGCGGCGAGCGGTCTTCTCGTTCAAGCGATAGCGGCCCGTTGTCTCGATCTCGCCCGACCGAGTTTCGTCAAGCGACTGTTGAGGTGCATGGAAGCGGCGCATCAGTCGCAGAGCGGCGCGGTGATGATGGCTCTCGTTCCGCGATTTCTCGAATCGAAGCATCTAGCGCTATCGCGAATGGCCTCGAAGATTGCCAGTCGTCGAGCCGAAATCCTTCTCGCCTCGAGGCTCGACGAGGCGCTCGAGCAATTGCCGCGCGAGGATCTCGCGCGACTAATGGAGAATCTCGGAGAAACGAGATTGGCGCGAAAGCACGCGACTCTCGTGAGCCTGATGAACAAACTAGCCGCGGCGCATTACGATCTGTCGCCGCTCGCGCTCGAGCACAGTCGTCCCTTCAATCCGTCCACCGTCAAGAATATACAGCTCGATCGTCGATGGTTCTTCTCGCAGGTGAAGCTTCGATGTTGTCGCGCGGGCGTTGACGCGAATTTTCCGGAATCCGCCCAATTGCTCGGCAAACTCGAGCTCGACGATTGCGACGAGATTTTCGACTCGCGCGAATTCGATCTCAGGATTCTCGTCGAGTGCGTGAGACACGGCGTACGCATGACCGGTGAGAAATTTCGCGAATGCGAATTCAACGGCGAGGAAAAGCCGGCGGAGCCTTGCGCTCTTTACGTATCGGCTCGACGTTGCATACTGCAGAAGGTTCGGAACATCAACGAGCTAGTGCCGAAGCCCCGTAGGATCTACGATCCCTCGACGTCCGAGAATAATCCGAAAATCGTCAAGTACGCTTCGAAATTCGGACAATTTTTGGAAGATTCCACGTGCCGGCAAACTTTTTTCACCGTCGTACCGGCGGTGACGAGTTACGTCGGGAGCATCGGAGATCTCGAAAGATTGTCAATTAACGCGCGGGACGACAAGTACGAGGAGGATTTGGCGAAATTCGCTCTTTTATGCATGGAAACGTCTCACTGGATGATCGATCGTGACGAGAGAGGGGCGAGAAGGTTGAGACCGCACGAGCTTCAATTGACGCTCAATTGCGCCGAGGAATTGCTCAATAACGCCGATATATCGAACGTATTCGGCAGGGAGAATCATTACGCGTGGATCTGCTCGGCGTCCAAGTGTCTCGCGAGACTCGTCGACGATTGCTCGAAGAGGAGCGGCAATCCATTGACGATATCGCGCGACAACGCTTGTTTGAGCGAGGCCCTCGAACACGAGGAAACGAAATACTACGCGAACGCCTGTCTCGAGATGAGCGCTCTCGTTTGCTGGTTGGAAGATTCTCCAACCACGACGACGACGACGAGACGAAACAACAACGTACCGGAATTTATGCTGAGGACATTGAAGAATTTGATCGTCGCGGTGGCTCGTCGTAGTCCGGTCAATACGTTCGTTCTGACGCCACCGCTCGCGTGGAAGCACGGCTGGCGCCCCGTCGCCTCGGGTCCGACGAGATGCAATTTTCCATTGCTTTCCGCGGAATCGTGTCTACTCCAGGAGGTCGACATACTCGAACAGTTCGTTTATCGAATTACGCTTCTCGGATGGACAACGCGTCTGCAGTTCGAGGAGATGTGGATGGCTCTGTTGAGCGTGCTGAGCGCCTCGCCGAACGACAATCTACCCGTCGACGCTCTGCAGTGCCGATCGACGAGCCTCGCGGTACAAGCGATAACCCGACTGTTGAGCCTCGCGCTCTTGTTGCCCTGTCCCGGCAATCCGGCCAACAGCGCGCCCATTCGTCATCCGCGAGATCCGCAACTGGCGTTGCACAAGAGAAGCTCGCAGCGTTTGTTTTTCGTTCAGAGTGTACTGTCCTCCAAGTACGAGGACGCTCTCAACCCCGGCAAACGAACGAACAACGGGCCGAAATTCGAGCATCTCTTCGATCGCGCTAATATCGAGAGATACCCCAATTCCGATGCCCGCCACTTTTCCTACGGACAACTATCGATAGCCTACCTGTGGTCGGTATCCTCCCTTCACGAAGATAAATTCAGTTCGTCGGTCGTACAACTAAAGGAGAGAAGAGATCGCGCCGTTGAAACGGCGAGACTCGATCTGGCATCCTGTCTCCGTTTTCTCATCGAATTATACGCGAGATGGATGGCACCGAAAGCCAATACACCACCGAGGTTGCTCAACGAGATCGTCGTGTCGCTCTTATCGATATCCGAACTATTCGTCGAACGCTCGCAGTTCCAGTGGATGCTCGACGCGTGTATGGAAATTTCGAAAATTCATACGGTCGACAACGAAATTTTGCATCACTATCTGGTCGTTGCCGTTTGCAAAGCGGCCGCGGTTCTCGCGCCTCTGGTATACGAACGCGTATTGCCTGTATTAATCGAATCTTTCGCCGTCGGTCGCGATCGCGCGACCGCGAGATCGCGATCTTTGGCCCAAAAGTCGTAAAGCGTTCGAAACTGACGGCGAAAGGCCGAAGACAGGGGGAGATCGTGATATATTCTCCATCGTACGAAATATACAACAAGATATTTGGCGTTTTTTTTTTTTCAGGACGTCGAAACGTTGGAAAAGGTGAAACGTTCGGTCGACATGAGCTTAAAATCGAGCTTTTTGCCCGCGAGAATTACGGCGCTTCACGGAATCTTGTATCTTTTGGAAAGCGCGGTTTTGGCGAATTGCGAGGAAACGATGAACGTCGTGCATCCTTTAGCGATAAAGTACATCCAGAAGCACATCGAACTTCACGAGGAGAACACGCAAGTTTAACTTTATTTTTGTCGTGATTATTCCATCGAGTGTACAGGCTGAAAATGGTCAATGGTGGTCGCGCGCATTTAGGGTTCTGGGACAAAGCGAGGAGCATCAAAGAATCATGTGGGCTCTCGTGTTTTTCCTTCTTGAACACGCCGAAGACACACCGCCCGATGCCGAAGCTCCCGCTGTTCTCGAATTAGTTCTCACGCTAGTCACCGTACCAAATATTTCGACGGATCTTCACGCGACTCTTCTGCAGGTTCGTTTTTATTCGACTTTCTTTTAGCCTCGAACTCGCACCGCGTCGAGCTTCGCATGACGACGAGCTTGTTAAATCGCAGGGACTGGAACGATTAATAGCGACGCGAAGCGTCGTCGGCAGAGTCGCCGATCAAATCGTAAAAGTTGCCGTTGAACGGTTGCGGCAACCGAGTCCTCTCGTCGCGATGCCGGCGCTGCAGCTTCTTCTTACTTGTATGTACACCGAGTCGGCCGACCGATTCAATCGTCCGGACGCCGAGGAACCGCTTCCGGACATCGAACCCGAGGCGCTCGTTCGCTCGATCGAACGAACGTCCGCGATATTCGATCGAATCAAGCGAGGATATCCCACCGAGGTTCGAGTACTGTGCGCCGTCCTTTCCGAAGTTCTCGCCGATTTTTTTCCACCGTCGGACATACTTACCAAAGTAATCGGTGAATTTCTGTCTCCGCAACAACCGCATCAGCGTCTCTTGTCCGCGGTCGTTTTCAAGGTACGCCCGCTTCATTCTCCTTCTCTCCACCTAAATTCTCACTCGCGAATTATCAAGGAAACATAAATAATTTCAGGTTTGCGAACGCGTAGCTTGCAACGGTGCGCAATTGAATCTATTGCAGGACTGGATAGTCTTCAGTCTGCCGAATTTCATTCAGAGCTTACCGTTGACAATGTCAACATGGTGTCTCTCTTGTTTCTTCATCAGTGCCTCGACCAATCCGTGGCTTCGGGCTTTGTATCCTTTCAAACCTAACCCCGAATTGACGTCGTCATATTATAATCACAGGCTATTTCCCTTCCTTCACTCTTTCGTTAACAAAGATTTCCGCACGTTCAATCGAGGATTGGAAAATACGAGTACGAGGACAAGAAGATACTGTGCATCGCCGCTTCTGACTTTTATCACCGGGTAATGTTGTCGAAAGCATACAGGAATAGCAATGGAATATAGTAGTTTTATTATTATTAACGTATCGATACTAATTTTACATTTATCTTTCGACAGTTGTCCGATAAGATTCAGAAAACGGCATTCGTCGATAGTTTCGAGACTGCGGCAAAGGAACTCGGAACTCCATTCACCGATATCCTCGCATCTTTCTAGAAGAAAGGCTCCTCTTCGCTCTCCTACTTTTGGCTTCTAGCCAAATACAAACAAAAAAAAAACAAATAAGATTATAGATTTCCAAATTCTCGCGTACGCCAACGACGGAGAGTCGAAGGGGAAAATTTAGACCAACGCACCGTTCGTCCACTTGCCCGCTAATGTGTATAATTTGTATGTATGTATGTAATGTTATTGATTCATTTCTATCGCTGTTAAATTCGGTTGGGCAAAACGGCCGATACGGTGCGAAAACTCAATAATAAGAAGTATTTTCCGACTAATATCGTGTATTTGAGTATTTTTTTTCAATCTAGCGTCCCCGTGCTACTTGTGGTTTTTTCGATGAAAATTGATAAATTTCCGTGAGAATTAGTTGTGCCTTTCGCTGCAGGACTGACGGATCGATATTCCGGGGCTATTTCTGTGAAAACAAGCGTGCTTTTCTAATAAAGAAAAATCTTGTCAAAAAATCTCTTGCGATTAAATGTTTGCAGGGCTGTTGCTTTTTTTTTTTACACGAGACGTATCTTTATCTTCTTTTTTTACATGCAAAATGAAACTCTGCAACTTGTTATATTTTAACGCGATCGGGGTAACATTCGTAGAAACAATTAATCGCAAGGAATGAAAGAGGGAGGAAAAAAAGAATTTTCGGCGTTGAATATTACTCTCACAACGTTACTGTCACAACGTGACAGCGTTGGGGCGTTTGCTTTTGTTTTCAAGTCCGCGCCGATTCTCGAATACGGACGGCACGCGGAGCTTCCGTGAAGATTCAATCGAATCGTTGTTGTCGAAGCGCCTCGCCATTTTATCGTAAAATGACCGTCTCAGTTTTTCTTTAGCATCCCTTTCTCTTCGAACGTTGAGCCTGTACCAGTAGAGACGAAGAGTGGCCCAGTAAAAAAATTCGGCAAAAGATATGACGCTACCGCCGAGAAATAATCCCGCCGCACCGCCGACCGACGCTGCGCGCCGACATCGAGCATCCGTGAAAATTCAACATTCATGAAAAATCGATTCTGGACAAACGAACGCGGAATTAATGCCGAAAGCCACCGGAATACTTACCCATGAAGTCATTGAAACCGAATAGAAGCTCTCGGCATACTTTCTGTTTGGGAAATTCCAGCCAAACATTACAAATCGTGTCGTTCGGAGATCCCAGTTTCCTGTAAGGCGTGTAAAAAACATTTATATATAATCGCGTTTACCACACTCTCAGTCATTCGGCGTACGTTGATAGAGTTATATATCGCACGAGAATTTCATCGTTTCAACTTTTACAAATGGAAGGAATTTTTTTTCGTTTTTTCCGTTTATGGTTTGACGATGGTTAACTGGCGGCCGCGGGATGCCAATATGATAACGAAGCAATATTGAATTGTGATAATTCGTTGTCATTGAACGCAAAGATAGTGTTGAGGGGTGCATGGGGTTGCAGGCATATTCGCCGGTCGATAACATACAAATTTGTCTGTTTGTTCGTCTTGTCTTCGTAATGCGAGGTATCGCAGTTGTGATAACAACCGCAGCTGCTCGCGACAGTCGAGTTGATCTTGATGAATTCCGAACGATGTTTGGCTATGCAGAGTTGCTGTTTAGATCCGCAGACGGGAATTCCGGCTGAAAGAAAAACATCATTTTTAAATAAATAAAGTTAAATAAGTGACAAAAGCGCGCATGCTGGGTACAAATAACACACTACAGTGATTTATGCTTTAATAAAAGTGCGACTTTCGGGGCACGCGTTGCAGGGGACACGGCAACGGGAAAAAACGAGCGACTTTTGTGCGGATCCGTTACTTTTATCGCGTAATATTGCAAACTCACGAATAGGTCTGGCAAAAAATGGATGACAACCGCAATGTTTTCGTATTATTCCATATTTGCATTCCAGAATGCACATGTTCCGTGTGTAAACGGGCCACATAGTAAGACCGCGCTCCGGCAAGATTTTGCACTTTCTCTGCGACGGCGATAACTTTTTTACATCCACCGACGAAGTTATCTCTTGCGGAATAAATTCCAACTGATTTATGCGTCGCTGAGCGGAATACATTCCGGCCTTCTCGAATTCGGGCACCTCTTGCGGATGATAGGCGCTTACCTGTCTCAGACAAATACCTTTTTCTTTTCTTCATTTTTCGACACTCGAGTTTGCATTATACTCAATATAATTAGTCGAGTTACTCACATGTACCGAATCATAGGTCACCCCTAAGGATCGTCCAATTTCGTGTGATTTCCAAGTTAATGCCGGAAGCTCGTCCGGCTGTGGCACGATTGTCCAGTTGTTTTCCATCCAATACCTTTTTTTATGCCGAAGGATAAAAAAAATCGTGAAGCTTACTCTTGCAATATATGTAATATAAAGATATCATGAATAATATAGTGCCGGGGGCGATGCGACGAAGATTTTCAAGCTCGCGTTTCTAAGGAGCGAAGTTTATTAACGGAAACGACTTTTGTCAAAAAAAAAAACAATATATATATATATATATATAAATATATAAATAAGAGTCTCTCTTTGCGTACGTGTAAGAAGCGTATAGAGCAACCGTGCTGTAAAATATCTGGCATATTCCTCTTTCGGTAACGATCCAAGCTCCAAGCGTATCGTCATCGTGATTATTTATTTTCGGATCATTTTTCAATTCCCAGATTATTGTAAGCCATTTTTCGGCCTTCACCGCGTTATACTGCGGTGTTTGATCCATATTCAAATACGTCGCGTTGGCGAGAAAAATGAAAAATTCTCTCGCTTCCAACGTGTCTTCGATTCCATGTCTGAAATATCTCGAAAACATTGAAAATCTGCGTTCTTTCATTTTTTCGCTCGGGCAAGGAACGTTAAAAAACGTCGCGAAATATCATGCATTTCGCATATAGACATCAGCGTCAACGGATAATTGTTTGTTATTTGGGAAATATAGGTATATATATATTTTTTTTGTTCGCTTCGCAGTTTGGACGTATTTATTGAATTATTTTTACCTCTTGAATACCTCGGGAAAGCGATCTTCGTCGACTCGTACCGTCGGACAGAGTAATACAGCGGGTTTGGTAACTTTGTAGTGTCTAAAATCACGATCGAGGATGAATATCGTTGCTTCGTTTTGAAAACGGTGCCAAAAGTTGAGCGATAGAAGTATCAGACTCGCGAAGGCTACGCCGATCAACACTGCCGTGATGAATCTTTGAAATGAGAAACCATTTTTTATTCTCTTTTTATTACTTATTATTGCGCGCATTAATTTTTCGAGAAAAAAGATTATTGTATAAGATGTATAAGAGTGTCCACCGCGGGAACTTCTCGTTCTAATTTGCGATAACTCGCAACTTCTTTTTTTTTTTTCATACAACGACACAAATTGGGGAACTCGAAAAAAATGTATGGATATTAAGATGCTCGAAGAAAATCCTTAATTTTTCCGTTCGGCCGATTCACAAACTTGGACTTGCGCGAAAATGTTCAATACAAAGAGTACAATAATCTGTACTCTGAGAAAGAGTGCAATAATCTCGATGAGCCGACGAATAAAAAATTTGAACGTTCGTTTCGAAGCACCCTAGTATTTAGGTATACGTCCATATACGGAACGGCAAGACGACTTAGTCTTGCCTCTCGACAGGGTGACGATGAGGCGCGACCAGGTGATTAAAGCCGTGAACCGTTGAAGAGCGAGCAAAGTCGACGAAGTACTTTCCAACGGCGGTGGAAGCTTTAATCGTGTTCATCCCCATTTTTGTCGGGGACACCCAAACTTTCGGTTGATTTTTACGCATGCGCGCGTCACCCACCAGTTCGTTCGTAAAAAAATTATCGGTTGTCGGGAATTTTTTCTTCTTCTTTGTCCCATTCTTTTTCCGCCACCATCCAATCGTATCCGTCGATTCTCGATCGATCTTCAATTGTCGCGTCATTTTTTGTTTTTCTTTTTTTCCGTTCGCTATATTTTTTTTCACACCACCACGACGATGCGATCCGGGGTTGACCAAAGGATTGGACGCGACTGAGCCATACTTTCCAACGATTCGTCCTAAAAGCCTAACGGAGGGAGCCGATTTATTTCTAGATGCGAAGAAAAAAAAACAAAAAAAAACACCGGGCGACGTAACACCGACACACGTGGCGTGTCCTCGTTACAACTGCAATTATCGATGGAAATCATTTCTTTATAATGAGTTTTGTAAAGGGCCACGTACGATTGCTGATAATGCGAGCTTGACGAGCACGAACCTCCCACATTCGTTCGTGTTCGTTACTCGGTCACTTCGCCACTTCGCCACTTCGTTACGTTGTAATTCGGACGGAAACGATTTTTCGAAACGAGTTCGTGGAAAGCGACAAGTACAATCGAATTCGCGAGATAGAATGGGGATCAATCCTCAAATTGCGTTAGAGCATCGATGGATTTGATGGAAACCTTTTGAAAGAAGAGGAAGAGAAGAAGAACGGCGGTTCGTGTTCACCACCGCAATGATATACCTATATACGTACGCCCCGCTTTTTACCGATACTTTCGTCGTCAGGTGGAAATTCTGTTGCAAATTAAAGTACTACTTTATTTAACATCGTGCGAGAAAGCCGTGCGTGCATCGTGCATTTCTCGCACTAATGAAATAAAATTTTATACGGTTTATACACGTTGTGTATAGGTTAAATCTCTATAGTATATAAAAAAGTCGGTTGACCAGCTCTCCAACGAAGTAATACATCTATTATGGTGATTGTCAGAATGGCTGCCCCGCACCGTAAAATAATAACAACAAACTTTTGCTTTGTTCGCTTTGAAAGTCCAGTCGAGACTCTTCTGTCGCGACGATCGATCTCGTATCGATCATCTCTATCGTCGTCGTGGCGCTCGCACACCCCTAACTGTAATGTCGTGTGTCAACGCGAATAGTCAGCTACATATTCGTTACAATATTTATTTATTATTATTACGGTAACAGCGAAGCGCCTTGTACAGTGGCCTTGACGGCCGGATAATTCTACGGTACGTACATTTTTTTACTACGATAAGACTTATTTCCTACAGGCGACAGCTCTAGCGGTCGATCATAGAACACAGTATTTTTCGTCATTGAGTTAAAATCACTTGATATGCAATTGATAAAAATTTAAATGTTAATTGTTGACGGATATTTTCGATTTGTGCAACGACGCGTCTTTTAAAATAAAATAGGTAATTCGTACAATTGACAAATTTAATTTAATTTTGCAATTATATTCGAAATTTTAATCGATCGACTTTCCGCTTTCGGGACGCCGAGACACTGTACCGGTATAAACGAAGTGTCGCCCAGTAGAGAAATTCGACGAAAGATATGACGCTACCGCCGACAAAGAGTCCCGCGGCTCCGCCAACGGATGCTGCGAGGTCGAGCGCATCCGGAAAGAAATTCGATAAAATGAAAATATTATTCGAGGAGATTAAGGAGAAGAAAAAGACGGGGCTTGTACTCACTCAAAAAGTCATTTATACCGAATAGAAGCGTTCGACGTATTTTCCGCAGGGGAAATTCCAGGTCGATCGTGACCGTTGAGTATGGCCCGACTTGTCTGTAACGGTTGCAAACGAACGATTTTACACGCCATCAAAAGGTCTCATTCATTCGAAGCATTAATCGGCGCGCATTCTAATAATAGCAGATATATACAATATATTTCAAGTCGCGACAGCGTACATCATCGAGTATGCGTTTCCCTTCGGTTTGTAGGATGTTGTATCGCAGTTGTAATAGCATCGACAGCGTTGAGCGACGGTCGCGTTTATGCGCGTCAACTCCCGACGATGTCCGGCTATACATTTTAGCTGACTAATTCCACAAACGGGAATACCGGCTGAAAATGAATGAAGAGCGACGAACATTCGAGATAATGTAATAAATGTTGTTTCCGTTCGAATTTACGAAAACTTACGCATGGGTCGGGCAAAAAATGGATAACAACCGCAGTGTTTCCGTATCAATTGATATCTGCACTCCAAAATGCACATGTTGCGCGAATAAACCGGCCACATAGCGAGACCGCCCTCCGACAACATTTTACACTTCCTTTGCGATCTCGATAGACTTTTCACGTCCGACGACGAAGTTATTTCTTGCGGATAAAATCGCATGTTGTTGAGCGATCTGTAAGGGGCCAACATTCCTTCCAACTCGAATATCGGCACCTCTTCCGGATGATACGCACTGATCTGTTTTAATCAAAACGTACCGAATTCGCATCGGAGAAAAAAAAATTACGCCGTATGGCGTAACGCGACATTTATACTCACTCGTACCGAATCATCCGCTACTTGAAAGGATTGATGAACTTCGCGCTCTTTATAATTGAACGACGCAAGCTTCGCGGCTTGCGTCACGATAGTCCAATTGTTTTGCATCCAATATCTTGCAAACGGATCGAAGAAAATAAAACAACTTTTTCAAAGAAAAATCTCATCCATTTGATATTGCCGTACTTACGCGTGAGAACTGTATTCCGCGACGGTGCTGCAAAATATCTTGCATAATCCTCTTTCGGTGACGATCCAAGCTCCCTCGCGATCGCCTTCGGGACCACGGATACCCGGATCGCTCTTCAGCTCCCAGAGTATGGACAACCATTTTTCGGGCTTCACCGCGGTGTACGGCGGTGTCTCATCGATATTTAAATACGTCGCGTTCGCGATAAAAGTGAAAAATTCTCGCGCCTCGGGTGTGTCTTCGATTCCGTGTCTGGATAAAATTCGTAACGTTTTCATCGATGAAACAACAAATTCTCGCCGATATTGCGCGGCATTGTATTTTTCAAATTTATCTTTCCATCTTGTGTAATAATATTTCGATAAATCCAACGATTAGTCGAATAAATCAATTTGCCTTTTGAAAACGTCGGGAAACATGGTTTTGTTGACTCGTATCAATGGACAAAGTACAAGAGCGGGGAGTGTGAAATCGTACTTCTTGTAATCACGCCCGACGACGAATATCGTTGCCTCGTTTTGATAACGACTCCAAAAGTTCAACGAGAGAAGTATCAAACTCGCGAAGGCTGTCCCGATGAACGCTATCGTGAGGAATCTTTCGATGCAATGTTTTTCATTATCGACCGCCGTCGGTTCACGTTCGAAGGGTGTGGAAACACTCGCGCAGCCCCTGTATTCGCCAAATTACAAACGTCTCGGGATGGCAATTTTTTACCTGTTTCGTTCCGATTTTCAAAAATTGTAATCCATTGTTGTGAAATCATTGATCATTGAGAAAGCGAAAATTATTCTCATCCGGGCAATTGTCGGACGAAGACGCTAAAAATGTCTATTTGCTTGAGAATGTTCGAAACCTTGAGAAAATAAAATTAACGAGCATTTTCGTTGCCAGCCGGACACGGGGTATTTGATGGGGTGCGCGGAAGAGTGTTTCGCGTTACACCTCAAAAGTAAGACGATTTTATTCGACGAAGAATATCTTGCCTCTCGACGGGATGACGATGAGGCGCGATCAGATGATTGAAGCCGTGAACCGTCGAGGAACTGGCAAATTCGACAAAATACTTTGCCAATTTAGTCGAAGCCCGAATTTTCTCCATCCCCATTTGCGTAGGCGACACCCAAATGTCTGGCTTCTTCCGAGCAATGTGTCCATCACCCGACAACTCATTCACCATAAAACCATCGAGTGTCGGTAATATTTTATTTTTCCTTGCATTCTTTTTCCATCGTTTCATCTTGCGCGTCGTTGCTGTTCTTGTACTTGCCGATTGTGTCATCATCGTTTTCTTTGGTAAGCTCATTTTATTCGTCACTGTAACAATATAATTTGTTATTTGAAGACAATGCGAAAAGCCTCGCGCTCTGTAACGATCAACACTGTAAGCCAATTTTTTCGTCAATCGCGCGGTGGGCTCTTTCACTCGATGTTTCTCATTTTTTCTTGTTGTTTTTCTCTGCTTTCCTTTTTCTTTTTTTTTTTTCACGTGTCGCACCGCATTGTATAAAACAAATACCTAATTATGCCTCTATGTCAAGAAAAGGCTATAGCTTATCAATTTTTCGTGCAGTTTCGAAAAATTCTTTAAAGAATGTATAATGTAAAATGTAGTTTTTCCACCAACAATTGGACCGTATGCAAACTTACTTGATTTTTAGATGCGGTCTACACGGTAAGAGAAATAAATAAGTATCTTAGCCGTTTTGTCGGTATCACCCAAAGTTACTTGTCAGTGATATGCCGTTCCTCGTGAGTTACGAACACAACCAGTTTAAAAAGCAGGCAAAAGACAAGAAGCAATTTGGTTCGTAGATGCGAGAAAGCTCGAGCGGTATCGAAACGCGGCATATGCCTCGTTAAAATTAATTATTTAACCACCGATACAAATCACTTGCGTGAAAGTCTCGTAAAGCGGAGGTATGGCTCGATGAGTTGATAGAGTGAGCTTGACGAACACGCGATCTACCGTCGTTTCACGTTCGTTCGATTTGAAATATGACAAATTTGATGTAGAAGTACGAAGTAGAAACGGAAAAACGGCTGTAGGTATCTTCGATGCGGCTGCTGTAATATATGTATGCGCCTAATAAAAACAACAACAAAAATTCTCTCGTATAAACGAACGCTTTTTTTTCGTGCGGATACGAGCAGCGGGGATACGAGAAAGTAAAATCGTAGTCTTTTGTTTTACAATGTACAACGACGACGAAACATCAGTGTCATATTCTATTCAACGCCACCACCGCTGTGCGGGAGGCGAATACCGTAGCGATTTAACTAGTAATAGGGTATATTATATTAACCGTAGACGAGTGTGTATATCGACTCTAAACACAATAATAATACAAAGGATCCGGATCTCGAGCGAGCGAAAAAAAAAAAAGGCGTGAAATCGAGGGTTTAAGCCTCGTCGATCGGTCGTCTCCTGTTTCACCGTAAATCGGATACAGCTACCGTGATTCTTCTTCATTTTTCTTCTTACGAAAATAATATAAAGAAAAACTTGACGATTTCATTCTATCGAACACTTTACCGATTTTCGCGAAACGTTGAAATTTTTTAATAGGTACAGAGATTGTAGTCTCCGTCAAAGCTATGCTTCTACTTCGCGAACTGAGAGTTATTCATGACGAATATTGAATTTTCCTCGATTACTCGGCAAATTGAGATGATCGGAGATAAATTTATCACGAAGGCATTATGCGATCCCTGTCATTCGATTTCCAATGGATCGGCATTGCCCCGGCGTCAAAGACGGCAGATTGCATCCGACGCTGATCTCCACGGTTACGTTGAACTCGAGCGAATTCCCGAAGACGCAAATCCCCGAAGTAAGCGCCGATCGAAACCTCAACATTGTCCGTCGTGTGACTGTCAATCGGTTACCGGCGACCATTCACCGGGTTCGCGATTCAACGATACTCCGGGACGCAAGTAGGCAACGATAAGTATATCCTCCGCGCGATATATTTTGACATCGTCGAGATGAGAAACGATTCGAAATTCAATTTAACAACGCCCCGATTGAAAAGGTGTACCGCCGTTGCTCTCGATTGACCTTTCTTTTCCGATAAAGGAATCCTGAGAAACTCGGACCGGCGCTAACCCAGCGCACGAATTACTCGACGTCGAAAGTCGCGAGTTTCCCAATGAGTCGCGTTGTCGCTACGTCGCCAAGGTCTCGGAATATCGAGCAATGCACCACGCACCAGCGTTATCATTCGTCCGGTATTTTGGTTCGTCACAGCCAGGATCGTAATACTCTTGAAAACGCAACGATTCCTCGCCGTTCGCGAAAGGACGAAAATATCGAGGAGCCGGAATTTGCGAGTGAAATTGTTAATTCCGGAACGCTGCTCGGAATGGCAGAAACGGATTTTCGGCTTCCCAATAAAAGCATGGATTGTAGAAAATTTCGTAAAGAGTCCAACTTCCGATATCACTTGCCATCCGGTGTAATCGTTTATTTCTTCATTCTCACTTAATGTCATCTTTCATCGCCCGATACACTATACCTGTATCGTTGAAATGTAGTTAGAGAAAAGTTTCATTTAAAGGACGAAAAATTGAGTTGCAGAAATATCGAAAATATTTATAAAATTTTCCCAAACTTCCTCGCGTGATTTTTTATGATGAAAAAGCGATTTTATATATCAGGCTTTTGGGTTAGGAGCAAGGAGAAAGAAGGAAGGGCGGTCAATAATGAATGGGGACTGAGGGCGGGATTTCAGTGTTCCACTGCGGGGCAATAATGCGGGGACGCGGTAGCGGCGTAACGAGTTTCATTTTGAACATATGTTCGATATATGCGGCGACGTCACGCCATTTGAAAAAAATAAATAAAAATATATTCAAGTACTTTGCATCGAGACGCTGTCCGACGGTCTCTCGCCAATTATTTTTATAATTCGATCGATTCGCCACCAGGAGCCACATTGGGAGCGACAAATTGATCGCTTGCCCGATCAACGATGTCAAGATTATTCACAATCGAAGCGATGGCACTCGTCGCGACGGGTGAGCGTTCGCGATGATTGTCGAGTGGATGAAACGGAAGCGCGGATGGAAATCCAATCGACGGATACGCGAGACGATTGGCAATACGACAGAGATCAACGAGAGCCGAAGGACCTGTGCGAGGGTGTACGGCAATTAGCGAGACTCGGGAGTGCCGGATGGAATAAACAGCATCGGGAGCAAACGGAGCGGCGCGAGGACTCGCGAGAAACGCTCGAAAGGATCAATCGCCTCGTTAGCAAACTTCCGATATCGCGACAGAGAAATGGCAATCGCGTTGCTACGGTCTCGTCACCGGAGGAACGTCAGTCGAAAAAAAAAAATTCAATGGAGCAGGTAATTCCGATTATAATCAATTGAGGAATACGAAAGAGAAAATAAAAAAAATGTCGCAGCTGTGCGCCGCATACAGGTTCGGCGGGATCAATGACAGGGACAATAATGAGATCTTTTTTGGAGAATTTCGTTCGTTCGATGTAAGCGAGAGCCACGAAAGTCTTCGGTATCTTCGATATTTAAGCAAAATGCCGGGCACCTCTCGTCGTCCCTATTATTGACATTTCATCTTTGTTGTCCCTATGCTTGACCCTATGCTCCTGGATTCTTACCACAGCCCACGGTGGCGATTTCTTTTCACAATATATGCATCCAATATACATTTTCATCAATATATAGCCGCGTGATACATCGAGGATTTTCACCGCACCTGACGTGAGTTCAATTTTTTTACGCAAAAAAAGAATAATCGAAAAGTGTCAGTGTCAGCGAACTTTGCAAATTTCGCGAAACCGGACGACGGTAGAATGACATAGATATACAATAACTTCCCCGAAAATACGAATGAATGGGACATCTCTATATCGAATTTGTAGAGTTTTTCCAATAAATCACGATGTCTCTGTGATACAGTTGAGAGACCGGACGTCGAAGAGCGACGAGCCAGCGAAGACCCCGCCGGCTAATACTACTCGTCACGACTCGAGCGCAATGAATGCGAGTACCGGTCCGAGTATAGGAGTGTGTGCGGATGTTGGAAAAACTTTCGAAGAAGAGTTATTTGATATAGAGCTCGAGAGTTGCCGAGACGCGAAGGAGAACGAAGAGGGAGAGGAGGAGGAGGCGGCCTCGAGCGAAACCGAGGAAGAAGCGAGACAACTAGCGGCGTCGAAGGAAATGCAAAAATTTCGGCTCGAGCGACAATTAAACAAAATATCCCATATATTTGGAACGAAATTGAGCGAGAAAAATCGAGTTGCTGCTCCTCATCGAGCCGATGAATACGAGGAGAAAAAAGAAGCTAACGATTGCGGAAAGTCGTCTCTATGGAGAAAAGGAACTCGCGCTCTCGAGTGTTTCAAAGGAACGAGAGATAAAAAGGAAGTTAAGACGAATGGAGTGTCCAAGCGGCCTTCCGCAACAATTCGGAATTTCTGGGATCGATCGGATCCGGAATTGTTAACTTACGAAGACCGCGAATCAGCGGACGCAAAGAATACACACGGTTGGCAAGGACGGGGAGACGCCAAAAATGAAACGGACGATAAGATGCACGGGGAATCGAAGCGTCATTCTTATTGGACTCTTTACGATCTCAAGGATCCAGAATTGGAGACAAGCACAGTCAGAAATCGCATCGACGACACGATCGGACGGGTAACACTTCGGCGGCGGCGGCGGCGGCGGCGGCGGCCCTTTAACGCGATGGTACATACGTTTTTACCATAATCGATACTCTTATTCATACTTTTCAATATAATAGCTGTACAGGGTGATGCGAAAATATCTACAAAGATGATTTTACTCATACTCATGATTTTTCGTCGATTTCGAACGAAAAATATAGCCGCGCACTCGACGCTCGTTCGTATAATTTTTTTTTTTTTAACTTTTTATCGAAGTTCAGTTTAATATAATATGTGCGGTGTTTCGATGGTTAAATGTTTCGGGAATGCTGACTCGTTAAACAGTTGGGAAACTTGTCAGAATTATTACACGTTGTCCACCAGCGTTGCATCTCCCTCCTGTATCGAAATCGTATATATATAGTTTTTATATAACGCCAAAAGTTTCGATCTCGGTGGGAGCAGGGTCTTCGTATTTATGTTTGATCGATTTTTGCTCGCGTTCGAGCGGAGTTTTAATATCCGCCAAGTTTTCTCGTGAAAAATGTAGTGGAAAGTGTATTTAAAATTTCTTTAAATGTATTTTCTTTTTTTTTTTTACGACGCAGAATTGGAATTACGAAGCACGAGGATCGGATCAAGTTCTCGCGGAGCGTTTGAACATCGATGAGTTGACTAAAACGAAAGGCGAAAATCGGGTATCCCAAGCGGTCATACGAGAATCCGAAGGACTTTTAGCTCGCCGGCCTATTCAAGGGGATTGTTGCATCGACTCGAAAAAATGTCGCGACTACGAGAGAGAGGTGAAGAATCGTCGTTGGGAATATCTGAATGACATGCGATGCGATCTAGCCAAGTTATTCCAACTCGAGAGATGTCTTGACTCGCCTTCGCCGGAGCGACACGCATCTTTACCGATCGTTACGACGCGGATATCGACGCGCAGGCAAGATAACGACTTTCGGTGCGACTGAGACATTCGCGAGTTTTCGAACCAAGTTGCACACAATGAGAACAAATCCTACGAATCAATAAGTCACTCGAAGAATGTGACGATGGTGACGATTTTTTGTAACGATTACGGTAACGATTTTATTTTTCTTTTTTTTTTTTTTTTTTTTTTCTTCTTTTTGTAGCCGATTTATGGCATTTTATTTACAATATATACAATAAAAAAATTCTACTCGTATTGGCTTTTATTTTCATTTGAATTATGCGAGAAGAATCGGCGGATTTCGGTGGTTTCCTCGGGGAACAGATTGCGATCCGAAGATGTGGTCCATCGATATTGCCTGCTTTTCCTCGGTGCGATATGTACAGGGTGCACAAAGAAAAATAACGTTTTCTCCGTCTTC
The DNA here is from genome assembly GCA_963971235.1 of Cryptus armator. Classification (NCBI taxonomy): domain Eukaryota; kingdom Metazoa; phylum Arthropoda; class Insecta; order Hymenoptera; family Ichneumonidae; genus Cryptus; species Cryptus armator. The sequence goes on from OZ020237.1 coordinate 23,778,166, forward strand.
GTGCCATTGTCAAATTTATTATTATATTTTTATTAATAAATATTATTTATCTTTTTATACGCGCAAGTTTTTCAACGAGGTCTTCGTCCTCACCACTAACTACCGTCGACCGTCAAATTTTTTTGCGTAACGAACGAAAATATCCTTACCTTTGCCTATTCGATTCTATACGGTGGGTGAACAATCTATACGTTGTGTTAGCATGTAAGCGCGCCCGTGTGCCTCTCTATACATAAGGCCAGCGACAGTTGTTGTCGGTGCAGTCAGTCGACAAGCGCGCCCAGATACTGAGAGACGACGGGTGGGCAAAACACGGCAAGAAGCAGCGTAACGAACGACGTAGGAGAAGGCCGCGGAGGACGAGACAGCGGAGAGGGAGGTGGAATCGCAAGGGTGCTTCCTGGGATTTTCAGTTCGCGCGCGACCACCGCGACGGCGGCATACGCCTCTCGTACGTACCGTTTCGACGTCAAACTCTTCGCGCGAACAATTTTTCATTAGCGTCGCATATCGTTATTTTTTTCCCGTTCAGTTCTACGAGACACTTTTAATTTCTCGAATGAAGATTTATCCTCTATACAATATTCCCTTTCCGTTCTTGCCGTTGCTGTGTGCTTTTTTTGTTCATCTTCAAAATCTCATTATTTCACATCGCGCGTTCGTAGACGTTCGTTATATTCTACGTGGCTTATCTTCGAAAATCTCGCTATTTACTTACCGCGAGGAATCGAGCCGGACCTCCGCGAAGAGTCTATAAAAAAGCAGCGCGCTGACGAATAAACAAACGAATAAACGTCCGAAGCATAACGACACTCAAGGCGTTCGTCGTTATTGACGACAACAAAACTATTAAAACGTTGAGGAATAAGGTAGAAAAATAAAAGCAAAGAACTGTGTTATTGATATCGCAAGTGGCAACGGCCGGCATCTATTTTCCAAGGCTAGAATAATCGAATTGTTCTTACAACTACGATAACCGTCTCAATGTTGCAGTGAAATGATGAGAGAATAGCGATCGAGACCTACGAGGAAATATCGAAAATATTCGTAAATGAATGGAGAGTTTAGCGAAAAAGGTTAGTGCAAACTTGCCAAACCGGAAGGTTGCCAAATTTTTTACAAGCAAAAAAAAGGTTTTTATCAACGACGAAGAATGCGGTATATATTACCGGCCGTTTACTAAAAAATTTCGGACAATAAACAAATTTGCCATAAACAAATAAAATCTTACGGACCAAGTCGGATTTTAGCGAACATAAAAAAGTTACGATACGATAAATAATAAAGAAAAAATTTTCGCCGTAAAAACTGTCGCAAGTCCAAAATAGTTGTTATATATCTCGAAGGCATAATAATTATCGTTTGTAACAAAAGTTTTGCAGGGGCGCATGCACGGTACTCCAAAGGTAAACGCCGGTAATGCATCGTTTTTTCGTTTGCGCACAATATTATACACATAGAACATATAAAATGGAATACAGACGCGCGTGGAAGGGTTGTTTGCGTTTGATCCGGGAAAGCCTTTGACGATCACGTCTAGCGATGAGAAAACGATCTCTCGCTGGCGTTGAGCCGCGGTAGCGCGGGTACTTGGTACGCGGAAACAATGATTCCGTTCCGTTGTACAACGCATCGGGGCTTATGCGCTGTTTCCGGATAGAGTATGGTGTATTGACATACACCGAGAGGAGGAGGGAGGGCGGGGGATGGCACGGGGGAGGGCACCAAGGGGATATTTGTTCGGAGCGCATGGCTTTGTTTGCATCGTGCGCTGTCTTTAATTTCGAGAGAATGCAAAGAGAAATTGTCACAGACATTTTTGTTATTTAAACACGCAATATCCCTTCGAGACTCATAAAAGTACAAAGTTACGACACAATGGACTCGCAATGATTATCCTCCTAACGATAATAATCACAGAGTTGATATTTGTATTCCCACGAGAAACCCAAAACAATAGCTTTCGTTCGATAAATAGAATAATACGTCGTAAACGCGATCCAATTAATACGGCGATGAGAAGAAAACAATTATACATATATCTATTGTATTATTTTCCGTATATACCTTGTATATTATACGGTGACCTATCGACCGTTTCGTTTTTTTTGTTGTTGTTGTTTTTTCATACCTTTTGATTAACCGTTGGGAGACTCGGATAATCGATGACCGGTACAAAGTTGGCCAAAAAATTTCAAAAAAGTTGAAATTTTATATTCGAAATACATGATATTTTCGTAATGCAAAAAAGTGATGTTTAATTTTATTTCATTCGAAAAAAAAAATAGTTCGCGACGCATAAAAATATTTTTCGTCTATTACGCTTGGCCCATTTCGTTCATTTCGTTCGGAAGGAAAAATTAATTTTTAAAAATTGAACGTTTTTAACGCTCGGCGTACCATTTGTTTATTCGTGAAAGATTTTGTTTATTTTTGGTAAATTGCAGACCGGCAATTCAACGTACCATCAACGCGACCTGTGAAATCTTTGATGCTTTTTCATATCGTGCGTTTCTTGAATTGAAAGCTGCAGCCTCTCCGAGGTAATGCGCGTATCATTTGGCCGCCATAGATTCGACGATAATCGGTCTTACCGCATGTACGCGAGTAGTACCCATGCTCCTTCCGCGTGTGTCGATAATTCTTCCGTTTATCCCGTCTCACTGGAATTTGGATGCGTCCACGCGGGCGATCGATCGATCTTACGCGGATTACCGGTATTCGGCATTCCACCCCGTTCGGACTTTCATTTATTTTAAAAGCTTTATTAAAAGTCTAATCCGCGATATCCGCAATTTCCCCGATATCCGCGCGCATGCGCGATGTAACGTTGAAAAATTTAACCGTCGGAAGAAGGCAATCGAAATTTCTTCGATCGTTCTTATTTTGTTATTTGCCTTCGAAATCTTGCGAGTCTTCCGAGTGAATTACTTCCGAGTGATGCAGCAACGAAACAACACGCTGCACGGAACCCGAGCAGTTCGAGCAGTCGGGATGCTTCATGCGACGCGGTGTATCGGCGGAGAATTTGACTGAGATCCAGAGGGCAATGCGTGACATTCCGCTAATGCCTATCTCTCAATGTTCGATATCTCGGTACACCGTGGCATTCGCATAAGTAATGGCCTATTTTAAACATAATTACATCGAACCGAAAATCTGTACAATCCTATAATGCGCCTTTCGCTAATCGGCAAGAATAACGCAGCTATCGGCGGAATTAATACGAATAAATAAACTCACGCCTCATAAAGCGCATATATTGCGCTTTAAATTCTTCCGATAGAAAAAAAAAAAAAAGCGTAAAATAAGAAATAATTGTTCGCGTATTTGCGTCCGGAGAACCCAACGCTTAGCGACGCGGCGAAAATCTCCCGACTATAATTGGCGAATAATTATTTGTAATTCAGTGTTGCGATCGCAGCGCTCGGATTCGGAGATTTTTTAATCGCTTTTAATTATTACAGAGATCGCATGATTACTATTATTATTCTTTTCATAAATAACAATCGGAATATTCGTTTTTTCGTTTTTTTCGCCTTTTTTCGCCTTTTTTCGCCTTTTTTCGTTATGGCTCCGCTTTGTTTTCCCGTGCTGGACGATAAATCGCAGAGCGACGCCGAAGTATCAGGGTGAAAAGTAGTAGTCGAGCGTTGCCGGGAACGAGCATACTGGGACCGCATTCTTGCATCCGACAACACGATGCAAGAGGTCGGTGATTATCCCTTTTCGCCGGAAGTGCACCCTTTCGAGATAAATAATAGGAGCGCGAAGGGCCGCACTCTGCACGCGAGAACGTCGTCGCGAGGCATCGAAACGAGGGGCCGAGATTTCTCTCATAATTGCTCGAATGGATTATACGGATAGCAAGCGGTACGTCTCGTCAAATGGAAATATCTCGACGGTGGTATAATGACGTTGGAAGAGCGGACTAAATTTTAAAGCTTGACGTTGAAAATTGGAAAGCGCGAATAAATTTTGCACGGAGGTAGACGTTGTTTGCGAGTCTCGGAATGCTCGGAATCAGACATTGCCCATCGACCGCCGATACTTTCAAATATAGATATATCCGTGTACGATTAAATAAATGGCGTTGGATAGTCTCCAACAGCGTAATATCGGTTTAATTATTTCGCATCAGCGCCACAGAGAGCGCGCCGGGAAGAAAGGCGTATGAGCCAAACGAAAGAAGATTACACCAACGAAAGAGGCATCGGGCGGACGGAAATAATAAAATGAAGCAACGGGACAATCGGAGTAAGCAGCTCGGTACGTCAATTCCGCGGTATGCAGAATTGCACGGTGATACATTCCGATGGTTCGATCGACGATCCGTCATGGTTTTACGACAAATACACGACAAACGGAAACATCGGCGGCCTCGGCGGCGCGAGCCTCGAAGACTACGAAACACCCGACCCTCCGCCGCTGGTACCTTCGACAATCAAATATCTCCCGGACTGGACGAACATCACCTGCGTCGTTATGTTCTTCGTATTCATTATCGTTACAATTGTAAGTACCATTTGACTCTTCGTCGCGACCGTTAACTTGAACTTCCTTCATTTTCACGCGATACTTAATCCCCCCACCTTGTCCCGCTATATCAATCCTCTCTCTAATTTCTCATTGTCGGCTTATTCACTTTCGACTCGTTATTTTTCACAACGTTTCGTCTTTTTTTTTATTCTAAAAATACTTTACAGGGGTGGATCTCGGAATGTCCATCGGAAATGAATATTTCATTCGATACTTATTTATAATTCTTTATGTGAAAAGTAACTGCGACACTTTTCATATTAATTTTTTTGAATTACCAAAAACGATGCTTCTCGCTTTCGCGGCGAAGGACGCTTTGTTTTCTTGAAACAAAAATAAATAAAAAAAAACAAATTGCTTTCGAGATTTTGACGTCGCGAGACCGGGACCTCGTTTGGACGCAATTTCGTCGAAATGATTTTTTTTTTTTACAATGTCGCGCCAGGGTGTGTCAATGGGAAGTTGCAATAAAGTTTCGATACATAACCAAACAGATCGGAAAGCCCTTTCTTATACCAAACTCAATATTTTCCATTTGTCATTGTCGTATCTTTGAAATTTTTTAAAGAACCAGAAGCGGGTCGAAACACCCCGAAAGATTACGACCGCGCTGCGCAAGATCGCGCGCGTCTATGAATCGCACGCGAGAGAGCACCGCCGGGCAAAAGAATCCGTTTTACACCGAACGCATAATATTCGGCGACGACGGGCTACAGACTCGATTCGATTTCAGGTTGGCAACACCCTCGTCATCACAGCGGTAATTACGACAAACCGACTGCGCTCCGTCACTAATTGTTTCGTGTCCAGCTTGGCAGCCGCCGATTTAATGGTCGGTCTTGCGGTCATGCCACCCGCTGTATTGCTTTACGTACGTATTATTCCTACCTATTATATAGCTCTGTCAAGCCAACTGAGCAAAGTCTCAGAAATGAGTTTTGAACATGGACCAAAATTAAGTGCTTTATATGTGCTAATTTTCAAGAATAAAATCAAGATATCGAATTCTTTTCGGCACCATTCGTTCCAAGTCGTATATTTCCGAACTGACGGTACACCTAACAAACCTCTTTAGAGTAATTTTTCGGTACCAACATTTTTTCGCCAACGTCATTCCCATTGAGAAAACAATTTCGAAAAGGACCATCAATTTAACTCTTTAATATCATGCGTATTATAAGAAATCAAAGTGCTTTTCATGGACTTTGGGAATAACCCAATGACGATTATCGAATTCGTAAAGATCTCGTGATAACAACCAAACATATCCCCGCACCGTGAAAAAAAAATAATAAATCGCTGTTCAAATGTATATACGTGAGAAGGACGTAAAAAGCGGATAAATCTGATGTAATTTACTTGATTAATATCGCGAATCTGAACAAAGGCTCTGCTCGCTCGATGTCAAATAAGCAGAGGACTTTTCTAGACTAAACTAAAGGAGCACAAAAATTTTCGTTTTGGCACATAATTAGCGCATAAAAAGCACTCGATTTTCGTATATCCAAAACTCATTTCTGAGACTTTGCTCAACTAGCTTAACGGAGCTAAAGCGATGCGTCTAAAATAAGAAAAATAAAAACACAGACGATTATCGAAGTTAATGCGGTCGATCGAGCCTTCGTTCCTGACAAAAGATACAAATCCTGGATATCCAATGTATGCCATGCAGCAACCTCCGCACGCTGTTTTTCAACGGTATGCGAAGCAACCTCGCAACGGAAATCATGTTCCCCTCTCTCTCTTCTCTTTTTTCCCAAGCGTAGCGTTGTATTTTTCACCGGCGGAGTTGTCGACAATCCCGATACTCGCTATCGTTTATGCCGGATAGAACGAAGAATGCCTTGTTTTTGAATTTTTTTTCAACTGTATTCCACCACGAGATAGATACGAAGCGTTCCCCCGATTCGGCCGAGCCATCGTTATATATGTTATATATTGCTCGAGGGAAACGCGGGACTGCGCGGGAATTTTCGTTACCCCCCATTAATCGATTTTCGATTAATTCGTTCGTTCGATTCTACGCTTTGCTCTCGATGAGCAAAAAATACGCGCGTTCGTTAAATTTTCGTCGTGTAAGAAGGGTGATCCGACGAGGGCAACGCGATTGTTCATAATAATAAATAATAAGAATCCAACTGAAATAGCGATGAATTATTTTTATTTATTTTTTTTCGTATTCCGTATAATGTGTTTTTGTTTGCTTGTTTCTCGATCAGATAAACGATGGAAACTGGAGACTCGGCGAGGTTCCGTGCGACGCTTGGGTTTCCCTCGATGTGCTTCTTTGCACGGCTAGTATTCTCTCGCTTTGCGCCATATCTATCGATAGGTAAGACGGAACGAGGGAAAGGTTCTTTTGCCTCTCGCGAGTTTCGTTCTCGGTTTCCGTAATTCGCGTAGTTGTTTCTTCTATTTCGTTCTGTTGCCGGTTGTTTTTCGTCCTCGTGCAATTTTTTCGTTACCCAAAGATAATTTTCGGTCCATTTCCGCTGGCCGTTGGAGGATTCTATGCTCCGAGGCGACGTGCGTACCCCAAAACGTGCGTTTATTCTTGTCTCTTGATTTAATCGCGAGCACGAGCGCGGCTCGCCGTTTCCTCGCGGTTTCTCGAACGAAAGAACGAGTCGCGAAGTTGTTTTGTTTCATCGTGTCGAATAATGAATAATAAAGCGGTAATTGCGAAAGGTACCTGGCGGTGACGCAGCCCTTGGTCTACGGAAAACGTCGTCGAAGCAAGAAGCTCGCCGGTCTCATGATCATCGCTGTTTGGAGTCTCGCCGGTATAATCACGAGCCCGCCGCTCTTGGGCTATTTTCCACGAGCGTTAAATCGCGATCCCGAAAAGTGTGGCTACAACATCGATCCCTCGTACGTTGTATTTTCGGCCGTTGGCTCTTTCTTCCTACCGATGCTGGTAATACTCTACGTGTACGCGAAAATTTCTTGCGTCATAGCTTGGAGACACAAGAGCCTTCTCGGGGTAAACGCACCGAACGATTGCGCGTCCCATCGCGGCCGGGAAATGCCCAGACTCCGCGAACCGGAAAGTTCGACGAGCCGTGTGATTAATCTAAACAAAATGACCAAACAATCCGATGAATCGTCGAGTCTCTCGGATATCGGCTCGGCTCTCGGAGCCGGTAGTTGCAACGAAATAATCGACGATCCGAAAACCGTTGCGTCCGGTACCGTTGGCAATCGGCTAACGGTTCCCGTCCCTCGGAGTCATCGGGAACGGGACAATAATCGAACCTCGATGAAAAAATTAATGAGAGAAACTAAAACTGCCGGAACTCTGGCGATAGTGGTCGGAGGTTTCGTCGCTTGCTGGTTACCATTTTTCATTCTTTATCTGGCAACGCCGTTCGTTCGGACTCAACCATCGACGAACCTCATGACCGCACTGACGTGGCTCGGTATGTTCTCGATCGATTATCGTCGATATACTTGTTATTATGATTGTTCATTTTCATCTTTTATTATTCTCCTCGATAGGCTGGATTAATTCGGCGATCAACCCGTTCATCTATGCCTTCTATTCGAAGGACTTCAGACTCGCATTCTGGCGCTTGACTTGCAGCCGCTTCGCTTGCTTCAAAACCGGCGATGCTTCGAGACCCGCGTTGGACGCTCCGACCGATGGCGGACAACTCGCCGAGACTGAACACCGGATAAAGAACCGTCCGAATTGATGACGCCGCGATTATTCGGTACGGAGGCCCTTCGTTGATTCGCCGTAAAAATCTCGTAATCACCGAACATATGTATTACACTCGATGGGTCGGCAAAAGCGTAGTGAAGAAAATGAAAATTGGATATTTCTTCGCTGGCGCTGAAAACATCATTGCCCTCGGTTGGTAACAAATATTTCGATGAATCCTATTTCGAGATCAATATTTCGGCAAAAATGAAAAGACAATTTTTCCATTGCTCGAATCCGTCCGTATAGTATAACCAAAACGCCCGCGAGACCCAACGACAAATTTTCTTTATATGTATTTATATAAAACAGACACGAGAAACGAGAATACCGATCGAACGGAGTAATAGTAATAAAATCGATGTTAACACCGGAGCGCTATACCCGTGGCGAATTTTTTCGCTGGTCCCCGTGTAACCAAAAACATATTCGCCATCGTCCTGCATTAGTTACTAAAGTAAACAAAACAAATTAATATTTCCCTCGTTGTTTAATGTTCGCCGCTATAGATGCCGTATCAATGTGTTGTATAAAATTATATAAAAACAATAATACACCGTTTGCCGTGATGTTATCTATGTAACGCTCAACGATGACCCAGTTCCATATAATTGCCATTTTTTTTTCGTTCTCCGAGTCTATCCATTCCGCACCTTAAATTATCTCGTCTTGTACAATATTACCCAGTAAAACCCGACGGCATAAAACGAACGCGGAAGGCGATTCGCGGCACATGCCGCAAATAACAAATTCTTTCGCGTTACAATGAAATTACGCCAAATTACGTCTCTATCGCGAATGCGTACACTGTGCCTTTTGCCGTGAACAAACGTATTCATTTTGCAAGAGGATAAAACATCCGTTTATAATATACGACGACATATCGATTTCGAAAAGTTTAATAAAAGCAAAGAATAAAATTAATTTTTAAAAGTCAATTGCCCACGTATGCACGATCAATTGGGCCCGCGCAAAAATATTCTCGCGAGCCCCCCCCCCCCCGATGTTCCCCGCGAATAAGTCAATTTTCTCCTCCGTCACCGCGCTCCGCCGCGACTTTGAAAGAGACCGGCAATACCGGCCGTTGGCAAGTTAGCATAGGACAATAGGATAAATTAGTGCGTGCGTTGTTCGTAAGGGTGTATCGCGGCGCGGTATAAAGATCGGTGTGTCGTTTCGCTCGTTAGATCGTATTCCAAGACGTTTCGGGAGCCCCGTCCGTCCGACTATTCCTCCTAGTTCGTGGCCTCCGATCGTACCCCTCTTCCGACGAAGGGTAAAATGTCGGTGCGTTGGTGGGGTCCGTCTGTCCGGTGCCAGTAGTGACTTTCGCCAACGTTTTTCACGTACCCCCCCTGTTTTTTTCATTACACATTTTTTTTATTAAAATTCCCGAATGCGTTGATACGCACGGCACGAATTGATAGCCCCCATTTAAATACCCTCGTCAAAATAAATTTAACGAGGGTGGGGGGGGGGGGGGGGCGGGAAAGAGAATTTTTCCGCGGACCCGTTATTCACCTGTTTTTCAGCGTCGTACATTATTACACCTCGTCCTCGTCGTCCTCGTCGTTCGACGTCGTCGTCGTCGTCGTTTTCAAAGGAAAACAGCCGAACGGCATAACGCAAGCGGAACGGCAACACAACAGGCGGAAGGACGTTTCGTTTGGCATTGGCGATACTCGCATACCTACCTGCACCATCATCATCGTTACGGGGGCCTCGAGTAATTGTAACAGTGTTACGATTGTAAACGTACGGTAGCATCAGTGCGGGCTTTGTGGCAGCTTCGACAGCGGCCACAAAAGCGTCAGCATAATAATCGTTTATAAAAAATCGGGAAAAGTGAAGTGTCGCAGTGGCAGAGCGAGGCGGAGGTGGCATGGCGAGGGCCGCGATACTCGGCAAAGCCGAGTTCGTCGTCGGTGGCAAATACAGACTAACGAGACGAATCGGTTCCGGTTCTTTCGGTGACATTTATCTTGGCATCAACATAGCGATCGGCGAGGTGAGCGATCCCCCGAATAAATACAACTACATACATATAGAGATGTATATCATACACGTAGATGTATTTTTTTGCCCGATACGAAAATTTCTAAACGCACCGATCTTTTGTGACGGTTTGAATTTCCATTTTTCTTTGGTAATGAAAATTGAGCAATATTTCACGGACTGTTGCAATCACCGTGTCGACCTACCTAAATTCCTCGTGCCTACGCGATTTTTTCGATGCTCGTCGCGCGTTTCTCTCGGAGAGCTCGCTTTTTTCTTGGAAGTTATCGTCGCGATGGCGCGACGCGCGAATTGCACGCGAATTGCACGCGAAACGTCAACGTTTATCGTTCGAAATAGAAAAAATAAAAGTTGGCTGAAAAAATGTTTGTTTTCTTTTTTCAATGTTTTTTGTTTTAAAACAATTTAGGAAGTCGCGGTGAAGTTGGAGAACGTCAGAGCGAAGCATCCGCAGCTATTGTACGAATCCAAGGTGTATAAAATATTACACGGACCCGCGGGCATACCTAACGTCAGATGGTAATCGTACGAGTATATAAAAACGTTGGCTCGGCAATTGTCGCGCGACGGTTGATATTGGTTATTTTTCCAAAGGTACGGACAGGAACGCGACTGGAACGTTCTCGTGATGGATCTTCTCGGACCTTCGCTGGAAGATCTGTTCACTTTTTGTTCGCGAAGGTTCACCATTAAGACCGTTCTCATGCTCGCCGATCAAATGATATCGAGGATCGAATACGTTCACTTCAAGCTCTTTATTCACAGAGACATTAAGCCGGACAATTTTTTGATGGGTATGGGTCGTCGCTCTAACAAGGTATGTCAAACTTTTCATAAATCCTCGAATCCATTTTTTTTATTGGAAAAAACCAATTATTTTTTATTATCGAGCTGCGAAAAAAAAAAGCGCGTCCGCTCGTTTACATATTTTGCTTTGCGCGTTTCATCGCAATTTGTCGCACGCGGCAAACTTTTCGCCGCTCCTGTTTCTCATAATAATACAGAATATAATACAAGAGCGAACAATTTTTATTTCAATCAAACGAAACGCTCGCGTCTAGAATTTTTTTGCTTCCATCGACGATCGAGACGATAATCAAAAGTTTTACCGGCTCCAAAATCTCGAAAAAAAATTAGACGCAAAGTCGCGGATAAAAAATTTTCAAACTTTTCCAGACGTTTTTCGAGGGATGGTGACGAAGGAAAGTGCGGAAGTGTTGCGGTAAAAATTTAAATTGTTCCTTTGTTTTTCCATCAGCTTTTCATCATCGACTTCGGATTAGCAAAGAAATATCGCGACGGACGTCACCGCCAGCACATAACATATCGGGAGGACAAAAATCTAACGGGCACCGCGAGGTACGCGTCGATAAACGCTCATCTCGGTATCGAGCAGAGTCGCCGAGACGATATGGAGTCGCTCGGATACGTCCTCATGTACTTCAACAGAGGCTCGCTGCCTTGGCAGGGTCTCAAGGCAGCTACCAAGAAACAGAAATACGAGAAAATCAGCGAAAAGAAAATGTCCACGCCTATAGAAGTGTTGTGCAAGGTACGTAATCATTCGTAATATCAACCGGACAAACTATCCGGCGTATATATATATATATTTTTCTTTTATCCGCCTTCCCTTGCCAATCTTTTTTTCTTTTTCTCTCATTTTTCCAACACAATTTTCCTCTTTCCCTCTTGCGATTAATAACATATCGATACGCCAATGTCGATACATTGGTACAAGTAAAAAAAGCTTCACGAATGGCTTTCATTGGGCAATTATGGAATTATCGAAGGATTATCGTTTCTTTCGAAAAGTGAGGCCTTTAGATGTTTCAGGGTACTATACGACTCGAAGATAATCATTTGATAGAAACAAAAATTGTTTTGTTATTCAGGGCTTTCCAGCCGAATTCGCAATGTACCTGGGATACACGAGGGGGCTTCGTTTCGATGAGGCACCGGACTACATGTATTCCCGTCAACTATTCCAGATTCTCTTCCGTACCCTAAATTACCAGTACGACTATACGTTCGACTGGACGATGTTGAAGCAAAAGGCGTTGCCGGACTCGCACTCGTCGACGCAAAACGCTATAGCGTCAACGACCCAGGCACAGACGCAAGAACAGCAGCAACAGCAACAATCGCAGCAACAGCCCGAAGGACAAACGATGACGCAGGAAGAACAACAGCCGGCGCAAGGTCAGCCAACGACGCAAAGTCTCGAACGGACAAACGAGATCAAGAATAACGATTAGTAGTTTTTCATCGTTTCTCGAGTTGTTTTTCTTTTTTCTTTTTTTTTCGTCATTATCCAAAACCTCCTTCGCTCGCCAATCGTCACGAACTTGTCGTCTTTCGCGCATCATCGAGGCATATTCTTTCATCGTCGTTTCTGAATTTCCACCCGAAGGCCGAAGCGCGGGCTTCTTCGACGAAAATTCAATCATTTTCTTTTTCCTCTCGCGACGCCACCCTACTCGGTTAATCTCTTTTACAACGGAAAAAAAATTTTCGCCGTGTCTCGCTAAGATCGCACGAACGAGATCTCGTCTCTCGGAGAGGAAACAAAAAAAATTACCAAATTCATTAATAAATTTCCTTTAAATTATACGTGGATGTTTTTTTTTTTTTTTTTTTTTACAATCGCATCATTCGGTTGAGAAACAAACGTGCGCCGTGCGATCTTGCGAGAGAAACAATTTTTCTCTTCTTTCATACTTCGCAATCTATGTATTCCCTCTTTCCGCCCGAAAAAATAAATTGTTTCATCGTTCGTTCATCGCAATCGTTTTGGCACTTTGGTTGGTCATAGCTCTCCGCAAGCGAGAACGAACCCGACGAGAAGACGACGGCTCGACCTCCGCCCTCGGAGATTATTCGTTCCGATCTATGGTTGCGTTACTCGAACACGAGGATTTTTTCAATTCGCCGATATCTTTTCGCTGCCGTTGAGCCCAACCGGACGGGAGAGAGAAATTTCGCGATATTAGCGAAATTATTCGGCGAGCGCCATTGCATTGCTAATTCGAGTTCTGTGTTCCCACTGACAGGTGATGAAGCGCGATTGGACGCACGCAGGCACACGGGCCGCGGACTCATCCACGAAAGGTTCAGGATATTGTCGTAAAATGGGAAAAAAATGGAAATGGACAGGAGAGGTAAAGGGAGAACCTTTATTTTTCACGAATTGATTTTTAGAAAAAAAAAATAATAATCAAGATGGAAATACGGAACGAGCGTTAATTTCTTTTGAGATATTCAAAGATGATGTTGAAACATTGATCGATGAAAAAGACATATATATTTTTGTTCAACAAGTTTGATGGTCATTCTGCTAAAAATCAACTCTCGCGTTGTCAAAAATAAAATTCAATTGCCGGCAATATTCGGGCCTATATATTATATATTCACGAGAACAAAACAAACCAAATAATCGTCTTCTTTTTCGTCCCGTCTCGTTTGCGTCTCGAAGCTATATTGCACCGAATTCATAAACGCATTCATACGTAACGCACAAAACATTAATATCATTCGACTTTTTTTCGTTTATCGCATGTAATAATAGTGAATAATTATTCATCTTCTCCATATCATTTGTCATCAGGAATCGTTTCTTTCGCATCTGTTACAGGAGTTCCCTAAAACATACGCAACTCTGCCTACCGCTTCGTGAACAAAAAAAAACGTAAACAAAATAACTAAAGTCACCGTTCGCCGAACTATCGCAAATCGACGAAAACAGAATGAAAAAGTTAAAAGAAACAGAAACCAATAATACCGCTGCGCTGAAAAAAGAAAACCCGACTAACGTAAAATAAATAAAAGAGAGGGAGAGAGCTAAATAGCACGACTAAAAACAAAGTCTTCGGCTGTATCGAAGCTCCGAAGGGACGCGAGAGTGTCGTGGAAGTGAAAAATGTGTGGAAAAAACAAGTAAATAAAAACTCGAACGGTAATGGAACTTCTGCATACTATGAATATATATATATATGAAAAAAAAAAAAAATGAATATATATAAATATATACATAGATAAATTATAAATTATACGAAAGATGTTTGCGGTCGTTTCGGTGGGGGGAGGGCGAGACTGCCGAAGAAAATAGGAAACGCAATTTAAACGATTTATAATTAATAAGAATGAACGATGAGACACGGTACTTAGGAATTTCGGCGATTCATCTCGACTGTCGCTTACTCGAAATGCGATCCGCGATCATATCGTAATAATTATCACATACATCATTTTTCTTCTTCTTTTCTCCGTTCCCGTTATCATCGTCGGGGTTACTTATTTAATTTTCGCCCCCTCGCGATCGTTGAATCTTGCGAAAATTTACGCAAAGAGTATGGAGTACGTGACTTTATAGAAAATAACGAAAAATCAAGAGTGAGCGTAGACGAATTTCATATTTCATACAATTGAAAGAATTCTCTCGCGAGCGCTACCCTTTTGCCTTGAAATATCGATTAGCTATTCGCATTGCGTTGTGTTGCGAATTAAGATTATGCGAAACGAGCGAGTTTCTCGCGCTTTTGTCGCGCGTGCGACCAACGACGTAGATTCGTTTGATATTTCGGGGAAAAAAAGCCCGAGAACGGCGAAGAGCGAAAAATGCAAAATGCACCATCCAACTGCAATGCCGCGAATGTATCCAGCCGGCGAGTTGGCGAATTTTGCTAGCTAATACAGCGGTCGAGTTTTTTGTCTTCTTTAAAATTCGCCCGAGTTGTAAAAATGTCTATATCGGTTAAATAATTGT
The DNA here is from genome assembly GCA_963971235.1 of Cryptus armator. NCBI lineage: Eukaryota > Metazoa > Arthropoda > Insecta > Hymenoptera > Ichneumonidae > Cryptus > Cryptus armator. Next base: position 23,793,186 of record OZ020237.1, read on the forward strand.
TCGTTATCGAAGATTCGCTTTACTTTGAAAAATGTAATTAATTTTTACGGTATAACCATACCGTAAAGATTCACAGTTTTGGCGACCGACTGAACTCGGAGCGAAGTTTCACATCGGCTTAACGCCGAGTCTCTTTATACTTTATACGGGACACAAAAGGCCACGGGACACACGCCATCCGTCATCTTGTTTTTTATCGCGTCGTTAACGAACAATAATTTTCCATCCTCGAAAAATGTTGACATCGCTAGAGAGAAAAAGAAAGAAGCAACGGAGCGTTGGTTCTTCCTCGGTCCTCGTGTCGAGAAGGTTACGATTAATTGAAAACTAGTTTGTAAATCGATCGAATCTGTACAAATTTTTGCAACGCGCGTCTTTGTTTTGCAAAAGAGAAGAGGAAAAAAAGTAAATAAGGAAAATTCTCAGAGTCAAAAGCGGCGGAAGCTGTACCAATGATCGAAACCGACGAGAAATTAATCGGAGAAACATTTATTCCGACCGTCGACGTCGTCATCGTTGACTTTTTTTTTCGTCAACATTTCTCGCCCGATCGTGCGAAATAACAATTTGTCGTTACCGGCCTTGAATATCTACGTGGCTCCCGATAAGTACCCAGTAGCAAAGTACATTTGCAACGCGAACGAGAAAGAGTGTTTTACCGGCAAAACAACAAACGGCAACAACCGCGACAACAACAAAAAATACCTATGAAGAATAAATATAAAAAGATATCGAAGGAAGTTATTATCGGGGGCAATTTTTAGAAAATAATAAAAGAAAAAACAAAATGAAATATGCGCGAAAGGCGGGGGTTACATGGCGGGAGGATGAAAAAAAAAAAAAAAAAAAAAAAAAAAAAAAAAAAAAGCAGCGGAAATTTATCCGACAAATATAGCGTAAAGAAAAACCGATGAACATCGTTGATGAGCAACTACCGTACGCGCTGCCGACAACGCGACGAGTGTGCGTGTTTGAATGCGTTACAATAATTGTATTGAATTTAGTTTTTAAGTACGATAAAAACAAAAACAAAAAAAAGCCACACATGTGATTGAATGCGAGCGAAAGAGTGAACGAGACAACAACAAAAAAAGAAAAGTATGTAATAAGATAATATTAAATAAATAAATAAATAAAATTAACGGTACACGCGCATACGTCTGGTATATTATAGTTCTATTATATTCTATTATAACGAGACAAGAAAAAACGATAAAAATGTCACAGGATAATGATTAAAATAATGATGATTTTTTGTTTAAAAAGAAAAAAATGATGCGCCCGTGCCCGATTGGCGGCCACGGTATGTTTTTTAATCGGAGCCGAGTCGGGCTTTTCTAGGACATTTCGGCTCCCAGTTGAGCTCGCCGAGAAAATCACGATTACGCATTACTCGAACGAAGCGAACGTTCGCGAAAGACTACGATAATCTCGATACCCGGTGCCCGCGACAGGAATTAATAGTCGCGCCAACATTATTACGCGTACGTTTTTTATTTCTTCGACACTTTTACGGTCATTTTACAGTTTTGCGTTTGCTCGCACTCGATGTTAACTTTAATTTTTTTTAACCAATAATAAGTACAGTACAGCGGTGTTCGCTCGCTCGCTCGCTTTTTCTTTTTTTTTTTTTTTATTATTCCTTTGTAAAATAATATTTGGGAAAGGTTGCCGAGATAATTGTGTTGTTTATTTATCAAACTGACAAATATCTGGGAAAGCGCGTCGAGTCTATTCTCTAGTTTAATCGAATAAAGTTAAATTGTCGATTAAACGACGTTTTGTTCGTCGATAAATCGGGTACGCGGAATCGAAGGCGTTTCAATAGCCGAGAAGCGCGTGAAGTTTTCTCAGATCGTCGGTGCCAACGTCCACGGCGCAACTCCGGGCTTGCGAAACTTTGCACGGAATACTTATTTGTGCTGCCAACATTTTTTCGCTCGAACGCAGTGCCGCCGCCATTTCGCGACTGAGGAATATAGCGAAATTTGCTTCCGCCCGGCCGCCGGTTGTTCTTCTCACGGTCTCTTCACGGACCGCGTCCTGTCGCGAACGAACGAAAGAACATATTTTAGCGAGACGAAAAATTGTCATATTGGCCGGTGGATATTATTTATCACTCACCGACAATCGATTGGCCCTCTCTTGAAGCTGCTTTATCGTCGACTGACGTTGCAACAATTGATAAGCCGGCATGGCCTTCTCGAGTAGCGGAGCTTCGTTCGCCGTCAGTTTGCTCTTTCGTAAATCGGGAACCGTCGGATGTACCATAACGTTGTGAATTTCCTTGAAAGGAAGAGGCGCGCGCGTGTGTGTAACGCGAATATAACCGATCGGATCGGAGGAAAGAGGGAATCGAATATCGTTTGATAAGCTTACCTTGATAAGCTTGTCCCGTTCTCGGTGCAACTCGTCGAGTTTCGAATCCGTTCGTTTTCCCTGGGAAAGATCGGGCAACGCTTCGAGAGCCTCGAGCTTGTCGCGAAGATCCTCGGACAAAAGTTTTCGCTTCTGACGATTCTCGGAGTTGAGGGCCTCTTTGAGGGAACTTATTTCCCGAATCAACAGTACGTCGTTCAACTTGGCGGAGGTCGAATGCGATTCGCTATTGCCACTCGACGCGATCGGCAAAGAACCGTCGTTGCCGGGCAACGGGCCGCCGCCCGGCGCCGTCGGTGTCGTTGCACTTTTCTTTCCGAATGATTTCAATTTTTCCTTCAATTGACCGCGTTCGGACTCGAGACTGTCGATATCCGTTTGCAGATGATCCATCGTTTCTTCAAACTCCTTTTCCTGTAAACGCGACCAGCGCGACAAGAGTAAGAAGAGTAAGAAGCGTAAGAAGAGTAAGAAGAGTAAGAAGAGTAAGAAAAGAAATCGACGAGGAGGGAGGGTACCTTGCGCTTCAACTGATTTTGCGCCTCTTCCAGTTTTCTCTTCAATTTCTCAATGTCGAGCTCGTGCTCGCGTTGCTGATGGGACAAACGTTTCTCCGCGAGATCCCGTCGAAGAATCATTTCCGACAATTCTTCCTGTTTCTCGCGGAGCGCTATGCGCGATTCTCGAATATCGCTGTCGCGAGTTTCCAATTTTCTCGCCAGTATCTTCGTCTCTTCGGATTCTTTTATCGCCGTTTGTGCGCGCAACAGAATCGGCGCCGTTGGCTCGTTGTCGGCCGATCCCGCTCGACTCGTTTGTCGTTGTCCCGCGTGTCCGGCGATCGCCAACTCGTTCTCGCACTCGGCCATTTTTTGGGCCAAATTCGCCGCCATCTGTTGTATCACCGTTAGACTCGATTTGATCGTCGCCACGGGACCGAGATCCTCGGTGTCGTAAATACGCTCGCTCGATATTGCCGCCATTTCCTTGAGCTTATCGCCGCTGAGACCGCTTTCGAAATCTGTTAATAAAAATTCGTAGCCCATAAATTCGTAGCCCGTGAATAAAAACAAAACGAATAATTATTACCGCCATTCGCTGTGATCGCTTGTAAAGCGCTTTTCAGAAGATCCTGAAGAGTTTTCGTTACTTTTACGGCGTGCTGGTAGCAGTTGGCAAATTGTTCCGGCCAATCTTTTTCGAGTCCGAGAATCGAATTACTTCCCGGAGCGATAGAATCGCCGATTCGATCCCGGGGCACTCGTCTTCTCGCCGAATTCAGATGCTGTTGGATCACTTCGCACGTAGTTTCGGCGTGTTGACAGAGCAACCCTGAAAAAACGTACGGGCGTTTACGGGATTACATCCAATGGATGTACAACGCGGCGAGTACAGCGAGAAAGCCTATAATATACCTATATCACCGCCTTCGCCATCCAAGAGCGTCTTTATCGCGGTTGCCTCGGTCGTTATGGCGTCGCACGCGCTTCCCAACGACCTTGTGCCGTTAACGACCATGCGACATTCGTTCGCCATGGCGCTCTCGCCGAACAATACCGTGAACATCGTCGAGAAGTAAGCCGAACACTTTTCGATGGCGTCCATCGGCACGTTCTCGTCGAGCTGATCCCGCTTCGCCAGCTGAATCAGAGAATCCAACGATTTTTCCTGCGCCATCATCTCGGGATGAGTCGCCCCGACTTTCAGCAATGTTTCCGGCGTGCACGCGTTCAGCGCCGACTCGAAAGAACCGAGAGCCGTTTGAAGCGCGTACATGTGACAACAGAGACGAGATCCGAAAGCGTACTGAGCCAACGAGTGACCCTTGAGCAGCGTAGATCTGCAATCGACGCGACACAGCCAACGGGGCTCGAGTTGCGGGCAAAGAGAAACAAAAAAAACAACGAGAAAATAGGAAACGACGAAATTATTGCGTACCTATCGATTTTCTCGATCGCCGGATACTTGTCTCTGACTTGCGAGATCAATATCTCCGTCTTGCGAATGATTCTCGGTATGAGCAGAAGCGTCATGATGGCGTCGTGATCGCCACCGCGGACGAGGAACGTCGGTGGCATGAACGAGAGCAAGTATCGAACGTGGAGACGAGCCTCCTCGGCGTCGAGACGTCGCAACTCGAGATCGACGGCCTTGGTCTGCGCTCGAGTTTCCGCGAACGTTTTCTGGAAATCAAGAATCTCCGCGAGCTGTTGCTCGGCACCGCGCACACCGGATTTCGCGCTCTCAGTCGATTGTACACGATTCCGAAGTTGAACGCATTGCTCCTGCAACTGACTCGTGAGCTCGCGAAACTTTCCGATCGTCGCTTCGCGATCCGCCAGCGTTTCCAATGCGGCATCGCGGTGACGCTGAGCGTCGCGCGCTCGCCCGAGCGCCAGATCCAGATCTTCTCGCAACTCGAGTTCCGTTTCTTTCGACGATTCGGCCAGTTGATCCGACATGTCCTGATCGATTAAATTCGTCGACATTCTAAACGATTTCAAACTATCCGGCTATTTCGTATCCGGCGAATCGTACCTGCAAAGCCTCCAAATCGGCGACGGCTTCCTCCAATTCGGCCACCTTTTCCTCGAGAGCCATTTTTCGTTCGCCCAAAACTTCTACCATTTCCTCGGCTCCGAGGGCCGCGTCGACCTTGAAAGATCATTTTTCAAAACGCATCACGCGATTCTGCATACGCTCAATCGAATATAAGTATACCGTACCCGCTCCTATTCTCCTCCTACCTGTTCCTGCAAATCGGCTATTTGATGTTCCATCTCTTCGACGCGGGCGGAAAGTTTTTCCTTCGTACGACCGAGTTCCAAAATTTCCGACTTTTTCTGATCCAAGTCCTTCTGTAGTTTTTGAAACTCGTGTTTCTCGTGGGCCGACAAATCCCGCATTTTCACAAGAGTCTCCCGCAATCGGCCGTTCTGTTGCTCGAGCTGTTTGATCTCGTAGGTCGAAGGACCGTTGCCCCCGCCGCCATTGGTGGCTCCACCCCCGGTCTTTGAATAAGCCAAATTTCATTCTCACCGTTGCGCCACTCGAAAGTAAGAAAAAACGAGGCAAACTCAATTTACCCGTTCCGACATTTCGGTCCGCAATATCTCCAGATCCAACGTCATCTCCTCGACTTTTTCCTTCAGTTGATCCAACTCGATCTGCAGCGTCTCGGCCTTTTCCTCGGCCATTTCCTTATCGAGGGTCGCCATCTCGACGGTCTCGGCGAGATCGGCCATTTCGTCTTGATAAATTCCCCGCGCGAGTTGCGCTTCGCGAGCTTCTTGTCTCGCGCGCTGAACTTCTCTCTGCAGACTCGCCTGAAACAACGAAACATCGATGAGCCCTCGGACCCCTCCAAAATTATCCTCCTCTGTATTATCTATGCATTTTTCGCTCACGCTCACCTGACTCTCCATCACTTTCGATTTGAATTCCAACAGCTGTTCCAGCTGAATTTTCGTCTTCTCGAACTCCTTCATTTTCTCCTTGTCCTGCATTCGTTTGATCCGTAACGTTTCAACTTTCTCAGTAAGATCGACGACCTGACGAAAAGAAACATTGTCGAGAATCATGTCTCAACGAACGAACGAACGAACGAACGAACGAACGATTCTCACCTGAGACTTTAAATTATCATTTTCCTGCGCGAGCTGCATGTGCGTGAGTTTTTCCTCGACGAGGTTCGCGGTGTTCGATATGTTTGCCGACAACGAACCGGCCATCGCTTGTCCGGGTACGAAATGCGGCTTGAGGGTTTCCACAAAACCCGTCTTTAATCGAGAAGAAAAATACTCGTAAGAATGAGTCTTGAGCCGCGCGGTTGCGTTGTGCTTTTTTTCGTTGTGTTTTTTTTTTTTTTTTCTCACCACTATGGGCGTCGATAACGCGGCACGAGCTTTTCGTTAATTCTATTCTCATCGCAATTTTGTCATTCAAAACGATCGAGAGCGATAACTTTGCAGTAATGGAAGATTCATGAAAAACAAATAAAAAAGCACCTCGCAATCTTTTCTCATGAGCACGATTCGTATATATATATATTTTTTTTTTTTTCCAGTTTTCGTTAGGCTTCCGTTAACGGTCGAGGATCGAGTCGTGTACGGATAGAGCAGCCGCGAAAAAGCTACACCAAACTCTCTATTAGATCCAGCAGGCAAGTGACTTGTCCCCTTAAAAATCCTTCTCCGTAATAGTCGGCGCTCCGGCCAAATTTAATTTTTTTCATCCGTTCGTAATTCGATTAGAAATTAGCAAATGCTGCATTTGGAAAAAGAAAGAAAATTGTCTCGACGAATTGAAAGTCTCGATCAGCCGACAAAAGGTCGAATAAAATAATGTATGCGATGACCGGAGGTTCAATGGGCAAATAGGGACAAGGCACCGAGCCAAACTTTTTTTCTTTTTCTTTTCGAAGGAAAGGTCCACGTTAAGAATTCTCGGTCTCTGTTAGTCGATTAGTTACACTGTACCCTCTACCCATACACAGGGCGTTCAAATCTATGGCGTATCTATAGAATTGTAACAATTAACAAACGTGTCCTAGCGACAATTTTCAAGCCTAGCTAACCATTGTTTTTTTTTTTTTTTTTTTTTTTTTTTCACCAGTGTTAACGGGTAAAGTCAGGTAAGAATTTACGACTCGTTTTGTTATCGCAAGCAATAACGGCTAAGATTAAATTCGCACGCTTCTCGGATAGTATACCAAAACTGTACTATTCTTTATCCAATTCGCGTGTTTGTCAATTTTATTGTTTTTTTCGTTCCCCGTTGAGCGAGTAAAAAAGCGTTAATAGATACGCAAAAATCGATCGAAGAAGCGAACGGCGATACGAGGGGGATGATGGATGATCGATCGAAAAAAAAAAAAAAAAAAAAAAAAAAAAAAAACACCTTGTTTCTCAGCCCAACGGAAATGAGCGAAAAGTATTTAAACGATCAAATGTGCAGTTAAAAAAAACCAAGTGTTTCGACAATGAAGTAGTATGGTGTTATGGCCGCTATAATCGACAAACAACTAGGATGACACTGTAGGTGTATTACGATAGTTTTTGTTAGATTGATTATGATTATAAGAGTGATATATATATATACATATATATATGCGGTGAAAGAGAAAACTGAAATATTACAAATTAATGAATATTAATTACATTATTGCGATCATCTTGGACCTTTGGGTTTTTGCCGGGAGGCGAGCTCGTGCTAGGGGACTTCTGAAACACGTACGTGCATTCCCATGTCAATCCCATATCGAAAACATTTCACTTATTTTCTCTTTTCTTACAAATTCCCACTCGTCGTAATGAAACAAGAAGGTTCGTTAAATTTATACAAGTCGTCGTGGCGCATTTCTTTTTACCGTTCGACTTTGTGGCAATATTCGCGAAAGGTCGATCCACAAGGGAGACGAGGCAAAGCGGCCAGCCGGGGCAAGATGGCAAAAAATCCCGTCGCGCCCCGGATGCTCCGTCTGCCAGTTTTCTCCCTCTTTCCTCTGTTTAAGTACCGCGCGAAGCGAACCAACGTATTCGGCTATTATCCAGCGAGAAAATCATAACGTTATTTCTATTTATATTTATATTTTTTACGTCGCAAAATAAATAAGCCGTAAAATTGAGAAATAACCGAAAAATACCCATTACACGGAGGATCGTAACGCGTACAGCGCGAACATATGTAAACATAATAAGGCGAAAAAAGTGAGGCGTTCTTCGCTTGTGCGTTATGCGTTCTCGTACCTCGACAAACGAGGCCCGCTTCGTCGACGTGGGTGCGGGTATCTGCGACTCGCCGCCATCCTTTCGCTCGTGTTGCGATCCCGCGAGGCTCTCGATACTCGGCGCGCTCAACTGGCTTCTGCTCCCTGCCAGGGACAGCCGAGAACTGCGAAATTAAATAAATAGCGTGAGATAGAGCAAACGTAGCGTCGCAAACGCGACTCGACGGAAAACAAAAACAAGTGCCTACAAAGTTGGCAAGCATATTTTTTTTAATTCGACGGTATAAAAATCAAGTCTCGCTACTAACTCTAACGACTCGCGATATTTTTTCATTGGAGCTAACGATTATTCTATTCGACAAAATAAATTGAAAAATCATTGATTTTTTTCATTGATTCGTTTCTCGAGATAAAAATCTCTTTACAAATATATTTCTAGAACAACACGGACGTCTCGGCTTGCGATACACTTCCGACCGATATGTAGACAAACTCTGTGGCAATAATTAACAATCCAAAGATTAAAAGGTAAACCGAGGATAACTAGCGTCGATTGACGATCGGAGAGGAAGGAGGGATAACCGTTAATAGGTGTAGCTCCAATGAGGAAACAACAAAATAATGGACGTTTAAAAAATATTTATAGACTTATATTGGTAAACTTACCTGGACAGCTTGTCCAATTGCTGGCGCGTTACTTGCGCGGGAGATGTCTTTCTTCTAACGCTTTTGCACGCGCAGCATATACATACGAGTTAAATAGATTATTCGTACCATTCAAGAGTGACAAACTCACGAATAAATGACCAATCGTCAAAACGTGCTTCTTTCGAGGACAAAAAAAAAACAAACGAAAACACTTTTTTTTTCATTCAACTTACGTAGTCGGTTCGTTCCTTCTCCGAACGCTCATGCTGCGTACCCAACGTTAATAGTCGTTAGATATTGGTTAGTAGAAAAAAACGATAAAAAAAACAAGATGGGGGGAAGAAAGAGAGAGAGAGAGAGAGAGATTTTGTACAAGGGCCGTCGGAAGCAACGGTATTATGATGGGACGAGATACGGAAAATTAGAATTTATCACCTGTTGAGACGACTGCGAGCTCTGGCAGCTCCGCCGTCGTCGGGCGTAGTCGCGCTGCTACCCGCGGACGACGGACTCGTTGGATCGGGCCTGTTGCCAGCTTCGTCCAGTAAGATGAGTTGCGTTTGACGAACGAACATGCCATGATTTTCTTGGCACTGAAGAAAATAAATTTTTCTTTTTTTTCTTTTCTTCCTATTTTACTACGACCCGAAAGTAAATCGATCGAGCGATTTCTCGCGCTCGGACAGACGACAGCTGTCGACCTCGCTTACTTTGAAGTACGAAGTTCCCTTGATAGTGCCATTGTTCTTTCCTTTGGGCTCGTCGAGAATAACGCCGATCCATTTACCGGTCGCGAATGTCGGATGTCCGACGTAGGCGATCGAACCCTGACAATCTTTCCCTGATATTTCGACCCTCTGCCCTATTTTCAATGACATTTTCGTCGAATTGCCTGAGTATTCATTGATCTAACTACGACTGTCACTCGCGAGCGTCGCCATGTTTGAAATTTGTTTTATATCGGGTGAGGGAGAGCGAAATATGGCGGTGCCTGGCGGTGCCCAAGCACGGCTTGCCGTCATTCGGACAGACAACCACTGTTTTCGCGTGCCGTTTCGTTTTTAATTGTACGTTTTTTGTCCGCGAACGTCGCGTTAATACATTTTTGTCATCATCGATGAGATATGGAGACAACAACGAGCAATAACTGAATTCTCAAAGAGGCGCTACCGGCCGAGCGAGAGAGAGGCACTTGGTAACGTGTTTCACACTTTTACAAATCGTGACCAACACACAACCAGTCAAGCAGGCATCTGCATTGCCGATCGCTCGTATTCCCGAGCAACAATGTTTTACCTCATCCATTGGTGAGTAACAGTTCGAAAATGATTTTGTACTAAACCACGCTACCCGCTGGGAGATTCGAAGATTATTGTAATCTCCATTCCGGACGGTTTAGTAGATAGTGGGTTGCAAATGCACAGTCGTTTTGATTTTTGTATTTATTTTCCGTATTGTTTACTGTATAAGATGCATTCGGCTCGGGGAATCGCATACGGAAATTGCATTTCTGCGAGACTATTTTGTCTAGTCTACCGAAATAATCTCAAGACCGCAAATTGCTAAAGGTTGATGAGAAAACTTTCAATTTCGGTCGTCTTGATTTGTTGTTGTCGAAAACCTTTTTCTATCGAATACTTTGAATATGCGGTGGTATCCGATTGATATTGGAGGCCTGCATTGGTGTGCGGATGATGTTTTTCTCCGATGGCGCAAACGACTCGGTGGCAAAGTGCTCTGGAGACTTTCTGCAGGGTTGTGTTGGTCACAATTTGTAAAATTGTTACCTATATATACCCCTATATATGTTACCCCTGTGAAGAAGAAGATTCGAATTCGAATGGAATCGGTTTGTCAGTTATTGTGTACATAGACGTTTTGCGAGCCCCGTCAGCGACGCGAAGAACGACGATGAAATGTGAGTAATTGACGTTCGACGATGTTCGAGGAAAAACAAAAAAATGTCATTAACGAGATATGTACGTCGTCGAGCGAGCGGATGAGAATGTACGGATTAGGTATCGTGTTGACTCGAAGAGTTTTCGTTAGAACTCGGTAAATGCCGCTCGAGTCCTAACCACGAAAATTTGGACGACGAGAATAATTTATAAACTGTCGAGAAACGAGCAATAGCGTAAATGTTTTATTGTGTGTAAAAAAAAAATTAAACTTTTTCTAATTAAAAAATATCGATCGTGCATTGTTGTCGTTGTTTCGATGATTCGACAATTTGTGTGTGTGTATGTTTTTTTTTTCATTGGATGCAAAAATTCTTTCGTGACGATATTTTATCGTTGGATTGTTTTTTTTTTTTTTTGGTTTAATGGTTATTTTTTTCTTTTTTCCATGCATCAGGAATTGCGGAAAAACGGAGAGGAAGTCGAGGCGATCCTCGGTGAGTAGCCGTATTATATTCAATTAAGCTTACAATCTTTGCGGACGAAGCGAATAAACATTTTTAAAAATACATTAAACGCAAGGGTACCAGTTTTATCTTACGATAGTATTTCGTATCTCCGATGGTGTACAAAATGGGATAAGAGAATGCTATTTTGGCAATGATGCGACAAACGATGAATAAAATAATTTTTGAACAATTGAGAAATTAATAATATTGCTATTGCCTCTGTATCTCCGTGCGAAAGATAATTTTTCTCTTTATCGCTGTTCGGTAGAGTTTGGAACATTTGAGAAACGTAATGTATTTGTCTCGTTGCGAAAAGAGAATTGATTTATGCGTTCGATGGATATTTTGTAAAATAAAAATAAAACTTTCAAAACGGTCAAATGTAATTCGTTTTGTGAATTTTTGGTTCGGTCGGTACATAGACGTAGTTGAACTCCGCTCGTGGAGATAATTTGGTAAAACGTACGCGCAACTTTCGTTTAATTATTCGACTCTGAGATAAAAAAAAAAATAGCTAATCGCAAAATAGCGCAATATATCGTGAAAACGTTTATCAACGTTTTTTTAAATCCTTTCAGATTTATTTATCCCTTTGGATTTTCACGAGAGTTTGATGTATATATGTATTATAAGAATGAAAGATCGTGAAATTTAAAGTGTTAAACGATAGGCGCATAAATAATGTCAAAGTTATCGAGTGGTTCTCCCCTTCCCTCGTCAGATTTTAAAAACACCAAAAGCGCGTCGAGCCCTTGAAAATGCGGAGCCGGTGGAATCGAGCGGCGAAAGTAGCCCGGAGTCTACGAAGAAGATAAAGCGTCGCGTCAGCTTTGCGGAGAAAAAGCACGTGAAGTAAGTCGCGCTTCGTACAGCTTGGCCCTCCGGCCTCAAAAGGTATCCATTATTTTGTTATTATTATCGATCGCTTGCTTACCCGTTTTCAGAGAATTTTGCGACTCGATGGAGCAGGGTACAGTTTGGGACAATACGTACGAGGAAAGTGAACTGAGCCACAGAAACAGCCATAATTCGAACAGCGATGATAATGATATCGTTCGCGAGACTATCGTAACATCGGTCGAATTGAGTAATTTCTCGTCGGTGAATTCGAAAAACAGCCGAGTTATCGAAGATGCGGACACGGTGGTCGAGACGCTCCACGCGGAACGAACGAGAGTTCCTTTTCCAATCGATAATCTCGGCAAAGCAACGAGACATCGGACGATCGGGGAACCGCCACCCGCGGTATTCGAAGATAATTGCAACGACGTTGTTCCAAAGGACGAGACAATAATCGAAGCAGCGTCGGCAGTGCTTATCGTGCCAATTTTAACGAGCAAAGATGTGGCGCACGATGGTTCTTCGGTTACGACCACACCTAATACACTATTGGTCAACGCCGATCCATCGCCCAAAACGCACGACGAGTCGAATGACGAGGAACTCGTTACAGCGAAGGAATCGGCGGGACAGGCAACATTTACGGTATTCCACGACGACTCGATGGAGATGACCGAAGCGATGTCTGATTTTTCGAAATTTCATCGATTCGCGAAATCTATTATCGTGGAATCGAAAGAAGAATCGGCGTCGGTCACAGCGGAAAAACCGATGTTCCAAATAAAAGCAGCGAAATTTTCAGTGCTCGCGAAAGATCGAACGGAAGCGGATTTGCAATCGGAAAGAACGATATTCCATGATAAATCTATGGATTTTACGCAAGCCGTACAGATGAGTGAAAATATTGAACCATCGCGAGTTCCGCCAACGTCGAAAACTATGGTATTTCAAAGCCAGCCGATGGATTTTACGAATGTCATCGAGGGCCTATCGAGTGCGAAAGGACCGGAAAAAACGATGATATTTGAAAACGAGTCTGTCGATTTGACTCGAGTCGTCGAGAACGTTGAGCGTATCGGCAAATCGCAAGAACCAACTCCGGAACGGACAACGATATTTCGTAACGAATCATTGGAATTTACGCAAGTTGCGGCGCCGTTGCTTGTCGGAAATATGAAAAAATCCATTTTCGCAGAAACGGAACGGATGTCACAAAATATCGAGTCGTTCGAGTTAGCCGAGGCTATCTCAAGAATGTCCGGGGGAGCTTCGAAATCAATTTCGCACGGAAGCATTCGTTCGTTTAACGAGACGATTGGAAATTATGAAAAATCATGCGCCGATACCGATTTGGAAATTCGGTCGCCGTTACCAAAAAGATCGAAGTGTCTCGGAAAGAATTCGGCCGACGTTATCGCGGGGCAACAAAGCCCAAAAGTTTTCGATGCCAAAACGACAACCATACTACCGGAAGTAACTCGGAAATTCTCAATCTTGGAATCAGCTTCGGTACTCGGGTCCGGGACGCGCGAGATTACCGATAGGCTATTTTCGGAAAAAACTAATATCTTCCATGATCAATCCATGGAATTAACGAGCGTTGTTCCGGTATCGTTTCGTTGCGTCTCGGATTCGAATCGCATTGTTCCTCCGTCCAATTCAGACGATAACGACTCGGTTATGGCGCCTAACGCTACGCTTCTCAATGATGAATCGATGGAGATGACGTGCGCCATACCGGGCATCGTCCGAACGATACGATACAATGTCGAAGAGAATCCAATGATTCCGACGATTGGCGACCAATCTATGGAAATGACCGTTCCCGTGTCCGCTCCGTCGAACGCTATTTCGGTGGAAAGTTGTATTCGCGATTGCGTCGAAGCGAAAACAACAATGTTTTGCGACGATTCTATGGATCTAACCGGAGGAGCGGTTCAATATTCTTCGCGGCTCGATAGTGTGAATAAAAATGAAAATCGAGAAACAAGTCGATCGAATACCACGGTGAAACTCGGCAACGAATACAGAACGGTGGCGTTCCACGACGTTGCGGATAAAGAAAATTGTCCCGTCGGCGCGGATGATCGTCGTTCGTGTAGAGTTGAGATTTTTCACCCTCGCGAAGGTAATGTTACGTTAACGTTGAAAAACGAATTTGACGAAATGAAAAAAGCAGATGAATCACCATCGTCCATCCATCGGCGTGAAGAAATGGCCGTAAATTTCGGATCGGAGGATATAACGGGTGTACAAGCGTTTTTGTCGGATATCGAAGAGGCGCGAGTCGACGAAGATGAAAAGGAAATTTTCGAGGAAGATCGCCACAGCCGTAGCCGTAGCCATAGCCGTAGCTTGGCATTCGGAAAGGTGGAAATGGAGATAACCGGCGTCGCGCCATGGTCGTCGGCGCATCGGAGAAACGACTCGTCGACCGAACGAGCGACTCTTTCTCCCGCGGAGACGATTCACCGCCGTTCGGGCCAAGTCGCGGTAGAGTTGTTTCAAAAAACTATTTCCAACGAAAGAACGAGAAGCGCGGATCTCGAGGCGGTGATAAAAAAAATCAATTATAATTTCGCGGTGGAGAACGAGTCCGGATTCGATCAAGCGACGTTCCTGAGACAGCAGGCCCGGTGCATGGAAGATTACGAGGCAAATTCGACGGCCAGTCAAGAATGCAATTCCGCGACTTCGTCCGGCAAAATGGATGGAGCAGCGGCGACACGGATGGAAGCCGAATTTGTGCGGTGCGATTCACCGAAATTTAACGAGACGGTAAACTCCGCCGTCTCCGCCGTTGAGAATGTCTCGATAGGGGATAATAATAATTTTTCGTCGAAATCGTTGGAGGAGTTGCTGTGCCGGGCGGAGGCAATAGGGAAATTCAGGGTCGAGTCGACTATCACGTTGGAAGACCTACGGGCAATCGATCCGCCGTCCATTGCCCTCGAGAACAGCGCGACGATAGATCGCTCGGAGATTGCGCAATGCGCAGTGCCGACGCGCGAATTATCCTCGAATAATGTCATTTTTGGAAAAAACACGGACCGCCAAAAGTCTCGAGAGGCGAACGAAACGATGTTGCGAGGATTGGAAAATGTGCCAAACGTATCGTTCGACATGCCTCCGATAACGAGTACTCAAACGATACGCATGGAAAGAATTGTAAACGATAAAGAGAACGAACCAACGGGAGAACGAACGGAGAGAAAAATGGCTTTGATCGCCGCCACATCGGAAACCGACAGTGAAACAATGGAAAATAGTCGATCATCGAATACCCGATTGACTACCGCCACTCAATTTACCAGCGAATCGCCAGACGGTCCGGCCGAAAAACTGCGACGCCGCGAGAGCGTCGGACAAATTGAAGGTAACGATGAACAATTGGAAACATTAACGAGTCGTGGGGAACTTGGCTTGGAGGACTTTGATCATTTTACGCGACAATCGATGCATCGAGGTACAAACGAAACTTCGCTCATCCTGGAAAGTTCTCCGTCCGACGAATTGCCGCCATCCGGCATCGTTACGAACGACGAGCAAAAAAACAATCCGTTCGTTGATCCAAGTCCATTTTCCATCTTAAAGGAAACCGTCGAACATCTTGCCGCAAGGTTCGCATCTTACGAAATTCATTTAAAATAAAATAAAATTTCTTTATGTCCTCTCGACTCTTCGATTTCTCCAATATCGCCATTTCGCCGAGAGAAATCGCTTACGGGTTACAATTTTATCGAGCGATGTATCGAGGAAGAAAAATATGTTGTTCGATCTTGATAAGTTTAATTGATGAAAAATAGTTTTTTATACCACAGCTTGTGTTATCGATGAAAATATATAATATTATCGAGTCATCGAACGGTCGAAGAATTAAATAAGAAAATCAATTACTCTCACAAGAGATATAATATACCGGTTACTCAACTTTTCTTCAATCGTCGTAATAATTCGCAATATTTTCAGATTCGATACCATCTGGACGATAAATCGTCTGGACGAAAAAATTGTGGCATTCAATTTTTTTTCCGACTCCATCGTACTCGCTATTTATTTTAACGATGATGAGAACGCGGCTACAAAACCTATAAAAGTCATCGGTTTTTTCTCCCAATTGGTCGAAGGTGGTCATTTTGCATTGTCACTAGACTGTTATTAAGGGAGAAACGACATTGAAAAAATAGTCGCTTTATTTTTATCGTTAAAAACTCGAAAGCGAAAGCGATAGCAACATTTTTTCGATGTCGACGTCTCGGAAATGTTTAATATTTAGCGCATTATCAATTAGATAAAGCCGTTCTACTTGTTCTGTTCGAAAGCAGAAGGTACCGATCCAGGCGTCGCACTGGCTCACAGTTTGATCGTGAAAAAAATTTCCTCCGCGAGTCTCACCAATGCTTATCGTACTTACGACGATATCCCACGCATGTTGGAGTACGTCACGACGAAAGTCAAATTGGGAATGGATTTTATGTTCGAACTCGATCGTCTAAGAGATTGTAACGTTATGGAAATTCATGGAAATCGGTAAACGAAAAACCAAAATTCCAATTGACACGATACCTTGAAAAAAAAACTTACCTTGTTTATTTTTCTTTACTTTATTCGCTTGCAGAATACATTTTCTCGTTCGCACAAGGGACATAAATGCGGAAATAATTTTCAAGCTTACCATAGAAATAAAACCTTTCGAAGAGATTAATTCCAACGATATCACGCTCTCTTATATTTTGGGAAATGAGAAAGTCAGGTACGCCCGAAAAGCCTCTTTCTCTTTCGAGTCTTATTTTTCTTTTATTGTTTTTTCCTTTTTTTTTTTTCTTTTTTCAGGGAAAACGATATCAAAGGACTGATGACAAATGTCAAGAGAGACCATACTTTTCTCAGATGTTATACGAACGACGTGAAGGATTACGTTGATTTGATGGCAGAAACTGGCTTTTCTACGTCCAGCGAAACGGGTGTAATTACCCAAAATTCAATTTCTCCAACTTTTCGCCAGACCTCGGTGTGACGCTTTTTTCTACAATTATCTCAATTATGCGAAAAAAAAAAAAAAAAAAAAACGATGATAATAAAATATTTTTCAACGCTCGACATTATTTATTTCCCATCGGTGGAATTACGATCGTTTGTCCTTTCTCGTGCACTATATCCTCCATATCCAAATTAAAAAGCCGGAAAATTAAAAATATTTAGAATCGCTTTCACATTTAATTTCCTTTGTTTACAACAAATTATAGTATACACTATAGACTATAGACTTTCTCACTGTAGAATTGTAGCGGGCGAAAAAATTCAATGCAAATTATTAATTTTCACGATTTCGAAAAATGTTTCGCATCAAAGCGACTACAGTCGAATAAAATAAAATAACATTAGATTGAACAAAAAAAATGTGATTAATCTTAAAATGTTTTTATATATCAAGTCGTATAGTGCGTTTTGCGGAAAAAATATTGATATATAATACGATATCGAAGATAGCATGAGAAACCGAGAAGTTTCTCGTTGTCGAGCGAGCATCTCGTTTCTTCGTGTAGAAACGCCATTGTCCATTCGAGTCGCGGACTCGTCCTGTTCTTCGACTCGCAACTCGACTCGCTCTCGCCATACGGAAGAAATCTTGCGCGCGCGCGCGTCTTTTCAAGCGGCTACAAACGATAGATAAAGTCACCACCGAGAGGTCGATCAACTATAGCGCTAATAGCCGGTCCGGTCGATTCAACTTTTTATCCCGGCCACCGGATGATGCCGGAGATCCGGCTCTGCTCCGACTCTCCCCAGTCTCGTCATCGCGCTAACAAATTCACCGACAGTTATCCACCAACTTTACAGAAATGCCACATATACCGCCGCGTCCCATATGATTTTGGCGTTTGGGCCTTCCAAGTACGAGACAATGCTTATTCGACAGACTGAAAGATATAACCTACCGACAATCGGGATCATCTCCGTTATTGTGCAATTGGTTGACAAAATCAGCGTATGGATAAGGGGAATAAAAAAAAAAAAGTTCAACGAATAAAAAACAAACAAACAAAAAACGAAGCGAACTATTTTACGTTCACTCGCACGATTGTTAGTTACATCGGATTAATAAAATGTTGTCGCATCGACCTCTCACGGATTTCACATTCCATCGGCAGGAGCGAGAGAAAGAAATGAGCCGAACTTTCCGTCCGCGCGTAGGAGGCGGCCCGGTTTAACGTGATTTCATAACGACCTCGCTGAACCGATTTCCAGCATGCGCGGCGAGAACACTTCTCCGCGTACAAATTCTATCAAATTCGATTAACGGTTTTTTTTCTCTTTTTTTTTTTGTTCCAAATCCATAGGAAATCCATACGATATTGCTTTTTTTTTTCGTTCACACGAAGAATATATCAGTTTTTCCATTTCGGCAAATTCAATGGGTACTCGTGATCATTTATTCGAAATAAATTGTTTTTTTTTTTCCAACCTTTCAATGAGCATGCAGCACGGCAAGTGGAAAGATGAGAGGAGGAAAAAAAAAGATTTCAATCATAGGAAGTACACTCGCCGAAGAACCCGAAGAACCGCTATACATACATATCTCCGACGCCGCCCAGACCTTCGTTAGCGTATTCAAACTTTCATTCAACTTTTTTTTTTTTTTTTCCTCGAGCGTTTCATTCAATATATAGCGGCTCCCACCTACGCGTCACCTCGCTACCATCGCGCGGTAAGCATATGACGAAACGCAACGCCGGTCCAGCACGGCCGTGCTTGCTGAATTTCTCGGTGTAAACGTAAATATCATATACCCACACGGCGTAAAATATAAAACAAACAAATAAAAAATTCAAGACGTTTGAGAAATTGCTATTACCATTTATTTATCGGGCAGCTAACATGGGGATACATATGACAAAAATCGGTAAATTTCGTAACATTTTACTTCGCATGCATTTGTAATGATGCATACAACGCTCGCAAAAGCGAAACCCTCGCGAAATGATTTCATAGTTAGTCCCAATGTTGAAGCGTTGAGTCGATGTTTTCAATATTTAATGTTCAATGTTCAAGCATAAAATAGGCTATTGACAAGTACATTAGATGATTCACCATTATTTTTCACGGAACAAAAAACGAGAGCATCGGAGGAGAGTCGTGTTCGATTATGCTTGCGCAAAAAAGTACATCGGTCCTCGGTTGTTGTGCGAATATTTTGACGTTGACAATATTAAGTAATAGCGATGCGAATTATCCTTGAGATGCCAAAAGCTACCGAAAGCTCCGGGGTCGCGAGGCGAATAAAAAAACGAATAGAAATTCTATGAGCAGAGGTGGACAAGCCGCGGAATATAGAGAAAGAGATGAAAAAAAAAGTGATAAAGAAGGAGTTAGGCCGTGCGCGCGATTGCGCGGGCGCACGTACGAGCGTGCGAGTAGCGACGACGAGGCTCGAAGAGCTCGGGGAGAACCGCAAGTGGGCGTAAGGGCCGCGGAGTGAACGTCGTTCTTGTAGGCCCGCTGGGTGTTCCATACATGGCTATGCTATGTGGAAACCAAGAGACAGTCCCCACCGTACGGAGAGGAACGGGGGCCCGTGCGACGGAGCCGAGTCCCCGGCGCAAGAGTTCGCCAGCAATGCCCGGCCGGTGCACGCTGTTTTGCTGTTCCGTTGTTCCGCCCGTTCCGCCCGTTCCGCCGCTCGCCTGTCAATCCGGTCCTCCCGTTCGATGGTCATTGTTTTTTTTACTCCAACTAATGCCCTAATCGCGCGGTCATTTATTCGACTTGAGCTTCGAAACGACGAAAAACTATATTTGCAACATTGTCGCTGGAAAAATCGTGCGAATGGAAAATAATGAAAGCGCGTCGATTGTTTCAACGTCAAACGTCACAATCTAACGAACTGTTTCACGGTGCGGTTTTGCGTGGTATAAACACGTGGGTGTCCGATCCTATTGTTAACTCGAAACTGTCGAAAAAAATAACGCTCAACGAAAGTTTCGAGATCTCGAATGTTTAAATAATCGAGAATATCGGTAAAGTCCCAAACTGTCGAAGAGTTTCATTGGTTGGTGGTTGGTCAAACACGTGGGCGGAATAAGAGTGCGCGCAATACTCTGGACGAGCGCCAAGTGCGGCAAAGCCTCCCCCCCGAGTGCCCGTGGAGCCCGTTTGGATTTGTCGTTCGACCGGGAAACGCTCGAACAGCGATATGTCCTCACTCGAGCGGATAAGAGCGAGTCTCAGACGTGAGAGATGCTCGCGATTAGTTAATTCGAGGTGCGCAGTGCGCGTATGCGCAAAGTTCCGCGCAGGCGAGCGGAGTCAATGAGATTTTCGGCAGCTACGATTTTTCGTCTTTGAATTTGACATTCGATAAAACGACAATACGGAAATGTTCGGTGCAAAAAAAATGCCAAGCGCGTTGGTAACGGTATGCGCATGAAAATCGAACGCGTGACAAGTTTCACTTTCGTAATTTAATCTTCGAAAAAACAGAAAATTTCACTGTTCAAATCGCGATTGTGCGCGGAAAGTGTCGCAAGTGTTCGTAATGCGCGTGCGCAAGTTCAGGGATCGAAGCCCGGAGTAGGGAGGCCGAGGAATGGGAAGACGGAAGAACCGTGAAGGCCGAGGGGAAGAGGCGAAGATCTCAACTCGGGGAAAAAACTACTGCGAGTACAAGTACGTAGGTACTCGTCCGGTAGGAGCGAACCGAGAGGTTTGTCTCGATCGGAACGATCGAACGAAAGCAACGAAAAAACTCGTTCGCGTAATACGCACCGTGACTGCACGATCGAGTAGTTCTCAAAGAAGTTGACGGTTCCCGCGAAGCCGCTTGTTCTCAGATTTTTTCCGTTTCCCCAATCGGACCTATTCATGCACTTTTAAGGGTAATGCGAAATACATCACGGTGGTCGGCAACGAATCGACGAATATTTTCATCGTTAATTTTATTTTTCGTTCTAAAAAGTTTGTTCAGTCCTGCATGCTGCAATTTGTTACAATTTTTCACGGTAAACTTCGAGAATTTCCCATCTTCAGAATATATTTGGTCGATTAGGTTTTTTTAGAGATCAAGGTCTTCGCGTTTCCAACATATCGAAATATCGCGTTAGCGTTATTCGAATTAACAAAAATGTAAATAAACTCTTATTTTATAATTTTAATATTTTTAACGTTAATCCGATTGTCTCGCGGCGCCTCTTCTTTAATTCTTCCCGAGCGGTGTTTTGTTTTGAAATTTTTTAAACTGTTCCACCGTCTTTGACGCTGGTCCATCGTAGGCCAGCAATTCCGAAAGTATCTCTCGAGGATCGAGAGGTCCGAATCGAAGTTTGAGCCTTCTTCGCGGATTCATAACTTTCTCAACGGTTTCGCGTATGAATTCCAGTGGATAACCCACCGAGACTCTTGCGAGACACGAAACATCGACATTTCTATCTATACCATGATACTTGATCAGAAGATTCTTGTAAAGCATATAGAGCGTGTTGTAATCCGTAATCGGTATTATTATCAATTTTTCGTGAATTTTTAGAAAGCCCTTCTTGCTTTTGTACGGTTCCGTCGCCAAAGTCAGAAAAAGTACCTAAATTACGAAAGAAAAAAGAATAGATAATCCCATCATTGAAATATGACGAGATACAACGAACGCGACGTGCGGTGTTCCTACGTAAACCCCGATAATTTACAGTTTTTCTTCATTCACGCGCGATTCCAGCGATTCCAGCGATTCCAACGATCGCTCGCTGCAGTACGTGCGCGCGTTACCGACGCCGTACTTGTATCGCGTGGGCAGTGAAGAATCGGGACAAGTTACTCGTCGTTATTTTAATCCGTACGGCGGAGGGGCATCGATGGAGATGGTAGTCGGCACCTCCGCCACTTGGGCCCACGTCAACGGGCAAATAATAATAAGGATCGTGCGTTCTTGAATTAATATAATCGTAAACCACGGCGCCCCACGCTTGTGGAGATGTAAAACAAAACTACGCCAACGTCCTCTACGACCGGTCGGGCTGGTCAATTCGTTGTTTATTATCATTATTTTCATCATTATTTCAACGAATCTCGACTTTGCCGGCTATTTTTATAATTAATCCGGTGTTTTTTTTTTTTTTTTTCGTTCAAACGCCTCAATCGAGATTGCGAAGAAAAAATAAATTTTTCCATCTACTCGATAACCTAAGAAGATTATGAGACAATTAGCGCACCTGATCACCGGACTTGATACCCTTGACGAATTTCGGAAGTATTTTAGCGAGACGTTTCGGTTGCGTATATCTCTCGGCGACGGGAATTTTTTTCCACCAAGGCTTATCGCCACCGTCAATGAAAACGACCGACGGGGCATATTCCCTCGCGAGTTTTCCAATGATGCTCATTAACTTTTCCTCATTTTTCTTTCCCTCGTACTGACCGACGAGGACACGCGGCGTTAGATCGAATAGCAACGCGCCCACTTCCGTGCAGATTGCATTTGCCAGAAAGGATTTTCCATAACGCGGCATACCACAAATACAGACTGATCTGGCCGATTGAAAAAACGTGGAAAGAAGGAAAAAAATAACGATGGAAAAAGAACGGATAAACTGAACGAGCGAGATAGGGTAGGATGTACTTGACTAGCGGTGCCATAGCGTGAACCTGTCGCGATCCGAGCGGTAATACGCAATACTTGATAACGCTATCCTTAATTTGGCCAATACAATTTTGGAATGGACGCATTTGCAAGCTGGCCTCGTAATTTTCGTAGGACAGATCACCCTGCCAATCGTCGAGATGCTCCTCCGGATAATTGTGTATAATTTTAGCTCGAACAAGTTCGTTGAATATCGTTTCGTTCGCTACTCCGGCCAATGGATCTTTCTTTTTCTTTGTTTTTTTCTTCGAATTTTTCGCTGATAAAAATATGCCAAAATTTTATTTTACCTTTCGGTAAATATAGGAGAGAGAGAGAGAGAGAGAGAGAGAGAGAGAGAGAAAGTTACCTTTTACCATCGTAGGAATAACGAATTTGTCTTTGTCAGCCTGGTGATCCTTTTTCAATGCCTCGTTTAGATTGGCAAGCTCGAGTCTCATAAGCTCGTCCGCGATCTGTCGCATTTCCAGCTGCAGCTCGTACAACAACTTTTCATCGATAACATCGAGATAAACTCGTTGACGATCGCCGTCGAAGCGCTCTTGAAAACGCCAATTTTTAACGAATTCATTTTCGGCCAGTTCGAGAGCCTCCGAAACTTTCGACTCCCCGCCGACTCCCCGTTCGTTCCCGTTTTTCGATGCCTTATTCTTTACCGACGCGGCTTTCTTCCGTTCGCTTTCTTTTTTTCTCGACGGATCACCGACACCGGCACCTTTATTATTATCCGATTTTTTCCCGGACTTTTCCCACCGATCGACAAGATATTCTTCCGGCGTTAAGGTTCGACCGGTAGCCACGAGGATCGTGCCACCGGCTTCGCTTGCCGGATAAGCGTCGAAGTAACCGAGCTCGTTGTACCACATGAGAAACCATTCCCCGATCTCGTCCGTTATGTCTTCCACGAGGCCCGGACCTCGGATTCCGAATATCTGAAGAGATACAACAAATATATTACAACGCTTGCCCTGACATAAGCGCTATGACAAACGCTTGCCCTGCTACGTTCCTCGCTCGTCATTTCTGCCATCGTCCCAACAGCCTCGGCTCGCAAGGATACGCGTCGTTGATAATTATCCTTGTCTTTGCGAAACACCGCGCTGTCCTTCCAACTTGGGATCGTCATATCGAGCGTCGCTTCGATTCGATTAATTCGTTTCTCATATGATTTTCCGCTCGCGTAGCCTCGCCAATGTTTTTGTATCACAATCGCAGCTTTGTTCTTTACTTTTCCGTCCGTTTTCATCACTTTCAATTCTCCCGACGCTACTTTCTCGTTGTACATGTATTCGCGTTCGGCTGCGCATTTATCAACGATCTAACAACTATACTCGTCGACGATTAAGCGACAACTGTTAAACAGGGAGACAGTCGAGCGAACACAGTCGACAAGCTAAAAAGTTTAACGGCTAAATTGACAAATAACCCTGTATTCCGATGCAACGAGCTGCTCTTGCTCTTTCGTGCGCCTCGATCATTAATACAGCATTTTCAAAGGATCTATGGACCTTCTCGTCGCGGATATCTATAGCTGTCTTTTCCCGCTCCAACTTGTCCTCGATGTAGATTTTAACCTGCGACGCTTCGAGCCTGTTTTTCGATCGACCGCCAGCCGCATCTATCCTACCGCTCGAGGCTCCTCGTTCTTTCCGCCGTTCGATATCGTCGCCGCTCCCTTCGCTGTCCGACGCGTTTGCTGAAAACATCTTTCTTTTTTCAGACATTTTAATTTTCTTTTAATTACACAAAAACCGAGGTTTTTTTTCCTCCAAATATTGATATTGGTAAACAAAAGAAAAAATGTCTGGCTCTCACGCGTCGTTGCTGCTTTCGCGATCGAGTCTTCGATATACTTTCGACGTTGTTGAAGAAAAACCTTTCTATCGGCGGCGTAACTCGTTGGCACCGGAAACGCCATTTCGGTTGGAGTCATTTTCATTTTAATCATAAACTCGTCGGGCCATCTGCACGATTATAATCCGTTAAAAAATTCGTCGACCGAGAAGAAATTTGTCGGGACAAGCGGCGATACCGGTAATTATTCGATTCGAGCTTCACGATTTCACGATCGTACTCGAGCATTCGGCCGATCGAGCAATCCAGCACCTGCCTCGTCAGTTCTCGCTTCTGCGGTTCAATTATCTGATCGTGACATATTATTAGACGATTAACCAAATCTCGATACCTGTAACATTTTTCGAACGGTATCGGAATCGAATACATCGAATACAAGAGGATGAAATGGAATTTAATTAAATTAAGAAGAGAATTGAGTAAAATTCAGTGTTCGTTTTCGTAACGAATAACAAATCTAATGAACTCGGTTATTGGGATTTTGGATTAGATCATTTTTTGATATTTTGATCGAATCAGGGTGAACGAGGATCAATCTTATTACGGAATATCTTTCGTACGATTGTATTACTTGAGATAGATCGGCAATATAGCGTTGAGCGTAACGTCGTTCGATTTCGGCGACTTTGCCGTCCCAACTGCGCGATCCAGGCGCAATAATTTCTCCATATCTTTCCGCGTGATCAGCCATAATTCATTGTAATACGCGTTTGACATTGCCATACTGTTTTAACTCGAATTTTTTTTGTCCATTTTTTTTACATTGATAAGTTTTTACACGAAGAAATTTAGAATATAGGTTACCGTTTCGAGAAACGCGATACTTCGAATAGATGGTCTTTTTTGTTTTGTTTTTTTTTTTTTTTTACCGCGGACCGAGTGCTGCTTCTACGAATTAAAAAAAAAAAAATGAAAATCCCGGCTCGTTGCAAAAAAATAATAATAATTATTAATTGAGCCAAATAGAATAGCGTTGTGATTGGATAGAATATCGATTAATGGGAATTTAATCCGTAAGAAGAATCCTACCGTTAGTTAGTTCGGCTTTCCAGTTTCTATTTGACGTTATTCACTCTTCGAATCATTTCGATCGCCGGGTACGAATGTTCATTTTTTTCATGTAGTATCTTCACCCCGGGTATCGAGAGAGAACGATTACAAACTACGATTCGTCGAATTTAATAATCATAATAATGAGGAATAAAATACATTTATTTATGAGAAAAATGCGGGTAAAAAATGACTGTATATTTTGGAAAAATGTTGTTTTAGAATGTCAAAAATTTGGGGAATACTGTTCGTTGTGGGTTTGGCAGCGGCGTCGGTGAATGCGACGAGAATAAACCGGGATGATTCGAGAAAAACGACGCCGAAAAGCGCGAGTCCTTCGACGACAGTCCCGTCGAGCAGCGTCGGCAGGGTAACGAGCGTTGCCACGACGGAGATGGAAAATCGAAGGGACAGCGTCTGGGAGTGTCCAAATATGACGAGAGCCGCGGTGGAATGTTCGTGCGATTTTCCCCATACGTTGAGATGCACCGGTGATAGAACGGCCTTGCAGGTTCGTAACTCGCGAGACGGAGCGAAATACGATTTTGTTTTTAACGATTCGATGACATATTTTTCAGACTATAAGTCAACATCTGAAGAAAAGTCGCGAGGGAACGATATCCTTGTTGGATGTCACG
Organism: Cryptus armator; assembly: GCA_963971235.1. Taxonomy (NCBI): domain Eukaryota; kingdom Metazoa; phylum Arthropoda; class Insecta; order Hymenoptera; family Ichneumonidae; genus Cryptus; species Cryptus armator. The sequence goes on from OZ020237.1 coordinate 23,819,357, forward strand.
GTCACGGGAATATCGACGCTTCCGGGCTATTTTATCGAAGACGTCGCTCTCCACGGTCTCGTCGTTTCGACCGGAGAATTGAGAGGCATAAACGAAAATGCGTTTACCGGTCTCGCGGGTCCTCTTCGAGCCTTGGGACTGCCGAACAATGTTCTCGAAACCGTGCCGATCGCGGCGCTCGGCCGTCTCGTTGGACTCGATCGGCTCGATCTTTCCCACAACAGGCTCGACACTCTCGAAGCTGCTTCCTTCGCGGTAAGTCGATCGACGAGCGAACGATAAACAAAAAACAAAAAAAACCGTTCGAAACGACAACGTGTGTTTTTTTTTTATTCCAGAATTTGACCGATCTAACGTATCTGGATTTATGCGACAATCTACTGTCGCAATTGTCGCCGAAGGCGTTCGAACCGTTGCGAGCTTTGCGCTCGTTGCGAATGCGGGGAAATCGATTGAGCGTTTCGGCGTTGTCGGCTCTCAGAGGTTTGAAAAATCTCGAGGAACTCGATCTTTCCGGTAATCTCCTCGTAGGATCTTTGGGAGCGAATTTACTGCCGCCGATGCGGAAACTTCGCTTTCTCACAGTTTCCGAGAACGAACTCGTCAACGTTCGTCAAGGCGCTCTCGTTGGTCTCGGAAACTTGAGTTATCTGAGTTTGAGTCACAATCAGGTATGTTCGATAAAATTGTAACTCCGCCGATTCGAATATTTATCGGCCATTGCGGCGTTATTGAGCAATCGACCGTGATCGACCGTGATCGACCGTGATCGACCGTGATCTACCGTGGGCGAGCGACAGCCGGAAATCGTACGACCCACGCCTCTTTGGCCGCGTATAACTCTCGATCGCTTATCCCCGTTTCTATTCGACGCATCTTTAATATTTTTTCATTGAATATATTTTCAGATCGACGTACTGGAGGACCATTCGTTCAAACACTTGTCGACTCTGACGCGTTTGGATCTTGCGAACAATCGAATAGTAGCCGTTTCCAGCGCCTCGTTGGCCCATCTCGACAAACTTACGAGTCTCGATCTGACGCACAATTTTCTTCGTTCGCTGACCCCCGATCTGGTGATACCGTTGAAAAGTCTCGAGGATCTTCGTCTCGACGACAACGACATAACGATGGTATCGTCCGAGGTGCCGACCTCCGAGCTTCGCTTGAAGCGTCTCTCTCTCGCCGACAATCCGCTCAACTGCGACTGCACCCTTCTCGAGTTTGCCAATTGGTTGAGCAACTCGAGCCTCCGAGACGAGGACAAAGCGTCGGCCGTGTGCGCGACGCCGCCCGCTTTGGAAAATGGAATTCTCACTCAGGTTTCGCCGGGCAGTCTCTTGTGCGGCGAGCCAACGCCGCCTCTTATGACCCGCGTACCGCTCGCCGGCGCTCAACTTACGCTCAAGGAATTCAATTACGACGAAGAAATGGCGGCCGTCGATTTGGTTTGGCGCGTCGAGCCTTGCACCGAGCGTTACACCTGCGACAATCTTATTATTTACGAAGCCATCGGCGGCAGCGAAGTCGAAATCGAATCGAGTCCTCTTCGCTGCGATTCCAGCCTCATGCCCGATCCGTGCTCCCTTACCGTACCGATTCCCGTTGGCATCAATCTTCAGCCCGGACACGAGTATCGTTACTGCGTCGTACTTCTCGTGCCGCTTGCCTACGAAGAATTTTCCCTCGGTCTCGGATGCAGCGACATTATTACCCTCGAAAAACCTACCAACAACGACAAATATTCCAAACAGCGTTGGTTAAGTACCATCGGCGACATTGCAAAAGGCTCGATTACGAATTTCACTGGTTCTCTTCCGATCCCACGGGAGAGAATCACCGCTGTTCGCGTAAACGTCTCGGAACGCGGCTTTCTTCGCATCGACGTTAGCTTGGCGAGCGTCGGCGGTACTACGGATTCTATGAGTCCCGAATGCGAACTCTCGGTCGCTGTTTTCGAGGGCGAATCGGCCCTTCACCGGGAGAAGCTCAATTGCACGCTGACATTCGTCACGATGAGCGGCCTTACGCCCGGTCGTTACAAAGTTTGCGCGAGTCTCGACAATGCCGACGAGGACGACGAGGACGTCGTTCCCGAGAACGAGAACCGCGAAAACCGCGACGTCGGCAGATCTCGGTGCGTCGAGGTTCAAGCTTCACGACGACGATACACCGAAATCATTGCGATTCTCGTCGCAGCGATCGCTTGCGCCGCTATCGTTGCTCTCTATCTCATTGCTCGGACTCTCGTTCGACGAGTTCGACACCCAAGGATTCAGGCGCAATGCTTTCTGCCCGCCCAAGAATTTGACATCACTCACAAAGGGCACTATATCAAACTTTTGGCGACGACTAAAGTTTGAAGTTTCAAGTTTCAAGACCGATCCGAGTAACCGATCGTTGAAAAAACGTGGCTTGTCGTACCGTAAATTCATTTTATCGAAATCAGTACGCAACGTCGACGGATATTGATTTGACGAACGAAATATGTGTTACGATTGGAAAGTATGGACAATTCTGGACAATTTCTGACAAAAGCGATAAACGTCGACGAACGATTGCGAACATTGTTTACGTTTTGCCGGTATTCATTTTTTCGTGGAAAAAGCGCGAAGCGAATATTTCGATTCTATTTGTCACGAATATGCCTGATCGCGGATCATCGAATAAGTTGACCAATACTCGTACAGTATAAGCCCCGTATTCTTAACTCATCCTCTTAACTCGTGCAACCACTCCAAGCGGTGCGGGATACCCCTATACTCGCGGCAACTGACCGGGAGTAGGGACGATAGGGGAAATGCAGAAACGGGAGCGTGTCCGCTCCCGCGTCGAGTTAAGAATACGGGACTTGTACTGTACTGCCATACTTTGTTTTTTAAATCGAACAACGAATATATATATTTTTTTTCAAGTACGAATCTTCGTGTAAATAGGTAATTTATTTAATCAACGATTTATCGCAATTGTTTATTTTAATACTTAACGGCTATAATCATTTTTCCATATGTACGACAAGTAGCGGTATTTATCGTACCTCCGGTAATATATAGCTACGTCCGAATGAATCAACGAGGAACGAATGCCAATACCTCTTGCCAAGCGGTAAAACGAATTTTTCTTCCATTATCCGCGTTTATAGTTTCGACATTAGTTAACCGGCCCGATAAATTTGTAAACTATTGTATATTAGCATTTTATCATTCGTTTTTTTATTATTATACCGCATATTGTAAATAGTACATTAGCTCCAGCATCGACTTATTTTTATATTATTATTTTTGTCAAAGTACCATGGATGCGTTATCGTTGAACGTGTGAAATATCGAATAACGCTAATTATCAAAGGTTCATTGTTTAACAAAATAACAAAAATGCTTTATTCATCGCATCGACGCGTCGCGTTTCAACGAGGAACAAATAGAAGGATTTTAATTGTCCATTCTTTTGTATCAAAATAAAAAAATAACAATGGAGACGTATTGTTTTTTTTCAACACTCGAAAATATACCGTTTTGTGTGTAATTTTTGTTTTTATTACAAATTCGTTATTTTGAACGAGACGAGAGGAGGAATTGGTGTATGCGCGAGTTTTGTGTGTGACACCGTGTGGGGGGAAAAAAGAGAAAAAAAAAAAAAAAAACTCTATTTCGCGCGCGCGCAACACTAACGATACGTGAAAAATGGCGGGACGAACGTCGAACGAAAAAAGCGGTGGAAGCCACAACCGATTGACGGGTGTACCGGTATTTCTCTCGACTACGAATACGCGATACAAGACTCGGTATGCATTCGTTCTTGAAAACCGGAAAATTGGGAGCCGGCGAGACGAGGAAAGCCTCGACATCGAAATCGAAGGAACGGAAAAGCGGGCCCGCTCCTCCATGGGTCGAAAAATAGTACGTACCCCAGTGACGAAACTAACCTCGATCACGGTAAACAAATTCGCGCGCTTAATCGATGGATTATTACTCGCGTGTAATTGTTATCGCCAACGATCCATCTCGTTAGTTTGTTCAATATTTTCGCGTAGACGTATATTCGACGCATTGTTTTTCTTGGCAAACGGTGAAAAGTAAATTATCTTTGGAAGAAAAATGTTGTGTCTCGCGTACAGACTCGTTCGTTTCACGCTTCAGTCGGCCGAGAACGGTGGAGGAGGTCGTCGAACAAGCAGAAGCGGTCCGGGTGCTGCGTCAATGCGTGTCGGGTGGCGATTTCCCCAATTTGTTATTTTACGGGCCGCCTGGAACTGGAAAAACCAGTACCATACTCGCCGCCGCGAGACAACTCTTCGGCGACATGTACAAGGAAAGAATATTGGAACTCAACGCCTCGGACGAACGAGGAATCCAAGTTATCAGGGACAAAGTTAAATCATTCGCGCAACTCACCGCCGGCGCTACGAGACACAAGTGAGTTTTTTCAAACTTTTCGCTCGACGTTTCTTTTCTTTTGCCCAAAAATTAATAGCGCAAGATAATCAAATAATTCTTTGCTTATTTATTCTAATTTTTTAAACAACGCCGAATGGTTAGTTCGTTTATTCAACGATTTGTCAAAAGGACAAATTTTTGTTATATTAAAGAAAAATGTATAGTTCTCGTTCGTTATATTATGCAACGGGGATTTCTCCTTTGTACGGTACGACGATGCGTGAATTAAAAGAAAATAAATTTATTCGACTATGTTGTTTAACTAAAATTAAACTATAAAGTTTAACCCGAGCGCCCCTTTTTTTTTATTTTCTTTAGCATTCTCCTTTACATTCTGTACGACTTTACATTGCCCAATTAAATTTAAATTGCCCAATGTAAATAGGCCAAAGGAGATTGAAGTAAGTAGTAAAATCTATCCGTAGACTCGAATTTGTGCAAATCGTTGAAACGACGTAAATACGACGAGGCTAAAGACGATAAAATAATTTAATTTTTTTCATGAACAAACAAATTAGCGGAAAGCCTTGTCCACCCTTCAAAATCATAATCCTCGACGAGGCCGACAGTATGACGACCGCGGCTCAGTCGGCCCTTCGCCGCACCATGGAACGAGAATCTCACAGCACGCGTTTCTGTCTCATATGCAATTACGTATCTCGTATAATCGAGCCATTGACGTCGCGTTGCACGAAATTTCGTTTCAAGCCGCTCGGACGAGAGAAAATAATCGAGCGTCTCGAATCGATATGCCGTGAGGAGGAACTCAAGGCTGAGAAGTACGTTCTGGCGAGGCTCGTCGATGCCTCCGGCGGTGATTTACGACGGGCGATAACGTCTCTTCAATCGGTCACGAGACTCAAGGGCAAAGGAATCGAGATAACGGTCGACGATGTTCTCGAAGTCACGGGGGTGAGTCGTCACTTTTCACCGGGAACGACTCTCTCTCTCTCTCTCTCTCTCTCTATATCTATTTTTGACGGGCGCTCTTTTTTCTCTTCATTCAGGTCGTCCCCGAAAAATGGCTCGATCGACTGCTTCGAGTCTCTCAATCGAACGACGCGGGTAACTACAACAAAGTCGAGGATTTCGTCGAGGAATTCATTCTCGAAGCGTACGCGACGTCCCAAGTGATGGACCAATTGAACGATATTGTTATACGTTCGGATTCGTTGACGGACAAGCAGAAAGCGCTCATCGGCGAAAGACTCGGCGTACGTAATTTTCCCCCGATTACCGGAGTATCGATGATCTGTACACTTCGTCAAACTAATTAACGCATCGTTTTATCTTTTTTTTTTTTCCCCTCCCAGGAATGCAGTTACAGACTGCTGGAGGGTGGCAGCGAGTATTTACAATTGATAAGCTTGTGTTGCGGCATCATGCAGGCTTATGGATTACAATAATTCTATTATCTTTTTTTACCCTCCACTTATTTATCTTATTGTGCCACCGAGTGAACGCGATGTTCAATATTTGCATTACCAATGCGCTTTGCACTTTTGGGTGTGTGCGTGTTTTTTTTTATTTTTTTTATTAAATACCTCCGAATTTTCCCGCCGTCTCGGCTTCTTTTTCGTGGAAAAAGAAAACAAAAAAATTCTCGCGGTGCGAACAAACCAGTTTTTATATACGAGCGTCCTATCTGCGACAAGTGAAAATGTGAATGTTGACCCGAATAAAGGCGATTGCGAATATATAATCCCATTATTTATACCACAAAAGATCCATGCAACTCGTGTTATAAAGAAGTATGTCACATTTTTATGCTACTACGCGTAACAGAAGTGTCGGAAAGACACTGATTTTGCTTCAACAACTGTAGTAGTCACATTAAAAGACGCGTGTATATATTCATTTATTTATTTTTTAATCACCGATTTGACTTTTTTTTCGGGCCGCAAAGCCACGTGCTCGATCTATCGATCATTTGTTTTATATTATCATAGCATATTATTCAACGGTCGATACAAATTTAAAAGAGGGTTTTATCGTGATTAACGCAAGTTCAACAGCGTAATCGGTAATCTCGATCGACGATGCTTATTTCTTTAATAATATATACATATACATTGTAAATCGATAAAGGAGCTTGAGTAGCGATTTTTTTTTCCTCATTTTTATCTCGAATAACGGGACCTCGAAATTTTAGGCACTATCGCGAAACGATCGACGAATTGTTGCGTTAAAGCAGAAGAAAAATATATTATAAAACTAAGCTTCGATTAGTTTTTTAAAAAAAAGTACGCCGTAAAACGTTTTCGCGCTTCCGCGCTTTCTATCCTACGGGCGTATCCCGAGGAGCGTGAAAACGTGGCTGCTACGTATTTCGAGGCCCGTCTCAAATCGACGGACAAATATACCTCACTCTTGACATAATTTTCAAAATCGTTTTTTTTTTTTTTTTTTTTTCTTCATTTTTTGTTTTTTCTTTCTTCCTTTTCGTTGCCGAGTTTGAAACATTGAAACATTTTACGAAGCCCACGCTTCGAGCTCCTTCAGGTCGGGATCCTCCTCCACTGCTTTTGCTTCTGTAATGGAAAAGAAAACTCGCGTTGCAGCCTTTAGACTCGAACAAATTGTAATTAAAAAAAAAAACAAGGAGAAAAGTACGGAAAATAGCATAGAATCGAAATAGAACGAAGAAACGCAACACGACTAATTTACCCCGGTGTAGCCAAATATCGAGAGAACGAATAATTATTTTGCAAGATTCGCAGGGTTTTTCGTCTAGAATATTATGAAAAATAAAGTAAATTTCGATTGAGAGAATATTATTTTTTCATAAAAAAAAAAAAAGGCACTGCGATATTCGATGAAATTGAAATGATCGTCGGACTCACTGGAACGCGCTTTGGCCGGAACGGAGGGGACGGAGGTAGCGGGAACCGCGGGTAATTCCTCGCCGGTACTCTCGATGCCCAGCAACTCCTTGTCGAGCTGTTCCTGTTCCAATTCCTCGAGCTCTCTCTCGAGCTCGTCCTCGTCGATGTCTTGACCAAACGCAACCGGATTCGATATCGCGTCCGATATTTCCTTCGCGACGTCCTGTTGTTCCGCTATGTCGTCCATCATATCGTGTACTTGATCGACGTCCCTGTTCAATCGAGCAATCGTTTTTTCTTATAATTACAATACTCGAATAATCGGCATAATATTAAATTTTCAATCGAGACATACATATGTTGATGCGCCGCTTTGAGGGCATCCGCGGCGCTTTTCATGTTGGTCAGAACCGCCGTGTTTGTGTTCGCGCTCTCCAAGGCCTCTCTCTGCATCTCGATCGTCGACAGTGTTCCATCGATTTGCGCCAGCTGCTTCTCGTATCGTTTCTTCCTCTTGAGAGCCTGAATCGCAGCTGAAATTTCAACGGAAGCTTCGTTACGCCGGTCTTTCCATTATTTGTGCGATATTGATATTTTCGTTTAGAAGCACGCTAAAAATCTTTTCGGAGGGCGCGTCGTTCGTTCGGAAATGTTTCTCGTCGACCGCGATATCCATCAATTTTCCATTCCAAAGGGTCATTTTTGGCTTTGCAAGAACGCCGAATGGCGGTACATTTTTCATACGCGACCAGTACGCGTGTCTTCTACGGAGAAACAGAAAAACAAACGTGTCACCGTTTCTCAGGGGCCGACAAAGACCGGCGTCCAAAATTAACGCGCACGATCCAAGCGCCATTCTTGAGAACGGAAAATCTCGAAAAACAAGAAAAGCCGCGCAGATTTGGCAAACATCGTAAAAAAAAAAACATTTCTCCGAGAGGAACGAGCGCAGGACATCCGTCGAGGTGCTCTCAAAGCGAATCATCGAGGCACAATTAATCAGAATTCGTGCGGCTCGGCCAATCAGCCGAATTCCAAAACGTCACAATGACAGCCGAGATCGATGGCGACCGTTTTTTTTCCGAGTCGAAAATATCTCCGCACCGATTAACAAAAGGGCGGACGAGAAAAAAAAAAAAAAAAAAAACAGTAATAACGAAATGTATGCGGTCGATCGAAGAGACAACGATAAGGCGTTACCTCGTTTATTTTTCGTGCCATTTTTCCTCGCAACGCCGATCTCAAGTTCGATTTTGCCTTCGAGAAAATCTTGTTTCTTGATGAGCATATCTTCCGTCTCGCGCAATCTTTGTATCGCCTCGGCGGTCGTCGGTGCTGCGGCCTCCTTCTTGCCACCGAAAACTTTGCTGAAGAAACTCATCGTTTGCCAATAGTGTTTCTTCGATTGACTTCAATTTCGAACGCGCTTTCTTCGCTTCACTTTTAATCTATCAACGATTATTCACGACGAAAGCCCACCGTTGACGTTTTTTTTTTTTCGTCCTTGGTCGCGACTAGGCTAGAGTCACGGATCGACGACGAATACACTACTGAGGCGATCTCATCGCGCAGTCGCCATCTTGAAGTTTGCAAGTGTGCGGCACACGCGCACACGGTGCGCGTTTTGGATCAAAACTTGGATGAGGTGACCGCGTCATGAGTCATTCTCATTCTTACTCGTCCCGGATTTTCTTTACCGTTTTGCGCGAACGAGATTACGATGAACTTGCGATGAGAGGAAAAAGAACTTTGATGAAAATCCTTGGACATTCCCCGTGTTTTTTAATTCCTCCGTTTTGTCGTTCGCGACATTCCGTGATAACTCTTAAGTGCGTTTCCGATGGAACCCACTGCGTTCTTTTATATTTCCCGTGCGTTCTTTAATTCGTTCTTTAATTCATCCGATATTCATCTGATGTCATGATTTCTAACGGAAAAGGGGTTCTTTTATTAAATCTGTCATACCGACCGGTTGATCTGGTATTCATCCCTGGACAAACCCTAAAATTGCTAAAAAAAAAAAAAAAAACGCGAATAACAGAACGCGTTCGGGTTGAAAAGCAAAACACATCTGGTGCGAATAAACGACATCGGATGAATTGAAAAAACACGGCCATTGGACATAACCAAGAATATGCGATTCGCTAAATTACCGTTAATAAATTGCGTTTTTTCGGTTGTTAACGACGTATTTACAATCCCCGCCCTGACGCGTGTAATAACTCGCGTAAATATTATCAAGAACGATACGTATCGATATAATTTTATAATAAAAGTATAATTATGTAATCGATCTCTTTCGTAAACACGTATATTTTTCTATTAATGGGTGTATAATCAAATTGTGCGAAAAAAAAAACAAAAAATCCAGTGTACAAACGGAATTTATTTACGATCAATGACCGCGCGAGTGTTAGAAACTTGGTCGGTGCCATCGAGTTCTTTGGCGAATGCATCCAGCATCTTCTGATAGTCCGTTCGTTGCTAAAGATAATTTTTTTTATCGTTGAATAATAGACTCAATTATTTACAAGATTTTTTTTTGTTTTCTTTACGACCTGATACGTACATTCGACAAATCATTTTTCAAGTTTTCCCGACGTTTCGACAAACCGGCGACTTCGCTCTGCAACATTCTCACCTGTCGAAATAAAGACGAGAAGAGTTCTCAATTTTGAAATTGGCGAGTTTACGGTACCGCATCATTATGCAATAAACACGTCGGCAATAACAATTGTCGCACCTCATTTTGGGTCCTTTTCAAGTCCTTCTTTAAATCGCTCAACAAAGATTTGTAACGACCGCGAATACAATCGGAATTCAGGCTGTCGATACCGTTGAGAACTTTTGCGACATTGTTCACTTGTAACTGTGATTCCATCAGCTATACGATTATATGTTATATACAGTCCAATAATATATATTTATATACAGTCCAAGCTCCGTATTCTTAACTCCTCTTAACTTAACCGGCCCTTATTTTAACTCGTTACCATGACAACGATTTCCCTCAGCTGTATATTTCTCCCGAGTCCGTTCTGCTCACTCCAAGCGGTATCTAGGCACGCGTATACCTCTGATTCCCCTGCTCGCAGCACGTGACCGGGAATAGGGACAATAGGGGAAATGCAGAAACAGGAGTGTATCCGGTCCCGTCGAGTTAACAATACGGAGCTTGTACTATATGTATATAAATATATACGGTAAAACCTCTATTTTCTCAACTCGACGGAACCGGACACTTTCCTCTACAGCCCCCACTCTCGGTCAGTTATCACCGGTAGAGGAGCGCCACGGCGTGACTCTGTGCGTACACAGTGTACATTTTGCGTTTGCAGCGGCGTGAAAGGACGATAGGGACAATTCGGTTGACGAAAGCATTGCCATGGCAACGGATTAAGTTAAGCGAAGTTAAGAAAACAAAGATCCAACACTGTACATATCTAAGGCGATGATGCGAATCGGACCGTCCGTTCCTTTTTTGTCAGGTCATCGGCGAGGACCCGGAGTTTCTCCCCCACACTTTCGCGATACTGACGAAAAATGTATTTTCTCGTTTAACAAAATGCGATCATCAATTTATCTTTTTTCGTTTCTTTTTGTTCGTATAACTAACTTTGAATGACGATAAATTTAGGAAGGACCAATCATCATACAGAATCTGTAATAAAAATGTTTGATGAGCAACGTTGTTTTTCTTCTTCGGTTCACCCCGCCTCGATTGGTATAACGAACACTGCAATTCGATTATCGTTAAGATGACGCGAAACCTGACCACTTTATCGAAGTCCGGTCGGTAAGAAAAACTGTAATTTATTTTTATAGCATCGAAATGCGGAGTTAATAGAGACGCAGTAAAAATCTATTTCCATGAGACGCAAAGATGAATTATATACGAGACTATAAAAGAAATAAACGACTCTGATACTTGCGCACTTCTTGAGTTCGTCTTTATCGCAGTTGTGCTGAAATAAGAATTTTTTAAAAATATCTCATATTAACGGCAACGAGAAATCGTATCGAACGGAAACGCAAAATGTTAAATTCGAAAAAAATTTGGAAAAAAATTGAGATATCATTACCATAACCATGAGGAAAGTCGCGACGGACAAAACAACGAAGAAAAAAATCCACAATAGTTTAAAACTGCATAGTTTAAGAATCAATAGCCACATGGCGTCGTGAATTTGAAAAATATACATCTCTTGTCTGAAATCACGACAACGTAGCGAAATGGAAAATATTGAAATGTTTTCGCCCCGAGCGAAATATATTTTCTTTTTTACGTCGCTATCATCATTGTCGCTGATTAAATGACGCGGCGAATGATATGTGACTCGTGAAAAACAAAACATGCGTCCATAACGAGTTGCGTACAAGTGAGCCATGGAACTCTTTATCATCATCATCATCGCCGCTCAGGCGGGTGCCCCGTGTTTTTTTTTTTTTTTTCAAATTCCTCCGTTTTGTCGTTCGCGCGACATTCCGAGATATGACTCTTATTACCGGACATGTATATGCGTGAACGATTCGTTACTTTTGATTTTTCGCTTTGATCGTACAAATAAGTTTTCCATAGCGAATTCTCCATAATTCTCGTAAGTGTATGACGACGGCTTAATTCTTCGAGCGATGAGAACGCGCGATATATCAAACGGTGCTGCATGGTGGTGTTGTAGCGGCGGCCGTGACGCGCGCGCGGTTCTCGTGCCCCCCGAGCGAATAACGTCGTTTCGCGGCGCGGCATTCGTCGCAAATGGAAATAAAAAAAAATGTCTTCGATAAACTATCGGGAATGAGAGAAATCTGATAGTCGAGGACGGTTCAAGACAACGACGACTAAGTACGACGACGAGGACGAGAGAGTCAAGTATAATGGGAAAAATGGAATCGTTCGAGGATCTCAGAAAGGATTTTAGCGTACGTAACGAGAATTTTATTTGAGGTTAGAAAGCGACGACGCGGATTTAACGAGAGATAAAAAGATAACAAAAAAGGTATGTCGAATTGCAGGAATATCTGAAAGAATGTTTGAAAAACTCGGATGTGACGAAATTCGAGAAAAAGTGCGTACAATCGTGCGGAAACGAGGCCGACAGAAAAGCGGCGATAGACCAGGCTTTGCGAGATTCATTGTTGAGAATAATAGAGGAAGATGCGACGGGCAAGGTTCGGGCCCTCGAAGCGTACATAACTCTGACGATAAAACTGTGCAGAAAAGATTTGGCGACGGCGAGTATGCCGGTTATGCTGCTGAGCGACATTTTTGCCGCTATGACTTTGGACCGATGCGAAAGACTGTTCACGTTTGTGGAGAACAACGTGTCCGTGTGGAAGGAGGAAATATTTTTCGCATGCTGCAAAAACAATTTGTTGCGCATGTGCAACGATTTGTTGAGACGTCTGTCGCGCTCTCAACAAACCGTATTCTGCGGAAGAATTTTGCTATTTCTGGCTAAATTCTTTCCATTCTCCGAGCGTTCGGGACTCAATATTGTCAGCGAGTTTAATCTGGAAAATCACACGGAATTTGGTTCGGAAAAATCTGAGAAGCGCGAAGAGCAACTCGGAGGCGAAGAGGTTGCGGACGCGGCGGATAACGACGACAGAGTCCAGAGCAAGATCCTCATAGATTACAACTTGTACAGAAAATTTTGGGCTTTGCAGGATTTTTTTAGAAATCCAAATCAATGTTACAACAAGGTTCACTGGAAAGTCTTTGCCACGGTAGGCTGCTTACATCTAAATAACTCGTTTCACTTTCCTATCGTTAGCCGTTAGCCGTTAGCCGTTTGCCGTTTGCCGTTTATTTTGCAGCACGCATCGAGCGTCATGTCGGCCTTTTCGTCGTTCAAATTGGAGGAGCAGCGCAACTGCTCGAGCTCCGACGCTCCTCGCAAAGAGACGCACTACTTTGCCAAATATCTTACCAATCAAAAATTGCTGGAACTTCAGCTGTCCGATTCGAATTTTCGTCGTTACGTATTGCTTCAGTTTCTAATTCTCTTTCAATATCTCAACAGTACGGTAAAGTTTAAAGCGTGAGTATCATTATTCCGCTTTGTCTTTGTCTTTCGAATTGAAATATATTTCAAGACTATTATCCCGGCGAATTAGCGAAAGTCACGAGCTCAAGAACGATCAAGTCGAGTGGGTCAAGTCAACGACCAATCGGGTTTACGCCCTTCTCGAAGAAACGCCGCCGGACGGTTCGACCTTTGCCGAGAGCGTTGAAAATATTTTGAAGAGGGAACAGCACTGGAACGCGTGGAAAAACGAGGGTTGCCCCGCGTTCAAGAGACCGGCCCCGGACAGTCCGCCGAACGGAACGGAGACCGACGAGCCCAAAGCCAAAGCGAAACGGCCGCGGCGAAGAATCGGCGATGTTATCAGAGACGCCGAAAACGCCGGTAAATACCACATGGGAAAGTGAGTATTCTCTCGAATCTTTTACAACGATTACCCTCTTTTTTTTTACGACGCGTCTCATTAACCGGCACTCGCTTATTCTCTCGATCCAACATCAGTCAAGAACTTACAAAGTTGTGGAATCTCAATCCGAACAATCTCGAGGCTTGCAAATCCAAAGTTCGCGATTTTCTTCCGTCGTTGGAAACCTACTTTGCCGAGGCTATCGTTCAGTTGGACCCATCGGCGATGGTCGACGACGAGTACAAGTAAATCCACATCGATATTCAATTTTATTTCTCGTTTCTCGTTTCTCGTTTCTCGTTTCTCTTTCTCGCGCGAGGAATTATTAATCGACCGTTACAATGGTGGGGGTCCTTCAGAAAAGTGAATGACGGCAACTTTGGCTGGAGGGCTTTGAGATTACTGGCTCGACGAAGTCCGCACTTTTTCGTTCACGGAAATTATCCGATAAACAAGCTTCCGGAGTACCTCGAAACGATGATCAAGAAAATCGCCAAAGACCGACCGGTGACGATTCATTTCAAATGCTTTTTTTTTTTCATCGCGCTCGATTATTAATTGACCTTTATCATTATTTATCCCTACTCGCTGCTGCTGCATCAAAGCAAACGCATTCCGACGTGAAAATCGATGCCGAAGAAACTCCACCGCCGACGGAAACGAACGATCAAGAGTTCAACGAGGATGTTCTTAAACAGGAGTCGGAGCAGACCGACACCGACAACGTCGACGCCAAAGTTCGAAAGCTCAATCACGTAAATCCGGATATGGTAGCGAGACTGTCGGAGGCGTTGAAGCAAGACTGGCCAAAATTGGCATCCAAACTCGGTTATACCAACGAGGAGGTTGGTCCGCCCGCGTCATTCCGAATCCCGATTCAATTGATCGCTCCTAATTCTTTCTTTTCTCCTTGTAGATTGTATTTTTTCAAAGAAAGCCCACGCAATACGAGCAGTGCAAGAGTATGCTGGAAATTTGGGCGGAAGAGGACGAGGACGCTTCCGTCGAAAATTTAGCTTACATTCTCGAGGGTCTTGACTTTAATCAAGCGCTCGCCGTACTAAAGACCTAAAAATCGTATTCGAACGGAAACATCGTCGTTCGCGATATGTCTTTTATGTATTACTTCGTCGCCGAGTCCCGAAAGGTTTATAAAAATCAATTTTTTCGCCCAACAATCTCTGCTTCGTCTAATCGTATATTTCTTCGTTTTTTTTTTTACGTATAAATAATCGTTGAAATTTGATGGCGAGTTGGCGAAAGTGGCGTTATTCCATTTTGTCAATAGTTCGGGTGAGAAAAAATAAAATAAAGGAACGCGCGACATTCACGCGTCACATTCACATTATATATACTAATCATACCCCTAGAGGTAGTTGATATGACTCGATCGATATTTAAATCGTTTTTTCTTTGCCACTCCGAAGCAGCAGCAGCAGCAGCAGCAGCATCGTGAGTATCGTGAGTATCGAGGACTAACGAGAGTCATTCGTCGTTGCTCGTTTATTTAATTAGCTTGTCGAGATAGGCGATGTAATCGTTCTCCGTTAATTCGGCATTGTCGTCGGGCTCGAAATTATTGTCGGGCAAACTTCGGCGTCGGCGGGCGGCGACCTCGGACGTCACCTCGATGCAGAGCAGAGCAAATTTGTTGTCGCACGAGTAACGAACTTGTTCGAGAAGTCGTCCGCCCGTCAGCGGTGATCCTAATCCGTAACGATCGGAGGTACCGCTGTGCCAAGCGTCGCAATACGTATCCATAGCTCGATCCCCGAGTTTATGAGAGCCATGCCAGACTACCTTCTCCGGCCTGAAAGATTTATGGCCCGGAATTATGCTCAAGTATCATCCGAAGATTACGCGAAATAATTGGCTAATAATTCCTAACTCGATTTCCACTTACCACGTAAAATCGGCGAGTATATTTTTTCCATTGAAGCTGTAGATTCTTGGATTTTGAGAGAAATACGCTCCATTACCGTTGAACATATCTTTCCACGAGTTGAAGAGAACATCGCCCTTTATATTGACGATCGGGAGATCTCTGTCCCCCAGACGAACAATGCTATCGACGTTTTGTACCCTGGAGCTGAGAAACGCTCGGAAAGTTCCTTTGAGACCTGCCCGTTTGGCCTGTCGATAACAGGCGTAGTCGGCCCCTCGTACTCCGTGCATGTCTCCCGTCGATGGTTCGTTCAGAGCAGCCATTCTCAACTATCGATCGCGATTATTATCGCGCATATTCATTAGCATAACATTCGTATGTATTTCCGAACTTACGGCCACTTTGCTACTCTCTTTAATTCATTCTATCGCAAAGTTTCTTACCATCTTTGGATACCACTGTGTCGCGCGGGTCCAAGTGACAATAATTTTCATATCGTTAATCGAGCAGCACGTTAAATCGTTAAAAACCGTTGTGAAATATTAACACATTATTCGCGCGAACTTACCCCTGTGCCGTCCGCCTTCATTGGTATTTGATTGATCAAATTGGATGCCTCGAAGGGAGGATTGGCCGGTGACGGAAGAGTCGTCGGAGGTGATGGTGTCGTTATAGGCAACAGCGAACCAAGCTACACGAATCGGGGGGTTGATAAACAAATTAAAATTTCAACATTTTCTCGATGACTTATCGTTGTTTGGAAAATTCCAACGCACCGCGATGTATTGCCATCCATTATTAACACGAACGAGCAATGCTTCTTCGTCAATGATGTATGCGAGGGTACCAACGGGACTGACGCTCGACATCTGGCGATAATTTTTAATTTTAAAAACAGTGTATGTACACTGGGATGTAGCGTGGGAGCCAACGGAGGTTCTACCGGTACCTTGGTCATTGCTTCGGTATTCTGAAATGTTACCGCTCCCGGAACGATTCTCGTTGGACTTTCGGCCGATTGTCTCGACGCTCCTGCGCCACCTTCGTAATAACAATGGAAAGTGATTAAACGATTAAAAAGTTATTCCGCTGATTACGGACATTACCCAAATGTTCCTTCAACTCTTTGAGTTGCTTCAATTCTTGTAGGGCCTTAAGCTCGCTAATTCTTGCTCCTTCGCCGCGTGTAATATGCGCGCACATGTTTCGTTACAATGATTACACAAGTTACAATGCATCGAACGTTATATTGCAAAGAATCCCGCGGTATTAACACGCGTGCCATACCTTGTCTGGTAGCGTAGTAATCGCGATCTTCGAAAATACGACTTCTGCCAATTCCCGGCTCGCCTTTTTGTCCAACCAGCGAGAGTCCCGGCGATCCGGGAGGACCGGGTGGTCCGGGTGGTCCTGGAACTGGTACGAAACTACCTTGGGAGGGTTTACCGGGAGGACCCGGGGGACCTCTCTGTCCGTCTCTGCCTGGCTGACCCGGCATCCCGGGAAATCCGTCGGAACCTTTGTCTCCCTTGACCTGCAAAAACATTGCGCGAGCGCGCCGAGTAAATTAACCAATATAGATTTGAAATATGAAGAAAATATCTTACCCCAACGGTTACTCCTAGAGGACTCATCGCACCCGGTTCTCCCTTGTCTCCTTTCGCTCCGGGCGATCCTGCATTTCCTTTTATACCCGGATGTCCCGGTTCTCCCTGTATCAGCCAAATATCATTCGATATATATGTCAAACTCGGAATCAATGCGCACACTGGATGTTGGGCGTACATCGAGAAAAGCCTACCTTGATGGGATTCTTCCGAATGAGCGTTTAATAATATCGACCGGTTAAATATTTATGCATATATTGTTTTTTTGTTTTTTCTTCGCGATATCTCGGATATTTACCATCCAACCAGGCGAGCCCGTGTCGTTGTTAGAGCCCGGAGGTCCTGGCGGCCCGGCCGGTCCGATCCGTCCGCGCCTTCCTCGCTTGCCCTCGGCCCCTTTTTCTCCTTTGATGGCTATATAATCGCCCGATCCGGGAAAAACTGTTTCTCCCGGTGGGCCGCGTTCGCCTCTGTCGCCCTTCGTTCCCTTGACACCTTTTGCACCTGCGACTCCGGGAGCCCCATCTTTGCCCGGCTCTCCCTTGTCACCGAGAGGACCTTGGATACCATTCATTCCGGGAAAACCCGTCGCTCCGGACTCGCCTTCGTCGCCCTTCTCGCCTTTCGGTCCTAAATCGCCCTTGTAACCTCGCGGACCGAGTTCACCTTTGTCACCTTTGGTCCCGGTCAAACCTAACGTCATCATCATCATCGTCATCATCACAATTAGAATCAAGCACACGGCTACATCGGTTACATTCGAATAAGTCACACCGACCGGATAAGTTGGCTTTTCGTTTCGTTTCGCGTCGTTCTTCGTCTACCTATCTGTTCGGTATGACCTATCGTCATTCGTTCCAAGTCCTATATTTCCGTTACCAACATTTTTTGGCCAATCGTCAAACCCAATGACGATTAACAACCGAACATATCCGCCACCGTTCAAAGAGTTTCGGCTCCTTTGAAAGTTCATCTACTTAACGATAGCTAACTTAGCTTGACAAAGCTTCGAAATCGCTGCTGCTATAAGGGGAACAAAAAAAAAAAACGAGATTTTTCGTCGGGAAAGGACGACGAGTTGGCAGGTATTTCGACAGATTAATTGGATTAGGTTTTGAGGATACAACTTATCCGGTCGTGTGCTGCATTGCGGAAATCAAGTAGGTACGTTCATAAGCGTACACGTTCAGGATAAACCGATGAATAAAAGAACACTGACCCGACGGCGAAACTATATCGGTGAGTAGTCCATCACCGATGAAGGGTGAAATAATTGGGGTTCCCGGTGGACCTGGTGGTCCTGGTTTCCCCTCAGGGCCAACATCACCCTTGGATCCTTTTTCAGCCGGCCTGCCGTTTTCACCGGGTGAACCAGCGAGTCCCGGGGTACCCGGTGCTCCGGGTTCGCCTTTCCAACCCTGTACTCCTCTTGCGCCGTCCTTGCCATGGTCGCCCTTGTTCCCTTTCGATCCTGTTTCACCCTTGATACCTTTGTCGCCTGGAATTCCCGATTCTCCTTTCGGCCCAATGTTACCGGGGGTTCCGGGCTCGCCCTTGTGACCCGGCAGTCCCGGTCTCATCGTCATTCCGTCCTGGCGACAGCCGACGTATTACTCTCTCACACTTTTTCAATTAAATCATTTCATTTCTCAATATATATATAAACTTCGAACTTGGCGGCCGCCTCTTTCGTTTTCTTACCCTGGATATGCCTCGCAGGGTCCAGCTCGGCTGCGTCCATTTTTCAACATAACAACAATAGAATTCGTCGACAACGCGTGAAAAACTGATCGCGTCAAAGGCGAACACGAAGAGTCACGCGAACATTGAGTATTTCGTAAAAACGTCGAAAACCGCGACGATGCGACGAGATAATTGAACGAATAAAATTTTCTTTAAAGTCCGTAGCCAACGTCGTGGAAAATCTATAGAGCAATATCCTTTCCGTCAACGATGAATTTTACCACGTTGTTACCTCTGTCGCGTGGTGCGCCGCCGCTGCACACGGAAGCCAGCGAGCCGAACAACCGAACAACCGAACAACCGAACAACCGCCGGCAGTCTCGAGCGGCATGCAATACGGCAGACACGAGAAATTGGTTTCTGTATTCCCACGAGAAATCGCTGCTTCGTTCGTGTGTACCGAGGGCGCGATGTTTCTCTCGGAATACCTAGCAGCTACTTGAAAGCTCGATATACTCGAAAGCTCGAAAGCCTATTTTGCGTTTCGCAAATTCTCGACTTCGGTTGCCACGCGTACTTATTTGAATTATATTAACAATCGAAGATAATGATTTCAAACTCACGTCGTGCACGGAGTATTCACCCTTTCCCGCAGGGCCGGGCGGTCCTTGAGCTCCCTTTTCCCCTGGAATACCGTCTCTGCCGGACTCGCCTTTCTGACCCTGTGGGCCTTCGGAACCCGTATCGCCAATATCACCCTTGTCACCTTTTCCACCGGCAGCTCCTGTTCGTCCTCTCTCGCCGGGTGGTCCTCCCGCTCCCTGCACGGTACACGACATGAATTTCTAATCATTTCCCGCCTCGATTTCTCATTAATTTTCAATGTAAAAACAACAATGTAAAAATGTTAAATTGTTCGGGTTTTTTTTTTCTTTTTCTTCGGGTATCTGTAAATTGTGAAAATTGTAAATATCGGGCAAAGTAATGTCACCGGGTCGTTGAGCAACATTTTTTGCCACTTACAAATTTGAAAAATGTCATGCAATTGAAATACAGGTAGATATAGATTTTTGAGAAATGTAACGCGAAACGAATGAATGAAAAATGAAGTATGCATCGAACGAAGGAATAGAGGAGTTTTGAAGCCTTTGACCGATTCTGGTTCTGCAAAGCATCCTGCGTTATTTATTACAACTCGACTCGAAAAGAAAAAAGTTAAAAGGTGAGAATTGTATTATAAAGACGTATTGGCATAGATACCGTTCGACCCATCTGGCCTTGCTTGCCCTCTTTACCAGGCAAGCCCGGCTCTCCCTTTGGACCTTGAATCATCTTTGGCATCGTAAAACTCGATATAAGAGCAGTGGCGTTACACGCGCAACTACCGGGTTCGCCCTTTGGCCCGATACGGCCAGTTTCCTCACTCTCCATTGGCCAGCCCTTGGCAATAACGAAATTTAACTTAATTACCCATTAAAATGACGATAGAAGCCGTATTATCTGATTTATAGATATTTTCCATACTCGACCGTCATCAATAGGATCGTAGCCACCGGTTCCCGGTGGACCCGGCGGCCCCGGCGGCCCCGGTGGTCCCCTTACGCTCTCGCCCTTGTCACCCTTTTCGCCCTTGTCACCCTTGATTCCTTTCGCTGCGTTTACCCGATCGGTTATTCGATAATTTTTACTTCAATTACGTAAACCCATTATTTCTTATTCCCCCCGTATAGAAGCGACGCGTACCAATCAGACTTACCAATAGGATTCGACGCCGGTGGCGTAATCCACGGTGGTTGATCCACATCGTCACTCTTCTCCGTCTCATCGTCCTTATTATCCTCTTGACCAAACTACGCAACAAATATATGCAAAACGAATTCCTGAAATCCATACTTCTTCAATCCCAATCTTCCCTGTTCCGGTATAAAAAAAAAAAAATACACGCTTCTCGGAAGAGGCTGTTAATTAAAAACTCAATCGATCGATTTAATCGAGCCATTTTTCACCGTATAACACACGTTAAAAATGTATCGCTGATAATCAGGTGCGTTTCGTCTTTTCGACAGATGGCCGATGACACAATTTATATTATTTATTAATTTTCATATCCCACTGAATTTATCGCCGCCCTCTCCGCCTCTGTCTCATTCTTTCCTCACTACCTTGTCAAAGTCAACGAATCCGGAGCCCTCGAGTGTCGAATCGTAGTCACCCGAGCCATGCTCTACGGGAAAGAACTGAAATTAAAGTAGTACCGCATAAAAATGAACTGTGTATTTGCGTTATGATCGCTGATCTATGAACAAAATCATTGATGCCTGGGCCATTTTTTCATAATCTTATTTTTTCTCGCTGTTATTTTCTTTTCGCGTAACGACGAACGTAACGAGAAACGAGGCCTCGCGAGTAGTAACTTATCGAGGCTATAATTATGTAATTACGAAAGGAAAGCGCCGAGCGACGGCCTCATTTTAATAATTAGCAAAAAAAAACCGTGTCGATTCGTCAAAATGTTGATACCGAATTATTAAATAATAATCGTTTGAATAATTCGAGTCAATCGACGACGAGAAACGATTGAAAAAAGAAAACTTACCTCCAAATCCGTGGGGCATCTGACAAGATCCTGCGGATGTCCAGGATAGAGCTTCAATGACTGCACAAGACCCTTCAAAGATACAAGCGATTGCGCAATAAAGTGTCATTGAAACCGGCTCCCGTTCGTCATCTTATTTTTTTTTTCTATTAAAACGAGTCTCTCGTCATTTATTACGAATAATGAGCGAATAACACTTGTATTTCCGTGAGCTCACCGAAGTGCCGGTTAATTTGAATTTAGCACAAATATATCTCGTAATAATTAATACGTCCTAGCGGTAGAATAAATTTAAATCTTATTATTACGTACAGCTACGTACGCTTATCTTTGTTGCACTACGGATAGCGTTCCGTTCACCTACGCGTATGTATCTCTGTCGTACCTTGCTCTCTCTACATCTATAGAGTAGAGATCTTTATATTCTCCATTATAGCTTTCCTAGAACGGCATTGTTGTGTTTATGCGCATAGCCGCTCCGTCGTAGTAAACATATATCTCTCTACATTATAAAAATATTTCATCGTCGTTGCCGCTGCCGCTGCCGCTGCTACTGCTGCTGCTGCTGCTGCTGCTGCTATATACTGCTATATACTGCTATATTGACGAATTCAGAGGGAAGATTTTATGGACTTTAGGAATAGGGAACATTGACGATTCGTCGAATCTACCGGAGGGCCCACGAGCCACAAGAACCTCCGGTCTAAATGTAATCGGAGCTCTCCGAGTCTAAATTGTTAATTACTAATCTCATCTATATCGAGCGACGAGCGTTGGGCGGTATATACAAATACTCGCGATGCTCGGATTGCCTTGGCTCGGCCCAACCTGTCTGCTATGCGCCTCCGTCCGTTCGTACGGACCAGAAAGAAAAGCTTCTCTCGCTTGGCACGTTCGCGTGCAACAACACGCGACTTGACTTGCGAATCAACGGCTCGTCAACGATCCGACAAGTCAGTGACGACCGTTTACCTGGCCTCGTGTAGCTCGCAATCGGCCGGCAATTTACACATGTATACACGTGACAGAGATCTCATCCGCTACCGTCGATCAATATCGCCGCTTTCATTTGTCGACATTTACTTCATTTATTTCACTCGGAGGCATTATGTCGAGCCTTTGACCGTTCGATGGCTGGCATATTTCATAATAATAATTTTTACAAAGTTATTAACAAATGACTTTTCAAGAATTGTTCGACAAATCATTCGACAGTCAAACTTTTTTTTTTTAGCACAAGTTCATTCGATTATTTTTCCGAATGCATATGGATTTTTTTACAATTTCATTCGAAAATTCCGTTTTCCGAAAGTTTTACATTTTGCCAAAAACTATCCAGAATTCGTAACTTTCCGTCCATGAAAAAACAATTCGGAAAATGGAAAAAAAAAAATTTAAACGTATATTTTTATTTTTAAAAGTGAACGATTGCCAGATGATTCGTTGAGCAATTTTTTCTTTCTCGATAACTTGCAAATTCATTTTTTGCATTGTTATTATTGTGTTCGAAATGAATGTTCTCAACAACTTTCATTGGGTTGATTCTTTTTAGATTTTTATCTTGTTGGAAAGTATCGCGAATTCTGGTCACCGCCCTACCTTTTTAACGATACGCCCTCTTCAAATTTCAACGACATATCTGTCTTGATACATTGCTTGGAAAAAAAAAGTATGTTCGAACGTCTCCTTAAAGCCGTGGCTAATTCTTACAAAAGTTACTTTTACTCATTGCGCTAATAAAATTGAGTTTTGAAATAGAAAAGAAAGCGTCGAAAGGTGATTAAGTTAAAAGTTAAAAGTTGTTTGTGCTTAATATATATATATATATATATATATGATTATAGTTATGAATTATTAAAAATATATCCGAAAGAATAGTTGGATAGAGTAAAAAGAAAAACATGCGCCCGATTCGTTTGTACGAACTTATCGTTGCCAACTGTGCAATGCGACTGTTTGGGACGACGTGGGTGGTTGGGACCGATGGTGAAATTCTCGCGAGGGTTGAGTATTGTACAGTGTATGTACCAAGCGGCCGGGTAGTATACGCCGGAGTCATCCCCGCGTACGGCTATACGGCTATACGACTATACGGCGAGCTCGTACAGTTTCGCGCGTGGGGAACAGCTTCGAGTTGCACTTGGCTCTTTCGCGCTTGCATCTCGTTATAGAGCGCGAGTGTATAATGACGTCCGAGTCCTGCGCGTGCAATTATTATAATGGAGCGGGAGTGGGGTAGGGGAGCAGCGCAAACGTGAACAGCGGGACGGGACGCGGTAGCCACGCGTAGATAACTCGATTCCTCTCTTCCGGAACTGTTCTCGCACTCCATCGGTCCCCGCGGAGTCCTCCCGTTTTGCTATTCGTGTCTACCACCGTCCCACCCACCGTCATCGGTCGCCCACCCGCTTCACCGCCTTGCCTTTCCTTCCGCTTCGGCTTTCAGCTTTCAGCTTTCAGCTTTCAGCTTTCAGCTTTCAACTTTCAGCTTTCGCTCGAGCCTCCCGTGATTCGACCTCGTAACTCGGTACGGTTATTCCATCGTGTCATACGGAGAGCGCAGCGTTTAGGTCGAAGCTTTTCATGCGGCAAGACATACATGTGCTACATTACATTATTTCTACTCTATCCCATTCGTACGCATCGATCGCTTTTAATTCACTCGACGAGTGCCACCCCCCCAACGGTCAACGTAAAACAATTATCCTCGAACGAGTCGGTTCTACAGCCATCACACGCGTCGCTTTTAAATTTCGTTTCGGGTTAACCCGAAATGCCAAGTTGATTTTCTTGGGAAAAATCATTGGTACCATAGCTGTTGGTGTAGCATTGAGAATAATGTTGCGCATTGCTAATTTTGACGGTTCGGTATATAATCGGCGTTAATCGGTTCGGAGAGTTTATATCCAAGCTGTCGCTGCGTCAACAAGAATTTCCGGGTAAAATGGAGAGCCAACTGGCGGCGCGGCATGCCGCGTTGCGTGCCAGATACAATGGTGCTGGCTGGTGGATACCGGCGCGGATAGGCACCGAAGCGTGCACACCGAGTGAAAAAGATTCGAAAATAAAAATAATAAAGGAGCGCCTTCCGAACGCGCGTATATCACTATACTCACGTGCTTCGTAGCCGTGTCAACTTCGTAACCGGTCAACTGTTGACTAATCGTCTTTGGTACAGGCTCCTTCGGCCATACGCCGATTAATCGCGTTATTACGAGGGCGATGATGCTCGTTATGCCAATTAGTAGCAAAACCGTAACTATCTTGCTACGCGGCGATATCACCATTGCCATCTTCTCCCGCGCGTGTTACTACTTTACTACGCTAATGATTATTATAATTTAATTCCATCACCATAGAGAAAAAACTGACCAAGTACAATCATTCGTTACGATCGCGAGGCGAACCGAGAATCGCGAATTATCTTTTACGGATGCACTGGGTACGCGCGTCCGCAAATCGAGAAACCGTTTGCAGTTTAGCGCGTTTAGCGCGAACAAGGATGTTCGAGGAGCTTAATTATCGGAATAAAAGTATCCGCCGCACTCTCGTCTATTCTCGATGGGTTACCATACCATCGTAACTATGCGCGACTCGCGAGAACGCGCCCGTTAAGGAACAAAGGTAATAATTTAAATTTAAGCCCCCGCGCGATTACGATGGCCAATGTTGTACAGTACGTGTTTTGAGAGATTCGCGGGTGCAAGCTGCCACCACGCGGATACCGAACAAACTAATCCGAGCGCAAGTCAACCAACCACCCCCTTCATGGTAAGAGGTGTGCAACAAAGTCGGCCGACGAGCGTCGACAGCGTCGTTTTTCGTCGCTGTCTTGCAGCTAGCTCCCCCGGTACTCGCATCCCGATGCTTCGACGCTTCTACGCTTCCACGCTTCCACGCTTGCACGCTTCGACGTTTCCACGCTTGCACGCTTGCACGCTTGCACGCTTCTCCACGGTTGTACGACTGTTACCGCTATATAACCGTTCGCCGTTAACAGAGTGGGGCCTCCCCTCCCCCGGTCATACACCAAACTCGAATCCGCGCTTCCTTACTCCCACTCCGCTCGGATAGCTAACGGCGGAGTTAAATAAATTGAGAATAAATAACCTCCCCACCATGGGCGGCACCATGGGCCAAGGCATCCGCACTAATGTCCGCCTAGAATATATTTTTCTCTTTACTCATAAATCGTATTTACTCTTCTATTGTGTCTTTTTCACTATACGATTTCATTATTATTGGAGAAATAGACATTCATTCGGGGCGTTTCGGTTTTAAGACTTTACGAAAAGTCGAGCGAATCCGGAATATTCGAACGTTTGGCGATAAGAAGAATAACGAATGGGAAATAAATCGGGGATTCCTTTATCGTAATGCCTTTATCGGCTCCGGTGTTCGCCCCGCGGATCACCACCAGCGCCAGCATCGCCAGCATCGCCAGCGATATCCGAGCGGGCGATAAATTCCCGGTAGGGACTCGTTTATTTTGAAAATTTTTGAAAATCAGTCGAGTTACTTACGTCGTATTTTTCTTGAATATGCGGTCCGGCTTGGGCAATGTAGAGAGTGCTCGCCGTGTCGAATACGAGCTCCTGCGGTATCCTCGTTATTTTTTCCTTCGACATTTCGTGACAATTCAGATAGAGCGCGACGTCGCTCGTCGAGACCTTGATAACGATTTTTGACCATTTCTTCGACAACTTTGGCACGGTAAATTTCGCGACCTCCTCCGAGTGCGTGTGCTCGTCGGAATTCGTGTAGATGAGTGAAATGTTTTGATTCGATGCCGGTCCTTCCTGCAACATTTCAAAGCGTAGTATTTTTTTTTTTTTTTTTTATCGCAATCGTTGCCATTGTCCGATCGCCCCGATTGTTTATAACACGATTGTTTATTTGTTTGTATAATTTCAAGTAATTCTTAACAATCCATAAGCCACAGTCACAGTGGGGGCTCGGATTTAGAAAATTTGAAAATCTATTGGAATATCTTTGGTGGAATTATAGGGTACTTACGGAAATACGAATGCCCAGTTGGACGACGGTCTCGAAGGGATTTAAAACTGCAAAGAGGTAACTCGTACGGACGGACATTGGTTTGAAAGTAGCCACGAGGGTAAATTCGGCGGGCAATTTTTCCGGCAAGTAAAGCCGATAGGGTTGTTTCGCCTCGGAGCCCGGTCTGAATCCAAATACCAGAAATCCGTCAAGGCCTTTCTCTGTGTACTGATACTTATTCTCGCTCGTTGCCATAGCCGCTTGTAGAAGATCGTGCACCACCTCTGTAACATTTATCAAAATCGCCAATAATTTATCCGCCGACGAATGAAACAATTTATCCACCTTTGCTTAATATTGTCAACATTTACTTTTCTATCCGTAAATCGAAGAGATTTCAGAAATCGAATTTAAACTTGACTTATTTTTTTTTTCATTAATATTTATGGAAGGCTCGCGGACACAGAGGGGCCTATCGGTATCTCATTCGGTAGTGTCCGTTGCGACAGTCTGAAATATCAACCGGAATACCGGAAGAATGAGCGTAGCGGAGCAAGAGACGAGTCGTACCGGTGACAAATAGCCGTAGGGGGCGAGTCGAGATTCTCTACGAGCTGTCGGTCTACGAGGCCCTCGGTAACCTCGGTTACCTCGGTTACTCTCTCCCTCTCGTTGATACGGGAAGCGAAGACCGGGAGACAGTCGCGTTAGTCGAGGGGGTACATTGTATTGTTTATTAGCAGATGCCCGGAGCTAAAAGTCTGAGTGCGAGTCCTCGACGTGACCCGCGCTCGCGATCCGCCGTTGCTCCCACATTTCCACTCGTGGAACGAAAAAAAACAAAGAAAATAAAAAAAAACGTGAAAAAACGTCTACTCGTATTTAGGAACGATTAAATTACATCCGTGGCACTGTCTACCTCTCGCGCGCGTGTACGCACTCTTTTCCACAATGATAAAAAAAGATATTGAAAAGTATCCCATTGTCAAGGAACCGGATCAATTTTGATTCGGAACGGTGTTTTTCGCGTAGTCCCCAGGCAGAAGCCGGGGCGCGATCGGGGCGGCAACGGCAGCCGAGGCAAGGCACCGGCAGAATTCATCCCGGGTTTTCTCTCTATACAATGTGCCGCATCTCGCGTCGACTCGGGATGGGCGGAACTACCGAGGCGTGAAGCAATTCGGCCAAATTAAACGAGAGCCCCCAATAATGCTCTCTCTCTTCTCTTCGGGATACGAATGCATTCCCTTTACGCCATCCAATATAATATATTAATACTTTACTTATGCTTCGCTAGATTATACATATAATAATAGGAGCCTGACAACGGGGTTAATTGCATTCGCCCGATCGTTCTTGCCATGCGTATGTCCGCCTCTAATAAACAACAACAATAATAATAATAATACTAATAATTATTATTATTATGTCTTTTAACAATACGCGCGCGAGAGAGAGAGCGGAGACTGCGGAAGTTTTGCCCTCCCGGCACCCCCATAGCCCCCATCGGATAGGAGGATTTTAAGCTCGACTCGACGCTACGCCAACTCCACGTCCGGCTTGCGCATTATCAACGGCATATAAATATCTGATGATAACGAAACCTTAAACTCTTGGCTCGTTTGGCATCCCTTTTGAAACACATTGCCCCTCGTATCAACGAAATATATTTTGTCGTCTCTGCTCTTGTTATCTCACCGAGAAGAAAGGCCAACTTTGTCGTATCGCTCTGCGTTATAATTCCAGCAAGGTTCCTCGCATCTTTCAACGAGAAAGGAGAGACAAGACGGCGGAGAGGCGAAAGAAACAAAAAAAAAAAAAACACACGATGCGCGCAGCGGGAAAGCTGCCGGGGTTGCTGCGAGCGTGGGTGTGTCCCAGCAAAGCGGAGCAGAGGATCGAAGGAATGATGGAAAGAAAGAGGCGATGACAAGAGAGCGCAAGATTTTTTCTTTTTACATCAAAATGGCTAGTAATTTGTATATATATTTTTTTTACATCCTCCATAATAGGTCAAAGATCAAAGGGCAACTCGCCCCGATAACAACACAATCATAATCGTTTGAGGAGAAAAAACAAAATGTAACTTACCCTTTTTATCGCCGAAGAAATCGGCTCTGGCATCTCCGGCGTTGAGCAATAACGCTGTGATCAATACGAGATATCTGAAAGCGAATGATTTCATTGTTTAAAACGAGCGATTATTGTGAAAAACATGAATGAATAAGACTAACGTCTAACGTCGATTAACTCATCCGAAGCTCGTACGATTCGAACACGCGTCCTGCAAGCGCGCGGATTTTAATCGGGCCAAGGAGACGAATTAGCAAGTAGCATTGTACCCCTTCTCGATTTGTATGACGAACGAAAGTAAAAGACAGGATTGTAAAGGCGAGAGGCGCGCGCCAATGGCAGGTGCCAGATGACGGAAGGCAGAGGGACAGGGGCGCGGCCACGACCGCCACGACCGCCACGACCGCGACAATCGAGACGACGACTACGAGTGTCACAGAGTCGGTGACCTCAGCTCTATATTCTTGGTTCACGCATCCTCCTCGACCGATAGATGTATCGGCGGCCCAATTTATCTCTCTATCCGTCTTACAAATCTCTATATTACTTCCTCGCCCGCGTGTATTCCGCGCGAGCGGGATAACCGCGACCTATAATATCGTCATATAGTGGATTTTACTCGTATCTCGTTATCGCAAACGGCACCCGTTTTATTGTTACCCGTTAATAAAGTATAACGAGAAACAAATACATCGACGTTCATTAATTTGCATTGTATTTTTGTCATTGAACAAGCTTACGGATTTACGTACTCGAATCGCATGATGAATCATTCCATGAATATTCGTGCGGTTGATATGCGAGCGACTTGGAAGATATCAAAGTTTCGTCGGTTCGAGTCCGACGCGCCGGAGCGGATGCGGAGAATCCGGAGATGCGCCGTGAAATTCGAAGAAACAAGCGGTCATCGAATTTTTTTTTCCGACCGACGAGATGACTCCCAATGTTTTTTCCTCAATTACACAGTATTATTCGTCTTATAATTATAATGAGAGACTTCGCATCGCCATACACTTTTTTTCAATTTACTTGTCAACAGTTTTGCCGCGGCGACCCTCGTCGTTTTTCTTTCTCCGTTTTCGCGTTTATTTTTCTTTTTATTTATCAATTTTTTTTTCCGTTTTAAAACAAACCGTTCGATACTTCGTTCGATCGACGCGCACTTGTTTATGACTCCAACACGAGACGAGAATACGAGCTAAAGTATCGGCTCCGTAACACGTGCCGCGCGCGCGCTGTCTTATTCCACCGTAAAAACAACAAAAAAATGCCTCGCTCCGGTATTATACAGCCTCTTCCATGGCCATCTTCCCCACCCGCTTGACTCGCTCTCGTTCTCGCTCCTCTATCCGTGCCTCGGTTCCGTGTCTCCCTACCCCCTATCCCCTAACCCCTCCTCCCCCTCCTCCCCCTCCGCCCCCTCGCCATCCCCCGGCCGACCCACACGACGATTCCTCCGCTGTCCTTATCTAATCGCGCTTTTGGATTGTACGTCTACGACGCCGTACGAGCGCGTGTATTTTTCAACCAACTTGCGCCTCTATTTGATTCTTCTTTTCACATCCGCGATATTTGTCGATTTTCCTTGACGAATTGCGGGAGCGCACCTTCGAACATGAACCGATACAGCGCGCGGCCGACGAGACACTGACCGAAGGATCCGAGGGTTCTTTCCCTCTTGTGCTTCTTGGCCCTTTTCTTTTTTTTTTTTTTTCTTAACTCGCTTTTTATTTTACTTTTTGTTTTTTTTTTTTTTTTCTCTTTCGTCGTTCATCTATCGTTCGGACTAATTTTTCTTCCTCACCACAACTACGATTGCATATTTCGTACGGATACTCGAATCATTTGAGAGCTTTTTACGGGCTTTTCCAAATCGTTTATTACTCTCATTCACGGGATACGATTAGTTGTTATATTTTTATTTTATTTCATTCCATTTTGTTTTATTTTATTTCATTTGTTATGATTTCATCGCGTTTCTCGCGTGGGTGGTTAACGATTCGTGGACGACGAGCCGAAACACCGAATCGACGACGGTGACAATAACGCGGCGGCATTTGCCGTTTGCCGTTTGCCGGCGACTGGGAACGCTCGACGCGATACAACGACACGCGCGAGCACCCGATTCAAATTTGGCCGGCACGTGGCGGTTCGACCACTCGGGCTTCTTCCGCACTATCGTCGGCATGCATCGCGCGTCGGAAATGCAGAGATCGCGAACCGGTGGATAGAGAGTAGGTAAACATGCGCGAAAGCTTTTAATTTAATGTACCGCTTGTTCTGTTGTTTTCTTGCATAAAGATTAAAAACCGTAGAGAAACTGCATTTTTAATCATCTATTTGACTATTTGATTTCCGCTATAAAAGTACATTTATTTTTCATCGCTATAGTTCGATAGATATAATTTTTTACTTTTTTAATGTTTCGTAACGACGGAAGCACTTACGAATTCTTCTCGAATTGAACAATTCCCGGTCGAAAAATTGGATATCAGTATTGCCGATCGGTCGGCTATCCAAATGTGTCAAAAGGTAAACAAAAGAACCGTTTTTTTGTGTTTTTTTGTGTTTTTTCCCAAAATGTTGATTATTGAAACGAGGTAATCTACGAAAAAGTTACAGGTTTTCACAAGATTCAGTCGTAAACGCTCTATCGCTCTGAAGAATAATTTCTAAAATGATTATTGAGAGACGTTTACTACACTCGATATATGATGTGACACATGTATAGGTTGCCTGCCTCCCTCCTCCAGCGGGGTGGCCCGTAGGAACGGGCCAATGAGGCGTCGATCGCCACGGTGGCGGGATGGCTCAAAAATTCTCGATGCGGTATCAGGAGAGCAGCAGCACGACACCCGTGTCGTCGAAAATCGTTTCGTGTCCAACATGACCGATGGAAAGACGAGATGTGCGGCGAGTAAAACATAACCTACAATTAAACGATTCGGCCTGCATTTTCTCATTATTCAATCTATATCGATTTCATCGATTGCGCCTCGGTGTCCTCGATGTCGATGCGGAGACCGCTACTCGCATCCTCGGTCAACGGGGTACACCACAACGAAAACCTTTCGACAATCCACCCGCTCCCTCCATTTTGACGTTTCAGATGACAGAATTGTGTCGAAATACGGGATTTCGTATGCGGCGAGTATCAAGTCCGAAGAGGTTCGACCGCCGCGTTGCTCGTGTAACTTCTCGCGAACTCACCGTTGTCTAAAAATTACCATTAAATTTAGTTTATAAAATTACCGTTAGGCGGCGCCATTCATCTCGTTTCTCTAATATCTTTAAATGCTAATATTGAATACGTTCTTTCTTCGCACACTAGAAATATCTTATCTTTGATTAAGGCAGTCGGATTCGCGTCAGCGATTTTAGCAATCTCAGTGTAGTATCGCTTGGATTAACTATGTTGGGGATAATCATTTTAATTATCGTATAATATAAATCAATGTTACCGGTTTGATATGAAGTATAATTACGAAGGTGTAGTCCGTCACCAAAACGGGAGTCACTCCAACCATCCGTCGGTGCGGCAGTTTTTCCTGAAAACGATACTCGAGAGTCCTCTCTCAATATATCGATTGGCACTTGGCCCCAACGGCAGAAAGTCATAGGACGACGAAGAAGAAGAAGAAGAAGAAGAATGGGTGCGATAAGCGAATGAGATGTCGAATAAAAGACAGGCGGGGCGCCATACGAAACCGATAACGGAAAGGGTCGAAAGTGATGTTTCGCGAACGGGCGAACAGACGATCGAGAAGCTCGTCGACTTCGTAACTTCTCTTTCTCCGAACCAATCACGTGACCCGCTTGCGCGCGCTGCAATTTAAAATGGTCTTTCTCTCTCGTCGATCACCGCGAAACGTCGAAACCGAAAGTTTCTCGTAATCGGACACGACGTGGTAAATGATTCTTGTGATTACTTACGGTATATCGAGAAATATAAAATAAATAAAATTACAGATAAATAATTTGGGGTCGAACAAAAATTACGCGAGAGATACGCGATGACGAAACATTGATTCGAGGCTTCGACGAATATTCGCCTAAGACGGGATTTTTCATAAATGTATACGTTTCTTCAAACGTATATTTGCTTTTCGATCTCGGAAAAAAATTCGAAAACGGCCGCTTTTTCTATATTGAAAAATGTGAAATACATTGTACCTACAAAATGTTTGTTTCCGCGGCTTTTCGCCAGCCACTCGGAGATGGGACGTCGCAAAATGATTATTAAAGCAGCCAGTTGTTACTCGGACGTTACTAGTGCCTCTTTCCTCCGTCGTAAGCGCCGCTCGCACTATCTCTCGCGTACTCGATAGGGTTTCACCTTCTCTTAACGGTATGTGAAATACCGCGGTCGGTAATAAAAACTATAATCAACTTTTTTCACGCATTTTGGCACTTACAGCTTAAAGAAGAGTTTCATCGAATACAGATATCACGAGAGCATTCGTTGAAACTCTTCGTTAAGCTGTAAATGCCAAAATGCGTGAAAAAAGTTGATTACAGTTTTTATTACAGATCCCGGTATTTCACATACCGTTAAAGGACTTTCGGTAGCCGGTACGGATAGCTAGCGACAATAGCGACTTCCTGACTAATATCGAAAGACAGTTCGAGTATCGAGAAGAACCGCGAGACAACGCTGTCGGTTGATTCCTCCGCCTCGACTCTGTTGTGCGACAAAGTTTTACGACGATGAGCCATTGAGAAACGACGTCGAACGTCCGTTGATCGCCACTTTCGAGAACGAAAGCGGCCGATACGCTCGCGATTGTCGATTGTCATTGTAATATTTCGCGTCAAATAGACGACAACGACGACATCGACAATGTTCGCTCTTGGACGTACTGTTTTCACCAATGCCATGTGAGTAACGCGTTCTTTATTGTAATAAAGAAAAGAACATCGAGTTAAGATTTGTTTAGCGATACTTACATAATTGACAACGAAATTCGGGCATGTTGGACCGATTGGATCTACGGGTTTATTGTTTTACTTTGGAAAATGTTTCGAATGTTTTGGTCGTTGTTCCATACGCGTACGATTTCTCTCTCTCTGTTTCTCTTGGATTTTGTTTATAACGATCGTGATGAGCTTCGGAGATATGTCGGTTCGTCGCGAGTAACTTTCGAAGCTTTCCGTAATGCTTTTTGCCGGTCGAACGGAGGCAAAGACTCGTTTCGATATATAGATCGGTGCCCTCCGGTCGACGAAGAGTCGCGACTAGCGATTCTTTTGGAGAATAAAGCAACACCGAGGAATGGGGGATGTATTGAAATATCGAAAATGGAAAATCGGAGGATAATATTTTGATATTGATTTATTTTAACGGATTACTCCTTTTGTAAAATTGTAAAATTGAAAAAGTAGTACTATATCATTATTTATATATATATATAGATATAATTTAGTTTATAATAAAAGAATGGACATAGGAAAGAAATAGAAGTGCGAGCAATTTGTATTTGTATGTACGATAAGGAGGAGTTTGGTTGGTTGCAGAAGAGCAGGCGAGGCGATAGCGCGAAGCAAGCACAGCCTTCCCGATCTCCCTTACGACTACAAGGCGTTGGAGCCGATAATATGCGCGGAGATAATGCAGCTTCATCATTCCAAGCACCACGCGACTTACGTTAATAATTTGAACGTAGCGGAGGAAAAGATGAAAGAGGCCGTCGGCAAGGGCGACGTCGGAGGACAAATAGCGCTCGCGACGGCGATTAAATTCAACGGCGGGGGACATCTGAATCACACGATATTCTGGTCGAATCTCACGCCGAGCTGCACAAAACCGGACGGTGCGCGATCAAAGTAGCCGAATAGGATCGATCGATCGATTGAATTATTTTTTTACAGACGCGCTGCTGCGAAGAATCGAGAAGGATTTTGGATCTTTGGACGAGATGAAGAAGCGCCTGTCCGCGACGAGCGTCGCCATTCAGGGCTCCGGATGGGGATGGCTGGGCTACGATACTAAAGAGAGCAAGCTGAGGATAGCGAGTTGCGCCAATCAGGATCCCCTTGAAGCTACGACGGGCCTGGTGCCGCTCTTCGGCATCGACGTGTGGGAACACGCTTACTACATTCAGTACAAGAACGTCAGGGCTGACTACGTCAACGCGATATTCGATATTGCCAACTGGAACGACGTTAGTCTCAGATTCAACCGCGTCGCGGCTAAATAAACACGGCTCTTTATCTTTTTACGCAGTGGCTCTGTATTCGGCCGTGTAAATTTGTCTAAACATTTTTCCAATACCAAATAAAACAAATCAGAGAAAAAAAAATCAAAATAATCTATTATTAGGACCGTTCGATCATTTCCGATAAACGACCGAACGAAAACTCGACAAATATTCGCATGTACAAGGACCAATCGAAACTCATCCAAATTCATGCATTCTTCGTTGTCCATTGAAAATTAACGAATCTCTCACCATCGTTAATTTCGTTTGTGAGACCGATATTACGAGGATCATTCGACACATCGAGATCCGTGGGTGGAGGAAAATGTCGTTAGCCATTTAGCCCGCGATAAAATAAATTTTTACCCTCAGTCTCATTACTTTTTCTTCTCAATATTTTATAATCAGCGATATCTTTGCTTCCCGATAGGCGAGTTATTTATCGCATTCTGCATTCTATCTTCAAAAGAAACGAAAGATTTCGAAAAAAACGATTATGTAACTCTATATTGTTTTTCCGATTTTCGTCCTTCTTCTCTCGTAACGCATCCCCTTTTCGTTTCGCGAGTATAGCGCAAGTATAGCGTAAGCATAGCGAGCGGCCTTGCGCCACGCTGTCGCCGTACCGCAATGAATGGACGTTCACTCGGAAAGTGCTGAAAGTGGGGGACTGCGGGGGATTACTCGTTTCGCCAGACCAGACGGCCCAGACGCGCAACCAGTATGGCCGTGGCGTCGCAGCTGATTTTTTTTTCAACACTTCAACAACGAATTCGGTGAGTCGAGTCGAATAGATATATTTTTCTCCGTTCTTATCGGCTCGTAACTTTTTTTTTTCTTTTCTTTCCATTCAATAATTATCGTCGGGCAATTAGGCTTCGTTATTTTTTTTTCTCCACTCGTCTTATCGTTGATCAGTCGCCGTCACAGCGACAGCAGCGGGAGTTCTCGCCCCGTTGAGCTGTCAGTGCAGAGCGGCGATACAGACATCGCGCTGCCGACGTTCAATTTGAAAACAAAACAAAAACGAAGCTGCCGCACTCGTGCTTTCGCTCTCGAAACTCGGAGCAAAACGAAAAAACAACAATGAGCCGCCCGAGAAATGCGTCGTTGTTGCTACATGCAATTCGTGTTTTTTTCTCGTTTATTTTACGTCCGATGTCACGCTTGCCTTCGATATTGTTATTATCGATAAACGATAGTTATCGGTTTACATACGACAGCGGAATAGCGCGCACGCGCGCATTCATTATTCATACGATGATTCTTCGTCGCACACTGGCGTCGGTCGGATTTACGTCTGTTGCGGAAATTTCGTTATTTCTTCGGCCTGAATCGACGTTAAAACGATTCGTACGGCGACAAATTTTTTCACCCGAAAAATTATTTTGAAAAACATTTCGTTTCTTCGTTAAAAAATAAACGTTTCGACGGCAATCGAAAATATTTTTCTACATTTTTCCATGGGACATGCACAGTCTTCGGAGGAGTCTTCCATGGTTGCGCGCGCAGCCAGCAATATTCCGGCTGTCGGTAGTGCAGGACAAAGTCCATTACTTATTAACGCTCTCCGCTTAATGTTCGACGTTCGTTCTTCCGGTGCTTTTGCTCTCGCAGAATCCAAGGAATAGAGAAACGATTCGTCATCTACATTTGGAAAAACGACCGAAGCGATCCTTCTTTTTCCCCGGAATTTTTAATACATCCACGTTTGTTTCGTTTCGATGTTTTTATTAAATTATAAAAACATCCAGACGCGAATATTTCCATCGCATCAATCGAATACTCTCTTAAATATATTTCACTAAATATCGAGCGAAACAGAGATAGACTTCTCATAGAGTGTCATAACAATGATAATAATTCGACTCTATATGCGAATGATCGAAAAGTCTTGGTCCGCACCCGCACTTGGCTTATGGGGTCTTTCGCCGTTCGAATACCAGCAGCAGCAGCAGCAGCAGCAGCACCGTTAAAGAGTCCTCCGGCGCGATATCTTGTCCGAATCCGTCGCAAACGAAAAGTCCTGCATCGCGATGGCACGCGATGGTCGTTCGAGTATGGAACGTAATTCCAATATAGTAACGAAAACTCTTTCTCGACTCGACCGTCCCCGTTTCATCGATAGAATTTGTCGCGGCTGCTGAAATATCGCGTTTTAAAATGTGTCCTACAACGGGACGATATCTCGCAAATCGGAAATCCCGATATCCCCTATCTTAAATCCGCTCCGTTAATTTTTTGCTCCGGCCGATGGTATACCAAGAATTAGGGTATATCCCATAAAATAAAGGTCACTCGAATCTAACTAAAATATCGATGTCTTTTTTAACGCTTCCCCCATTTAATTTACGGGTTACTACGGGTTGTAGGTTGTCCTACATTTGGATGATATCGACGAATATACGATGTAATCCTAACTACATATATCCGAAATCCTCCGCTCCTCTCCCACTTGGGTTATCGGTTTTTAATTTTTTTGCTCCACACGATCGTAATACGGGTCAAACGTATAAAATAAAGAGCCATGACAAACGACGACAAACGAAAAAGCACGAAAATATGAAAAATTCCTCCCCCAAGCATAGAGTGGGTCATCCCAAAGCAGATTGCGTAGTTGATGAATTCTCGATGGACACGTAATCGAGACGGTGAATACGGACGATGCCTGTTTGTCGCTCGGTTGTAATATCGATTTGAAAGGCCCCACGGTGGAATCGTCGGACGTACGGGCGCCGCGCCCCCGCTACGCGAAAATTGCCCATCGGCGGCGGATCGTTTCTTTCCAGTGACGTCACGCGGCGGCGTCACGCGGCGTCGCCGTCGTGAGCCCTATTGATTTTCCCCACAGGTTTTTCCCAACTAGTAGGAGTAAGCGAGCGCGGGGTGGACCGGTGCGGGGCGGGGCGGGTGGGACGAGGGGGTGTCTTTTGGATCGGACATTGGTCGATGACTCGGCTCTGTTTCGCTACCCTTTGGGCTCGAGAGGGAATCACGTGACGCATCGCGTCAGGTAATGCGCAAGCTCCGCAACCCCCTCCCTCGATGCGTCGCCGTATCGCAACTCCGTGAAAGGCCAAGAATATTATTTCCGCTTGCGAAAAGAGCCGCAAGGTTCGCGAGCGACGCTGCTATCAACGGAGCTCTCGAAAGTCAAGGGGGTACGGGCGTCGAGTCGGGCCCAGTTCGCGGCAGCAAGACCTTATCCCGATTTTTATTCTATTCTTTAACGCGATAAGTCGTAAATTTCGTCAAAACGGAAGCTAATATTATTCAATATTAAAGAGCAATAAATATATCGCGGTGACCCTCTTTCCTCGAATAACAACAAAAACTCGGCAATGCAATAATGTCCGAGATCACGGTGACGAAGTCCGTTGGGAAAAATCGTTTCGACGCGAGTGTCGCGATTAATTATCGCTCTCGTATTCTCACACGGGAGTTTCTCTAATACGTCAATTGGAAAAAGTTTTGTGCCGCACTGCGTTCGGTGGACGCGCGAGTGTCCGCCAAGTGGGGTTTTTCGTTTGTTTGTTTTTTCTTGTTTTTTTTTGTTGTTGTTTTTTCTCGCCATCGTTCGCTGGTGAGGTACGGGGGAGGTACGGGGGAGGGCCCAAAGGGGATAATCGACCGTCGACGATTGCAGGGTAAGCCTGCCGAAGTCATTTTTTTTCCCTTAATCACACATCGCGGTACAGGTTGCCCCAGGGAGAGAGAGAGAGAGAGAGAGAGAGACGCTCCGGTAGCGGCAACTTGCGGAAAGATTATTGTCTCGCGTTCATCTCAATTCTGGCTCGCGGGGGGGGGCTTGGTCTACCGGAGCACAAGCGCGCACCGATCGATCATGCCACAGCCCACAGCGCTTACCGTTGCTACTGCCGCTGCTGCTTTCTTCCTCCGCGAAGGCTTGTTTTTTTTTCTTCGACTCTCCATGATTCCGTTCGTTCGACAGTTCGCGTTCGAGGCTCGACATTTTTTCCTTCTTCCTTTCTTCTTTTTTTCATCGATCGCCCTTACAAGATAGTATACTACGATACGAGTGCTCGTGAGAAAAAGTTTTTCCGTCGAGTATCGTACAAAATTTTAATTTACGAGGTGTGAGAATGGGCCTTTTACCCACGCGAAGCGTGCGTAAAACGTCCATTACCGTACCGAGTGAAATAAATCTTTTTCTATTTTTATTCAATGTCGCAAATGAGAGAATTCGAGGATTTAAACAATTACAACTCCATTTGTCTTTCGCAATAAAGAAAAAAAAAAAAAGGATAATGGGGGAAAAAAAATGGTCTGGCATTGGGATATTGACACCGGATCAAGGGAGTTGCCGTGTTAACGGTTGTTTTTTCTTCTTCTTTCCATCGCTCCGCGCTCCGTTTAACGGACGCCATTTTACGGATGGTCGATCGAGGGATGAAACGATGAATTAGTCGGTAGAGCGCGGCTCGTCGAGGAGTTAAAAACACTTTTGTCGAGTTAATTGAAAATTAACGAGGACGACAAGATTTAGAAAATTTGTCGCCGGCAAGGAAAAAAAAAAAAAAAACAAATCGTTGAGAATCGCTTTTGAGGAGTGCGCGGAAAAAAAAGAAAAGTTTACCGGTTCGATGATTTTCGAAACGTTTGATGTCATATTTGACGCGTTGACGGTTCCGAGTGAATCGAGTCCCTCGATCGATTCGAATTGGAATTTTTTGGCACAGAAAAATGTCTGTACCTCTATTCGATTCCTCGATTAAATGGTCAAATGAATTATTCATCAACAGGCGGAATATTTGGTGCCGAGTAATTAGTTGGAAAATCATCGATCGATGTTACAAGCTCGCGCCGATCCGTTAACGGATCAACGAAGCATTACCCCGCCTGCGGGTTGTTTTATTTCCGTACCGGAAGGTTGCGCCTTTCAATCTCGTGCGCGTTCCATTTTCTTTAGCTCGTCTCTTCTGAATAGGTAATTATTTTATTTGTTTTTCAAGGCAAACGCCAAACGGAATACAAATTTTGCGAATGTCCTCGAACGAAAAAACGAAATGATGCGGGTGCCGTTGAGGCGGCGGGGCGTTGAACGCGACAACTCGGTTTTTCCACCACCCGCCGTCTCGCATCGCGCCTATTGTCAATATAAATGTTCCGAATCGTTCGAGTCTCGAGGCATATCGCGACGAGTCAACATACTCATCGGAAACGTGAAAAATCAATCCCTTCGCTATCTGACTCGTGAAGCGTGCGGTGTCTCGTCGGCCGTGTATCTTGTGCGCCCGCGCGCTCGCATCAGGGACATCTCATTTCTCTTTTTGTTTCTTCGAATCGAGAAGAAACCATTATCATCGCAAACTTGTCGATTTTCGTTATCGAAAAGTCCTTCTCCGAACGGTATAAAAATAATATTTTACGTTTTCGTTTTTTTTATCAACGGCATTCATAAAAAAATGAATGATCATTGTAATTGATTATTAACGAGTAATATTCAAAGGCTCGCGTGGCAAATAAATTTTTCTCCGACTCGTGTCTCGTCTATTGGTTCCTTATCGATCGTGTTTGCGTAACAGCCGAAGAAGCCACGTGGAATTTTGACCGATGACAGAACGGTTCGTGGCTCAATGGGTTTGAGATTCTCGTTAGAGGGGATAATGCGAAAGCGTAGCCGTAGCAAAATGTCTCCGAATTACGAGGTTCGACATACGGGGGAAAAGCCTGCATCTTGTTGTTTCTTTTATTTGCACAGAGGGTAAAATTTCATCCTCGCTTCGTGGCAGTTGGCCGACGTCGACTTGAAGAAGAAGAAGAAGAAGAAAAACGAACAATGTCGTCGGTAAAGGTTGCCGTGAGGGTTCGTCCCTTCAACAATCGTGAAATATGTCGGGAGGCACAATGCATTATCGAGATGACTGGAAACACTACTTGTGAGTATAGTATAAATGTTGAGAAAATAGGAAGTAGGTAGGTGGTGGTGGTGGCGGCGGCGGATTTCTCGCGTTCCAAGAGAGCGAGCGAGAGAGAGAGAGAGAGAGAGAGAGAGAGAGAGAAGTTGCGGATCGATAAAGTGCATCGGTGCCTTCGGTGAGGAGGTGACCCAGCCGAAGCGTCGAAGCCCGCGGGGAGGCAAAGCCCGCACCACCACCCCACTCGTATTTTCTCCGACTGGAGTTTGTTTCGTGGCTTTTTCCAAAATGGCATTATATTTTTTTTTCTTCACTTTCCTCTCTATCTTTTTCCAATTCTTTTAATATAACATCGATGGTGATGCGCGATTGATGCGTTTCAGCTATAATAAATCCGAAGGCGCGTCCCGGTACCCAAGATGCCATCAAAAGCTTCAATTACGATTATTCCTATCATTCGATGGACGTGAGTAAAAACGCTTCATAATAATAATAATAATAATAATAATAAGAAGAAGAAGAAGAAGAACAAGTTTTTGCAATTTTATGAAAAAATTGAATTACAGCCAAGCGACGCGAATTATTCGTCGCAAATAATGGTCTACAAGGACATCGGAGAGGAGATGTTGCAGCACGCATTCGAGGGTAAATAATAATCAGCCGAATTGATAATATTGATAAAACAAAAAAGGGAAATACACGAGGGAAAAGTCGTAATTAAGACGTAATAAGTAATTGGAAGGTGTGTAAAATAAAGAGCGACTCGATCCGATCTGTCGACAGGATACAATGTTTGTATATTC
This sequence comes from Cryptus armator, assembly GCA_963971235.1. Classification (NCBI taxonomy): domain Eukaryota; kingdom Metazoa; phylum Arthropoda; class Insecta; order Hymenoptera; family Ichneumonidae; genus Cryptus; species Cryptus armator. The sequence goes on from OZ020237.1 coordinate 23,860,771, forward strand.
GCATACGGACAAACCGGGGCGGGAAAGTCATACACGATGATGGGAAAGCAGGAGGAGGGTCAGGAGGGTATAATACCCCAAATATGCAAAGATCTCTTTCGGAAGATAAGGAGAAATTCGAGCGAGCAACTGAAGCACTCGGTCGAGGTTAGCTACATGGAGATATACTGCGAGAGAGTTCGAGATCTATTGAATCCGAAGAACAAGGGTAATCTTCGCGTTCGCGAACATCCGCTCCTCGGCCCGTACGTCGAGGATCTCTCCAAACTCGCCGTTATGTCTTACGAGGATATACACGATCTCATCGACGAGGGAAACAAAGCCAGGTGATTCGACTTCGAGAAGACTTTTCCAAAATTTACATTTTTAAGTAGTCGCATCGCAATTCTATTCGAAATTTCCAAGACGCGTAAACGTTTACCAAAAATATTACCAAAAAAAAAAAAAAAAAAAAACAACTCGAAATTGCAGAACCGTCGCGGCGACAAATATGAACGAGACGTCGAGCAGATCGCACGCGGTGTTCACGATCTTCTTTACGCAGCAGAGAAAGGACAGTACGACGGGTCTCGTTACGGAAAAAGTGAGCAAGATATCGCTGGTGGATCTTGCGGGTTCGGAGCGAGCCGATTCGACGGGTGCCAAAGGCACTCGTCTCAAGGAGGGCGCGAACATTAACAAGAGCTTGACGACACTGGGCAAAGTTATCAGCGCTCTCGCTGAAATCGTGAGTATTTCTTCATTGTCAGTTTATCACCGCTCCGCTCCGTAAACGGCTAGAAAATCGTTAAATATTATTGCTTTTCCCGCTGACCCGTTGCTTCGACGAACATTTGGATAACCAGGCGGTAAGTTTAAAAATTGCAGCGTTCAAATGTTATTTCCATAGTTATTCGCGCGCTCGCTTCCTCCTTATCGCATCGAGTTAACTAACGGACAAAAACAGCGCTATGATGATTTTATCATGAAGAACCACTATCGAAACCCACCGCCGCTACGGCGACGGTGCTTTCTGCTTTTCACAGTTACTCGATTCGATAGGGGGATAGCGTAAGAATCGAGTGGCGCCAAGCCATCGACCACCTCTCTTCCTATCTCGAGATAATTAACGATCCAAACTTTTTCCTTCTTCGTCCCAAATGGGAGGGTAAATGTGAGGTAATTCGAATACCAGCCAAGTCAAAGAATGATAGATCGCGACGGTATTCGAATGTAGCGCGCTAAATTTCTCTTAGGTATATCGAAAAAAAAAATATATTTTTAAACGTACCGAATTTTTACCTCTTTTCGTATTGTTCGCTTTATTTACGCTACAAATATAAAAATTGTCCATCGTTTGTATATTTCTTTCAATACGAACGGTTCTCGTTTCAGGCTACAAAGAAGAAGAAGAAGGCCGATTTCATTCCCTATCGTGACTCGGTATTAACGTGGTTGCTTCGCGAGAATCTCGGCGGCAATTCGAAAACCGCTATGATAGCGGCCGTCAGTCCGGCCGACATAAATTACGACGAGACTCTGTCGACGCTTCGGTAACTCTCGATCGATCGATCGATTTCTGATAACTCACTCATCCGTCTAGCCTTTCGCGTTGTATCCTCAAAGAGTAATTGTCGTTGTCTTTTTCCCGATCGCTTTCGTCGCAGATACGCCGACAGAGCGAAGCAAATTGTCTGCAAGGCGATCGTCAACGAGGACGCTAACGCGAAGCTCATACGCGAGCTCAAGGAGGAGATACAGAAATTGCGAGAGTTGCTCAAACAGGAGGGCATCGACGTTCAAGAAGGTCAGTCGTCGCTTCTCTCTCTCTCTCTCTCTCTCTCTCTCTCTCTCTCTCTCTCCATGCTCGTTCATCACCAATTTCTTCTTTTTACTCGATATGCGAGAAACGAGCCGTAATCGTATCTCGTATATCGAGACAAAAGTTTGTCACCGGCGAGTGTCTTGATTCGCGTATACGTTAAGGATGGTGCATCGTTGCGTTCCCAGCTAAAAGTCATTATTTCGAAGACAGCAATGGAACAAAATGTGAAAAGCATCAACCATGCGCCGAAAACAGTAATTTTTTACTAAAAATAATACCAAAAAATTTTTAGTTAATTATTCAAACAAACGAAAAATCGTTAATTCGTTAATTCTTCCGAATACATAATCATGTTTTTATCATTTATTCTAATTTTCAAAAATCTCATTTATCGTAAAATGTATAATCGGTATTTGCGAATATGCTCGCTCAATTGCCCGAAAATTTCTTCGAAAAACAAGAAAAAATTCTTATAAAATGTATCTAAATTCGGAAAAATTAACGAATCCATTTCTGCTAAAGAAAAAGCCAAATTGCCGCATGATACGTTGAGCGTTTTTGGCAGTATTGGAGATTCTCTTCGAGTCTCACTCCGAATCAGCTGGGAATGTAGCGATAAGCCCTCGTTAAAATTAAGATTATCCGAGTTGATTACGAGATTAACTTTCAACGATCTCGCAATTCACATTGGTCTTGTTTCTTTCTCTGTCCCCGGTCCCGATTGTCCTCGACGTAGGGCCAGATGGCAAAGTCTCTTATGAAAAGAAAGAATCTAGTAAGTAGACGCAGGGCACGGTAAACGAAAGTGAATGCAATAAACAACTTTATATTTGCTGGCAGAGAGAAACAAACGCCTTAAAGTAAAACAAAACAAAAAAAAAACCACACCAAAGAGGCCTTTTCACTGTTTTTACATTGAAACACACATTGTTTTTTTTTTTTTTTTACGCTGAACATTTCTTCTTTATCGGCTTTTGTCTCCTCCCCCCCCCCCCCCCCCGCCACACACCCTCTTCGACGGAGCTTTAATCGTTTTCATTACGATCTATAATCGCCAAAGCTTTGTCAATTATTGTATCAAAAAGCCATGAACAGCATTGAAAAAAAAAAAAAAAAAAAAAATGAAGAAATTTATACAACGATCCACATGTTAGGTTTGCATGGCAGAAAGACACGCGTGTCGTGTTTTATAGCGTGCGACATAAAAGTAAGCTGCACTAAATTATTCGCTTTCGATGTAATTCGCGATTACGTTTTTTTTTTTGTTTCCCGTACGGATCCACGAATGGCACCCGCACCTTGTAAAACTTTCGTCGACGATTATTTCAGGAGACGATCCGGTCATTATTAAATCATCGAAACGCGAGGAGGACGTCAAGGAATCGCGTCAGAGAATTCCATCGCACCCAACTTCGACGTTCGCGGAGGACGCGGTGGATCAGCTGCAAGCTTCGGAGAAACTAATTGCCGGTAAAGTTAACTCGTATATCCGCAACTACGAATTTTCAGTTATCCACGATCGTGTTTGTGACTTTGTTCGTAATGTCCGTACGATCGATAGTGTTAACCATAAAATTTTTACGTTTACGCGGCTCGCGTGTTTCTTTTTTTTGAACGATTAGTAAACGGCGGTTCGACACCGAATGAACAAATTGTCGCGGTGGCAACACATATTTATTTAACGAAAAAATTTGTCATCGTTTTCAATGTTTTAACAATGGGGCGTCGACGATAAAGAAATATCGAATCGTGATTGCAGAACTGAATGAAACTTGGGAAGAGAAGCTCAAACGAACAGAGTCGATACGTCTTCAGCGCGAAGCTGTTTTCGCCGAGATGGGTGTTGCCGTTAAAGAGGACGGTGTCACCGTCGGTGTGTTCTCACCGAAGAAAACTCCGCATCTCGTTAATCTAAACGAGGATCCCCTCATGTCCGAGTGTCTGATTTATTACATAAAAGACGGCTTCACGAGAATCGGTTCGGCCGAGGCAAACATACCGCAGGACATACAACTTTGCGGTCCTTACATTCTCAGCGAACATTGCGTTTTCGAGAATCACGATGGTGTAATCACTCTCATGCCGAAGAAGGCGGCCCTGATTTACGTAAACGGACGGGAAATTTCCGAACCGATCGTACTTAAAACCGGTTCGAGAGTCATTCTCGGAAAAAATCATGTATTCAGATTCAATCATCCCGATCAAGGTGAGAATGAACATATTTATCTTTCAGCGAATCTTTGGCGAATCTTGAAAATCGAGTTTTTCGTTCCTCTCTTGCACAGTTCGCGAACGCCGAGAGAAGAGTTCACCGGCCGAAACTCCGGCAAATGGGGAAACGGTCGATTGGAATTTCGCGCAGATCGAGTTGCTCGAGAAACAGGGCATCGATCTCAAAGCGGAGATGGAAAAGAGGCTGATGGTACTCGAAGAACAATTTCGCAAGGAGAAGGAAGAGGCCGATCTATTGTTCGAAGAACAACGAAAGGTCGGTTGACGTTTTTAAAAAATAATATTAATAATTTAATCATTTCAAACTAAAAATTCATTTGCGAATAACTTTTTCGAACAATTATTTCATCAGTGGAACCTCATTGATAACGAACGGGTAGAAACTGTCGTTTTAATTTTCCCCATAAATTTTCATTGTGGCGCGTTGATTACTTTTAGCTTCCGTTGAGCTCTGAATGGAATTCCCCCTTTGACAAGGGAATCTATCGTAAAATATATGCATCACGAGTACTCTTGGGCAATTTCGCATCTCATAGCTCCTCCCCGTTAAGCTCCGGTTAGCGGAATTAAGAAAAGCTATTGTTGACGGATTGTCGAATAAACAATAAGTATTTTTTTTTTCGTTGTTAATTGTTGTTGTTTTTTTTTTTTTTTCGCAGAATTACGAAGCCCGGATTGATGCCCTTCAGAAGCAAGTGGAAGAGCAGAGCATGACGATGTCAATGTACAGCAGCTACACACCCGAGGACTTTAACAACATCGAGGAAGATATATTCGGTGAGTCGTCGAATTTTGTCGGTTCGATTTGCACGGAAATAAGCGAAGAATCAAACAATGTTGCACCTTGCTAAATCGCGCGCGAACGGAAAAGGCAAGAGATAAAAGAGAAAAGAGAAAAGAGAAAAGAGAAAAGAAAAAAATGACAAGATCGCTTGGGCTCGATTCCGCCATCTGACTGTTTTGCCTGGTGATGGCTTGCATTTCAGTCAACCCATTGTTTGACGCAGAGAGCAACTGGAGCGAGCGCGAGTTCCAGCTGGCCGCTTGGGCATTTAGAAAGTGGAAGTATCATCAGTTCACTAGTCTAAGGGACGACTTGTGGGGAAACGCGATTTTTCTCAAGGAAGCCAACGCCATCTCCGTTGAGCTCAAGAAAAAAGTAATTTCTCATTGGACCGAGTACCGAAAGAAAAATTATTATTTTTCTTTCTTATTTAACTCGACGAATTCACGAATGTTGATCGAATTTCGAATTTCGAATTTAGGTTCAATTTCAATTCACTCTACTCACCGATACCCTGTACTCGCCACTGCCGGCCGATCTCTTGCCGGCAATGGAGGAGGACGAGGACGAGGAACGACCGTTTCCACGAACTATCGTCGCAGTGGAGGTTCAGGACACGAAGAACGGCGCGACTCACTACTGGACTCTCGACAAACTTCGGTCAGTCGAAATTTTGATTCTCAAGAGAGGCGCGCGAAAAAAAAAATGTAATTCTCGATTTGTTAAATCGCGCGTTTGTAAATAGAGTATTTTGTCACGAATCGTTGTAATCGTGCCTAACTCCATCTCTAAGGCAAAAGACGAATGAAAAAAGAAGAAAACGCGAGAGAGAGAGAGAGAGAGAGCGAGAGAGAGAGAGATTTAGTCGGAAACGTTTTAAGAACATTCGTATGCTGTACAGGATGGTATAATAATGCTGATAGTAACGCTATTCAATCGCGAGGATTTCGCGATATTTCAAAATTGAAAAAGCGTTCGATCGTACTTGCACCGTTAAGGTTATTATTGCGCGGGATACTTTTTAGAGGCAAGCGAATTTTCTCGAAACGAAACGCGGTAGGACGGACGAAACTGCTGCGGGGTACTTTGACCTAATAATGGATAGAGTTAATCTCGTTCCAATAGACAACGCTTGGAGCTAATGCGTCACATATACAATGAAGATTTGAGCGCCAGCAGCCCGGAGGCCAAAGAGGATATATTCCAATGCCTCACTGTCTATCAACATAATCAGAGGTTCTCGCTAGCAAATCTTTTGCCTTCGAGGTTGGTGCTCGGTTCGCGTACGAAACAAAAACATGAGAAAAACGATAAATAATAACGAACGAAACAAGCGAACGATACGAAATTATCGATCTCTCAGTGGCCTTGAATGAGTCGAAGAAAAAATTTGAAATTTTAACGAATTCGCACAAGCGCGCTTTCGACTGTTTCGACAATTTACATTCATTTTAACCGGATGTTTTTATTCGCCTAATTATTATAGAATTAAACTTATTTCAAGGTCACTCATAAGTCGCAGCGCACGCCTCTATTTCAAGCCTCTATTTATTTATTCATTTCATTATTTATCTATTGTCGAGCGATACGACTTTTTTAAAACGATTTTAATGTGTGAATGTCGCGGCGTATAGCACGGCCAATTGAGCTTCAGCTTTTGCCCGATCGGCTTTTTTTCTCGACGATGAAACGATAATCGAATATCTATTATTCGCTAAGAATGTACAGCCCGCGGCACTGCGTCTTCTCGTACCTTTCATCACCTCATAATATATTTTCATAGTTTTGCAATGAAATAATCACGAAACGCGCATAGATATCGCGTCGTCGAAAAATGTGGAATAAAAGAGAAAAGAAAAAAACAACAAAAAAAAATGATTTTGACATTTGGAAAAATGCAGACAAAGATTGGAACTGATGCGGGAAATGTATCACAACGAGGCGGAACTCTCTCCGACATCGCCGGATTACAATATCGAATCCATAACGGGTGGCGATCCGTTTTACGACAGATTTCCATGGTTTCGCATGGTTGGCAGGTGAGAAAAATAAATAAATAAAAAGCGATCCTTACGAAAATCGACGAACGAATTTTAATACTTCATCTCGAATCGCCCCAAGGTCTTTCGTTTATCTGTCGAATCTGATGTACCCGGTACCGTTAATCCACAAAGTTGCCATAGTCAACGAAAAGGGGGATGTCAAGGGCTATCTGAGAGTCGCCGTTCAAGCGGTAGTCGGTAGGTATCGTTGCAATTATCGCGCCTTGACAGAATTAAGTAAGGATAGAAATAGGATCGGATTCCTTGACGACTCCTTGTTCCAGAAGAGGAAAACAGTGAATATTCGAGTGGCGTGAGGCAGTCGGCTCGTATATCCTTCGAGGACGATTTGTTCGGTACGCAAGGACGTCAGAACAAGCGTTCGACTCTACTGGCACAGACGCTCGACAAGAATCAGCAGATTCTGATGCAGGAGGAGCGCGTCGTCGAGGGACAAACGGAGGGAAAGGATTGCGCGAAAGACGAGGAAGAGGTCGGCGATGCGGATAGCGGCAGAGGCGACAGTTCCGTATCGAGTGACACCAAAGAGGACGAATTGCCGGATCATCTTCAAGCGGGACAAGAATTCACATTCCGAGTGACCGTTCTTCAGGCTATGGGCATATCGACCGAATACGCCGACATATTTTGCCAATTCAAGTGAGTCTGACAATTCCTCTTTCTAATTCGAGTATTTCAATAATCGATAACGACGTGACTCAACGACTCACTCACTCACTCTCTCTCTCTCTCTCTCTCTCTCTCGTTGCTTCGATAGTTTTCTCCACAGACACGACGAAGCCTTTTCCACGGAGCCCGTGAAGAACACGGGCAAGGGTAATCCACCGGGTTTCTATCATCTGCAAAATGTAAACAAAATTATCTTATTTCTTTACTAAATTTTTCCTTCGCTTATAAATAAATTGTCATTGCTGTTGGGGGTGGGGTGGGCGGCGAACAGATAACGGTTACGGTCACCAAGTCATTCGTCGATTATCTAAAATCGCAGCCGATCGTATTCGAAGTTTTCGGACATTATCAGCAGCATCCACTTCACAAAGACGCCAAACTCGATTGGTAAGCGGAGTCTATATTAAATTTGGCCATTGCGTATAATGCGGGTCGGGGCGGGGCGGGGCTTGAACCGAGCCATTCGACTCGGCGGCGATCGGATCGATGCGACCATCCTCGCGTTAAGTTTTCCTCTCTATCGTTTCGACAGCAACAACGCGAGCGGCAACGGAAACATTGGTAACGGCATAAGGCAACCACCGAAGCGGATGCTACCGCCATCGATTCCGATAAGCCAACCTGTACGCTCGCCGAAATTCGGTTCCGTTTTACCGTCACCGAGCACGTCCCACGTTCACGCAAAGTACGACGTTCTCGTGTGGTTCGAGATATGCGAATTGGCGCCGAACGGCGAATACGTTCCATCCGTTGTCGATCACAGCGACGATCTACCGTGTCGCGGTCTCTTTTTACTTCATCAAGGAATACAGAGACGCATACGTATCACAATAGTTCACGAACACGCGTCCGAACTACGATGGAAGGACGTTAGAGAGCTCGTTGTCGGACGAATAAGAAATACACCCGAACCCGAGGAGGAGGATAACGACTCGTCGGTACTGTCCCTCGGACTCTTTCCGGGTGAATATCTCGAGATTCCCGGTGACGACAGATCGATGTTCAGATTCGAAGCGGCGTGGGACAGCTCTCTGCACAATTCGGCATTGCTAAACAGAGTCACGTCGTACGGTGAACAAATTTTCATGACTATCTCGGCTTATCTGGAGGTGGGTTGTTGTTTTTTCTTATCAGGCATCAGGCTCCCCGAGCTCGTGGCGCGTAATATAAATATACGCCGCATGCTTTTTCACAGCTCGAAAATTGCGGCAGACCAGCGATAGTGACCAAGGATCTAAGCATGATTATTTATGGTCGCGACGCGAGGGTAGGTCCGCGATCGTTGAAGCATCTTTTCACCGGTAATTATAAGAATCAGGAAGCCAACAGATTGAGCGGCGTTTACGAATTGGTACTTCGTCGCTCATCGGAAGCCGGTGAGACTTGATTGTTTATTTCTGTTTTCCGCCCAGTTGCGTTCGAACGACGAAAAATGAGAAAATGAGAAAATGAGAAAATGAGAAAATGAGAAAATGAGAAAATGAGAAAATTCACAGGTGTTCAAAGACGTCAGCGCAGAGTCCTCGACACTAGCTCGACGTACGTCCGAGGCGAGGAAAATCTTCACGGTTGGAGGCCAAGAGGCGACAGTCTTATATTCGATCATCAATGGGAATTGGAAAAACTAACGAGGCTCGAGGAAGTCGAGAGAGTCAGGCACACGTTGATTATGCGCGAGAAGCTCGGTATCGACAAGATCTCGCTGTGCAACAAGACCGTTCACGATTTTACGAAAAGCGAGAAGGTACGGATGTCTCCGGTAGGTTTGCTTGGCTTTGGATCCTTTCCATCTTTCGTCTTTGTCCACCCCCCCCGTGCCTTCGTCCTCGAAAATGCGACCCGATCCGGCACAGCTGCAACGAGATTCGAGATAATGAAGGAATTTAAGAATGTTTTTCTTTCGTCTTGCCGTTAATGCAGGAGGTATGCAACATGGTGGCAAAAGCAACGAACGAGTCACACGCCAGTCCGGTAAAATTGAAAAAATCGAATTCATCGAAGGACGTTTACGAGCCATGGGAGATGACGGAGCGCGAACGCGAACTGGCAACAAAGTATATAAAGCTTATACAGGGTAGAATACCGAGCAAGGAACCGAGCATCGTACTGTCGGACGTATCCCCGGGCGAGGACACGATAACCGACATGTCGGCGTCGATGATATCGTCATTGGTGTCGTCCTCCTCCCAAGAGTCAGTATACAACTATAATTCGCGTAGATCGACGTCGCCGGGAACTTCGGCTCTCGGGGACGATTGCACGAGCGAGCAGCTACAGGTAACCCTCCTGTGTATGCCTGAATGAAAACAACAAAAAACGCCCGGTAGAAGAGAGTCGATTAACTTTTTCAAAAATCAACCCACCACTCTCATTTCGCTTTTTTCTCAAAACCCGATTTGATAACCCCGCGGAAGAAAGCTTCTTCGATACTCGTCCCGAAGCTCGTCCGCCGCTTTTCGCTTCCACTTTGTCGGCGACCGACGATTTTTTTGTCGTTGTGTTTTTTTTCTTTTTTTTCAATTCCATTGAATTTAGCGGCGTTTGCTCGGGTTGTACAAGGAGTGTTACTTGCAGCCTGCGGGGATAATTGTGAGGAGCAGTTCTAAGTCGTGCATCTTTAGGTTGAGTTCGCCGGAGCGCGCGAGACTTCAGGAACTTCAGGAAAGTATGATTGGGAGTATGGTCGGTGGGGCGACGGACTCGACCTCGACGTCAACGTCGACGTCGACGTCGAGCCAGTCGGCCTCGCTGGCACCGGCACCACTCGGATCCTCCTCACCGTTGAAGGAGAGTCTCGTGCTTTACGTACCGGAGGTCGAAGAGATACGCATAAGTCCCGTTATCGCGAGAAAGGGATATCTCAATGTACTGGAACACAAGACCAACGGATGGAAGAAGCGATGGGTCGTTAGTATCGTCCGTCCGTTCGGTTCATTGCACTTGCTTTCTTTTTTTACCCTCTTCACGGACTATCGAATAGAAACGCCTTGTTTTTCCATTTTCACGCGCAGGCCGTTCGCCGACCCTACGTCTTTATCTTTCGGGAGGAAAAAGATCCCGTTGAACGCGCGCTCATCAACTTGGCTACGGCACAGGTAGAATATTCCGAGGATCAACTCGCAATGGTCAAAGTCCCCAACACATTCAGGTACAGGTACGAACCGGGGCGTAACGGCATAACGACGACTAACGCGATACATCTTTTCCACAGTGTCGTGACTAAACACAGAGGCTATCTGTTGCAAACACTGGGAGACAAGGAAGTCTACGATTGGCTCTATGCTATTAATCCTCTTTTAGCCGGTCAAATACGGTGAGCGACGAAACGACGACGATTAACCGAGCGACCAATCAGTAACAATTAAATCATTTTCTTTCCGCTTCGTTTTTTCCTTTTTCACCTCAAAGATCGAAATTAGCGCGCAAAGGACCGGTGGCAGGTGCGAATCCAGCGAGTTTCGGTCTCACGGTAGCGACACCATCGATCGAGACGGCACAAACGCAGACAAAGTGAGTCACGAGGGAATGGATCGGTAGCGAATTCGTCAGTTTACTCACCGTCGCGACGAGAAGATTAATCGCGAGTTCCAACGCGGCGTTCGAGGCTCATGACTTTTGTAGCTTTCGATTGACGGTCGTAATCGAGTGAGAAAAAAAATCATACCTCGAGATACACGCGCCGAATCTTTATGATTATTAAACGCAATGAGAGAGAATCCGCGATACGAGACTATCGAGGTATAGTATAAATCACTCGAAATATTCGACTATTGAGAAAACATATTATATATATATATATATATATACATATATTTAGTTTTTTTCTTTCTCTCGTTGTTTCGAGCTTTAAATGCGAGTTTTAAGTGCGTATGAGACTGAAATCCAACCGAGTCTCTCCGGGCGTTTTCGCGAACGTATCGACGGCCGAGACTCGAAAGCTAACAAAAAACAAAAAAAAAACAAACAAAAAACAAAAATATCTCTTTCTTTACCGCTATACTGTACCGAGTACCTCCGTAGCCGGAACAAAACAAAAAAATCGCCTAATTTTATTCGAATCGACTAGTAGCGACGCTTCGCTTCATTGCAGCATTAAATTAAATTCAAGGAAAGATGATGACGAAAAAAAAAAAAAAAAAAAAAAAAAACAACAACAACAAAATTTACGCAGAAGATAGAAAAAACAAAGTCGATATCCTTACTTCTAACATAAATGATACATATTATATATACACACATTTATATACCGACAAATGGTATATATAAAGAATTTTTTAAGTTTTGACGATCAACTTTTTTGTTTTGTTTTTATGTATAGAAAGGCTACTTTTATCGATTACGTAGAGAAATTTTAAGAGTTATCCGTTGAATCTTGTTTACTATTCGTTTTGTTGGCGCATCTATTGTGGGGTTCGAGTTTTTTTGGTTTTTTTTTTCGTAATTTCGCTCGACGAAAATTTGCCAAGAGACGCGATGTATATTTAACGAATTTTAATTTTCCAATTGTTTATTTGTAACGCGAGAACCTTGACTTTGCGCGCGTAAGAGGAAAAAAAGAAAAGAAAAGACAAGTTCGAAACGGAAAATAAAGCCGACGTGTCGATTAAATGCATTTGCCGAATCCCTCGTCGCCTGCACCACAAAACACACTATAAATGTCAGATCGTCGCACGTCCGAGCAGCTTATAGTGGTCGTGTGCACGATTAAAAAATAATGTAATTATTACTATTACTAATCTTGTTCTTACTGTAGGCGAGCTATTCTATCTCGTTTGTAAGATTTCCCCGCTCGTTTGAGCCGTCGAACAGTCGCGCGTAAACCGCGAGATTAACCTTAGAAATCTTACGCCGAATCAACGAGACTGGTACGGAATTGGCTGAACCAAGAGAGTGAATAATCAAGACGGAAAATAACGGTTCGAGGTTTCGTGGAGCGCACCACTAGATAATCGATATAATCATGTATATAAAGAAAACATGCAGACACACACACACACACACACACAGACACTCACAGACCGAGTGGTTGAGCGAGAAAAAAATAAAACCAAAGACGAGGGATCGGAAAAAAGTCGGGGGAACAAAGTAAAACGAGAAAAAAATGAAAAAAAAAACAAAAAAAAAAACAAAAAAGAACAAAAACACAAAAAAAAAAACAACATTCGGTTATTCGTAAATTCGATAATTTTCTAGTCATGTCCGCCTTTCCGCGTTTACGCGCCTCCGGCAGCAGTTGCGATCGAATCGGAATGAAAAAAAAGAAAAATGAAATGAGTACGTAGCCGAATTGATGAAAAAATTTAAATAATGATGCGAGCCAGAGGGCGTTGACGACTTTATGCTTGCTGACTGTTGTAGCGATTTCATAGTTTTATTTTTTTGTTACAAGATAAAAAAAAAAACAAAAGAAAGAATGGTATAACAATGCATACCGGTTCGTAAATAAAGAAAACAAAAACGAACGCAAGAGCAAGAAGGACACACGGAAGAGTTGCGATAACGATATTATCTATTAAGAGATTAAATTAATAATGGATTAAATCACACGATTATAATGTAAGATGTAATTGATATTGAAACGAGATACGTCTCACTGTGGATAAAAAAAAAAAAACGAAAATAGCGAATATGATGACGAGAGTCCGTTGGTCGACGAAGATTTTATGCCGATGCGAGGATATACCAAAGATTTTTGCGAATCGTCGGAGTCAGTATTAAAATAAAAAGAAGACAGGAAGATCTCCTCTCTCGCTATAGATGCAATTTATCATTGTTAATTACCATTTTTTTTCTCTTTAGCGATTAAAAAAAAAAGAATAACGCGGGTAGATGGTCCTCGCAGCGGCAAAAAAAAAAAAAAAAAGATTCTGCAACACGAACCGAAGCGACGACGTATGGAAAGAGTTTCAAGAATCGTAAACTTTGTGTATTTGTTTTACAAGTTGATAATTAAAATTATGCAAGGTTATTACGTTTTAATCGACAATTCACAATGATGAACAGGATGAAAACACACGCAAAACACCTAAATAAAAAACAAACAAACAACAACAAAAAAAAAACACTATTCCAAGGCATAAAGAAATGAAGAAATGAAGAAAAGTCTTTTAATGCTGTAAACGTGTATTTATTATACTGTATAACGATTACTCGAGCCCCACCAGGCTCGCCGTAATTACCGTAAGTGGAAACATATGTAATAAATCGATGAATAAAAGCTTACGTGCTTGAAAAGAAAAAGTGAGAGAGAAAAAAAAAGAAGAAAAACCCATACAATATCTTGGAGCTATTGAAATTTTTGTATCCGACTATAATCCATTTTGGTGATAAAAGAAAAGTAAAATTTCGAGGTAAAGAAAAAAAAAAAAAATGGCGATTCCGAATTTGATGTTTTTAATGTGAAAATCAATATTTTTGAATAATCACACGTGCAACGAAGAAACAATGTATTTGTTTAAATTCCAACGGGAATTTAGAGAAGATCGACGTCGATGGGATTCGAAGATTGGAAGAACAATGTTCGCAGAAGATTGGACTCCCTCGACGGCTCCTCCGGATCGCTCGTGCTTTTCGTTTTCGGGGAAATTGGTAGGCCATCGGCGATTCGGCTGTCATAGGAAGTTTGACTCGCGCGATGTTGTACGCATCGTACGAGCGAGTCTTTGACGTGTTCTTTGAGAAACAACAATTTTTCCATCTCCAGAGTATCCTTGGATCTCTCGAGTTTCGCTTCGATGATTCTCACCCTCGAGTCTCTTTCGATTAATGCGTTTTGGAGGTGTATCTTTTCTCTCACGAGATCCCTCACGCTTTCCGTAAGCTTGACGAATTCCTTCTCCTGCGAGGCCAATCGATCGCCCAATATGTCCAGAGATTTCGAACTCTCCGTTGTCAAACTTTCCGCACGAGCAACCGCGCTCTCTAGCTTTATACGAGATACAACGGAAACACTTGTAGCTATATAACCATTATCTATTATTATTAACACGGAAAAACAAACATTATTATCGAACCTGTTGTCGTAGCAGACTCTTCTCGTTCGTGTGTTCGTTGCAACGGATATCGTATCGATTGACCAATGTCACGTTTTCGGCTCGTATTTCCGCGAGCTCAGCTTCCGCCTTGTGTCGCGCTTGTGTGCACCTTGTTCAAAGAATATTCTCGCTCGTTGGAAAATATCCAAAAACCAAAATTATACGAAAAACAAGAAAAACATCAGCTAGATGAATAATTTTTAATCGTAATTACTCGGCAAGCTTTTCTACTAATTGGACGATTCGTTCTCTGTCGGCTGGGCACAGATCTTGAATGTGAGGATTCGCGGAAGACAAATTTTCGTCACCGTTTCTGCGACATCGGGGACAAGCTAGTCCTTCCATTTTTACCAACTTCGATTCTGCTCGGTTATATACGTTAGAAATTTCAGAGCGCGAATAATATATTTTTCTTCACTGACTCGACTCGTTATTCCTTTTCTCGTGCTCTGTCAATATTTCACCAATTTTTACAGCTCTAATTAATTAGTGTCATTCGTATCGATTCGGATTCAAAGGTTTACTTAACTTTTTCTTATAATTTACGAAACAAATTTTTCTTTTTCTTTCGACTTGTTCGCTTTTTTTTCTCTCGACGTCGTCGTCGTCGTCGTCGTGTAGTGTATGTAATCCGAGAAGAAATGAAAAAATAAAACACGAGAGCCGATGCGCTTTCGTCATCATCGAGATGATGGTAGGGTGGTGCTGCTTCGGTCGTCGGCTACGTTCGTGGAATATTGGGAGAAATAATAATGAACAATATTCGAGATAGTGTTTATCTATTATTTTTTTACATACAGGTGTTTAAACATCGATTGATCTGGCTTATAATTTTTCGTCGTATCGACAGCCATCATTAATTGGTCCTCGAGAGACTGTGGACGAAATATTTTTTGCGACGCAATTGTGCTTCTTAATACTGATTCAACGAGTATCATTATTCTTTCGAGCAGAAGGGTTTGCTGCTTCGGTTTCCGGACTCGATCGAGTTATCGCGGCAAACGAGTACGAACATTTATTTTCCAATGTTATTTAACAAGGGTGACAAGGAGGGGGTTCGGTTTTTTTATGGCGCACGCACACGTGCGCGCGAGGAGAGTCGGAATGGAACGTTAAATGGAGATTTCAGGCTATCCCCCGAGGTTGAAGCACGCGGAGCGTGATAATGAAATAAGGACGTAGCAATTTGGTGGAATTCCGTAAATTGCGAAGATTAATTCGCGCACGAAGACGTTCGCGCGAGCTACTTTTATTGCTCGTAAATGAAAAGATCCTCTTGTAACTCGAATGTCTATCTTTTTTTTCATCTATCTTTGTCAATTTTTCACACAAAATATCGGATATTTACACATTAACGGTAATAACTAATTATAAAAAAAGTTGCCGATATATGAAAAAAAAATACTATATTTTGTTTGTTTGTTGGGAAAAAAAAAAATCACAAAATCACAAAATAAAAGGACTGGACGCGCTCATCGTGCTTACGGAACTTGATCATCGTGTCCGTTGTTATAATGCGAGAGAATTGCGTTCCGTTCGTTATTCTGCTGTTGTTGTTGTTGTTGTTGTTGTTGTTGTTGTCGTCGACCAACGAAGGATTCGTTTGGAATAAAGTCGTTTGCGCTTGCGGTGTCGGCGGTGGCGCCGGTGGCGACTTGTACATTCCATCGTGTCAGATGAATGACGCTTCGACGGGATCCACCGCCGGGTCCGATGATCCGGGTCCGGGAGCTGGTGTGACGTCGCGAAGACATGGTGAAGCTCTGTCCGCGTCTATGCGACTCTATACTTGAGCGCGATCTGTGCGCTTTCGTCGAGCATCGACACAGCAGATATCTGCTGACATCGAAAAGATGCGTGTCCGTGTTTACAATAGGCGGGTTGTTGTTTTTAATGGAAAAAAAAAAAAAACAAAGATAAATAATACTTTTGAAGAAATGTACAAATTGATTTATCGATTGTTCACCTGTTGAAGTACTTTCGGAATGTACCACTGACGCAATAAAGAGCAATTGGATTGATGCAGCTATTCATGAATGCGAGACAAAAGCCTAGGATGCGAAAGCTATGCCAGAATCCATTGTAATCTTCGTTCGCGTTTGGATGAAAATAGAACCACAGCATGTAAAGATGCTGGGGAAAGAAGCATACGGCGAATACCGCGACAAAAGCGAGAACCATACGGGCTACTTTCTTCCGAGCTTTCACCTGTTTCGCCTAAGAGTTAAAAACCTTTCGATTAACGCGATCCGCCATAATTTGCCAAGTTGCCAGAGACGCGAGTATTTAATAGACGGTTCTATGCAAACCTGTCCCTGCATTTCGCCCGGTATCTTCCTCGTGCTCCGTACCAAATGTCTCGCCATTAATGCATAAAATACACCGATTACGAATAACGGTATGACGTAGTAAATGAAGAATCTGCAGACGAGGACGTATCGCGGGTAATACGGTCCAAATTCATCCGGGAATGGATAGCACGTCTGGAAGAGATCGAAAATTCACCAACCGACCGTATAAACTAATCATTCTACATGCATTTTTCTACATTACTTTCTAGGGGACACGTTTTTGTTTAAAAGCATTTTAGTCTTTGGCCAAAGATGATATTCATTTTCGCGCGAAGCGTGCATTTATTTTTCCTCATCATTATACGCTGCGTATATCATAATGGAAAAGCAAATTGGTCGCGTCTTACCACGAAGCTGACGTCGGTGTTGACCGTTATCGGTTTGAGATACGAAAACGTAGCCGGAACGGCGAATCCGATGGCGAGAAGCCATATCAGACCCGCCGTTACAGTTGTGAATCGCGTCGCTCGTCTTCCACCCCCTGAAGAAAATAACATTGCAAACACTCGAAATGTCACAAAACAGTCGGAATAAATTTCACCTGTAGCGTGAAGTTTTCTGAGCGGATCGACGATAGCGAAGAAACGATCGGCCGATAGAGCGGTCAGGGTAAATACCGAAACGCCGATTGATATGTCCTTAGCGCACTCGGATAGTTTACACAACAATAGACCGAATGGCCAGGTGTCGAGTGTGTAGATGGTCGATGTAAAGGGCACGCAGGTCACTATCACCTAAGAAGATACGACGCCGAGGGAGGATATTGGTACGAGGATACTCTTCAGGTTAAAGGATTACATTTTTTCCTTTCTTCTGGAAGATAAACCTTATTCTTTCTACCAATAATGCCTACTCTTGCGATTTCTTCTATCTTTTTTTCTATGCGCTAATGAAGCCATCTTTTCGTCTCAAACGTCATGAAAATTTCGACAATTCATGAAAATTCTGCAATACCGCAGTTTTCCATCTTTCCATCTTATCATTTGAAAATATAAGAATCGACGTTTTCAATTATTCAAGATTTTCGTTTTATTTATCTATTGGAGAAAAGTTGTTTAGAAAAAAAGAAGAAATGTATGTCAGATATCTCTTTGCGCTGAAATTTCAACTATAAGTAGATCGTTGTTAAATAGAGTTTGGGATTAAATTTGATTTTTTAAAAAATGTCTGCTCTCCAAGGCTACAAGAACGTATATTATCGTTAAATGTTTGCTTGTTTCCACCCTACAGATGTACAGATGTATATATAATAATCAATTTTTCGAAAGCCGAAAGTCTGTATCTATAAAATCATCTATATGTAGGTGTACCACCTATATGTCGGTAATAAAAAGAAGAAAAAAAAAAAAACGTACAAGAATACTTACCAGTAAATCACCGAGCGCGAGTGACAGTACGTAGGTATTCGGAACATTTCTCATGTTGGCGTGGCGCAATATCGTGAGTACAAGTACACCATTACCGGTGATACCAATAACGAGTATGAGAAAGAATACAATCGGTACTATATAAGTCTCCGGGCGTTGGTTGTACGGTGTGTAAGGAATTTCCGTGTAGCTCGTTGTTTCGTTCGTACTATCGTTGTACTGCTGATAGGTACTCAAGTTCCGAGTACTCGTCATACTCGGTGAAAATTCCGTTGTCCACGACATAGAGCTTTTCTTTTGATTACAATGTCTTTTTATTTCTCGTTGTTACTCTTTTCATTTCACGCTTCGTCCCGACGAAGGTTACTCGCGTGATTTATTATATCGGCGCGTACGCTCAATCTAAAAAAGATTCGCCGAACAGCGATAAAGCAAACTCTCGAAGTTGAGGGTCAGCGCATTCATTTTCCTTTTACGCAGTATCGAGCCATTTCTCATCATCGTTCTCGTGGCGGAAACTCCACAAGGATGAAAATACGAGGCGTGCCTTTCCATCCCTAAAGTAGAAAAAGGTGAGAGCCGTCTCACCCCGGGCAAAAGTTCCACAAGTCCCGAGATATTTATCCTCCGATAAATTACGATTATTATTTATCTATTGGCTTCTCACGGGCATCTTCGTTGTAGGTATCTGAAACACGAAGGAGAAATTATTCTATTCGGTTATATGTATATCCTACATTCTTCTTCTGTCGCCGAACAAATGTAACATCATCATCATCATTTTCGTTTTTTATTTCAACTTTGAATTTTGTACCGCGACGACTCGTACAAAGTTTCCACGCTCCATCATTAACCGGAAGGTATACCGCGTCCTCGCGTCGAAGATGTTTATCCATTTTTTTCACACCGCGAATTAATGAAAATAATTGGAGAGAAAAATTCCAAGTTATTTTCTCCACTCCAGCAATGTAGAATATTCTCAAGCAGGACGAGTTTCATTGTCTCAGCTAGATAGGTAGGTACATACCTACACATCTATTTATTATTATTTTTGCTTGCTTTCTTTCTTTCGTTTGTTTGTTCCAATATCTCGAAATAGCCAATTGCACGGACTGCTAGTAGTGAGAAAGCGAGTAAACGAGGTCCCATAATACAACAATACAACGTATACCGGAGTGCGATAGCTAGTTAACCGGGCGTAGGCGCCTCTTGGGACTATTTAAACTATCCACTTTGGTTCTCGGTGCGCGTTGCCGACGAGAACCACGGAACGGACGCGAGATACAGAGCTAACCGAATGAGGCAACTCGACGGTAACTGTTGCATAGATAAACTAATGTATACATCACAACGCCCCCGACAGCAATGATGCCGAACGTTTGCGGAGATGTGAAACTTTGTTATTGGCTCAACGGAGCCGCGCTGAATTAAAATGAAGATAATAATAAAAATAATAATACTTGAATTCTATATAATATTTCTCGTTGGTGTAGTTTTTCTCGGCTAAGGTAAAAAAATCAAGTTATACCTTGGGATATTTAGGGGGATGTTGATTATTTTGTTATTGGCGCGTAAGCCATTTTTCGTTATCGTATGTCGTTTTCGCCTCGCGTTAACCCGAGTGTCACATTGTTCTCTCATTATTTTTATTTAGCGACAGAATGAGATTTATGAGCAATCATATTTCTGTCATTTCTTTGGCTTCGTCGTCATAAAGAAAGCTTTGTCAGAAATTCAAACGAAATGAGAAAGCAATGTAAAAATTGTTCATTTCAGAGTTCGGATAACTTTGAAATCCGTTTATCGCAATTGCGAATTTAATACGAATAAAGCTTGGTGATCATGACTCGACCGATTTGAGCAAATTTCAATGTAAAATCTTCACTCGGCTTGCTTTTCCGTGCCAAATTTAACTTTGATCCGCTCGCAATTTGCGACATCGATCTCGTTAACGCTCTTTCTTCCAGACTCATGCACGGTACATATAGGTATATTTTTGTTTTATCTAATAATAATTTCGTAACATCCCGAACGCGTTGAAGTGAAAATCTTGAAATGTTTGTTATTCGAGAAAACAAAGCTTTGTCCATGCGACGGTTGACAAGGTTAAGCCAAACAAGATTCAACCCGCTCTATACGCTCTATTCCATACGCGCACCAATCGTTTAGAATGAAAAAGTATCGACTGACTACTTTGAAAAAGAAAAGGAAAAAAACGGATCGCGACTTATTTGTCATCGAATATCGATGCCAACGGGAAGGAAAATTCAAGTTAACTCTATTCTTGATACATCGTGTCCGAAAGATTTCATATATTACACATATAGCCTCAATAGGGATGGTTTGCTTTGTGCACGAAGAGACGAATAAAGAAAAACGTCGTGGTTTTGATTGAATCGAATATGATTGGCGTATCTAAAGCGTACGACATTCGAATACCGCAGAGTTGTCGTATCGATTCGGAAATACCTAGGCCCGAGACGGAATGCAATAAATCGTTGATAGAATCGTCTTACGCGTCATATATCATACGGCTATATGTAGGTAGGTAGTGGCAATTCAGCTCGTATCGAGAATATCGGTATGTTCCAATATCTCGCGTTATCAATGTTTCATCTTCGGTATATTCGATACTCGATATATTTATAACTCTCGTATACACCGCGAGATTACCTACGAGAATTTTTTTTGAATTGCGGAATGTACCCGATAAAATTACCATTTTTTTTTTCCTTCGAAAAATCTTTGAATTTTCCTTATTAGCCTGGCGAAAGAAAAGTTTGTCGGTAAGTCCCGCGGCTCGAGAGAACGGCCAAGCGAAAAATCTAATTTCGAAGTATGGGCCGGTGAAATTGGATAACGATTTCCGTCTTGAAATTTGACAATGGAAAGAAAAAACAAATGCCTTTCGAACTCGGGCATTTTTACGATTGTTACGCGACGAAAAGTAATACCGCAAACGAGTTTCAATTTGACGCGTTACCCCGTCCGAATAAATCATTTTGAAACTTGATGAAAAAACTGCCGATTATACGGACTTTAATAAAATTCTATTACGCGTGTCAATTGTTGATATGATAATGTAATGTTATTTATACGTCTATTACAATGTTAGACAAGTTTTCTTTATAATAAAGAAACTTGTTCAACATACTTTTTAAGGAGCGACTTTGAAATGAAAATATAACGCAATTTGTTTTCTTTGAGAAAAACCAATCGATAAAAGTCGCAAGACTCTCACGCCGCTTTTATACGTAACGCGTTTATTTTTTTATCTCTCGTGCCTGTAAGCTGCTGTTTGTCGCATTTCATTACCGCTCGAGAAAATCCATGACATTTTTCATCCGTTGTTAGTTACGAAGGTCTTACGAAATAGTGAACGGAAAATTCGTTCGCGTCGGCGTTGGTGTGTATATTAAAAAATACATACATAGGCAGGATCTCAAGGCGATTATTGAGACGGTCGTGCCCTTTCATTGGGGAAAAACATAATACCTACCTATACCTACTGTGAATCCGAGTAGAAGCGACGTTGCCGACATAGCCCGAGGTCATTGAGTGCGCTTCGTCGCTGACGACACGGGAAGTGGCCACTTCCCAACGGAGACAAGTTCCTCCGTCTTCGTATCCCAGGGGAATCCCCAGGAATCCCCGGGAACCGGGCTCACTAGCGACGTATATGGCGGCACAAGAAAAAACGCTCCTCCAAATTATTCCACATTTCTAACTTATTTTTACAAGTCTCGCCAATCATTACCAGGTCCTATAAAAGTTATCGCTTTCATACGCAACTGCGGATGGCTAAAAAAAAAAAAAGTTTAACGCGACATTGGTCATGTGGGAGATAGGAGCATTTGCTGTTCGTGACGTTTGACGATGAGAGTCTCGTCGGTCGTGAGCACTTAACGGAACGGATGCCGGAGTTCCGAGTAGTTTTGTCACGTCCGCGGGTTCGCTGCTCACCCGACGCCGTGTTTCGTGCCACGGAATACCGCGATAATACGCGGTGGATAAAGCAGATTCCATATAACTGGACAAATAACGAATGAGCGGCGCGATGACTAATAACGTAGACGTAAATAAATGTTGTAGTTGTTTAGGAATACGCATGCAATTACTCTTAAACTATACCTCGGCTTCTCGCTCTTCGCTTCGAGCACAATAAAACAATCTCGAAACTCCCTCACTCACTCTTGAATCTTGAAGTGAATTCACAGCATGCTAAGCACTCAGCAAAAAGGAAATAGTATCGAACACTCCTGGCAAGCCACATGTATCTTCTTTGTTCTTAAAATTCAATAGAGAAAGCTTGTTCACTTTCAAACATTTTTGTAAAGGAACGTGACTTTACTTCGAGTTCTCGGATTGTAGTCATAAAAAGTGAAGAAAACTAATCTCAAGTACCGGTTACTCTCAAGTACCCTTGCCAGCAGCGAGTGAGACGGACGAGCGGGTGAGCATATTACGCCCGCGAGGCGCCGGGCCTGCAATATCCGGGAAACCTCGTATACAAAAAGAGGTCCTCGCGTGGGGCCGAAAAACAGAGACGCGAGGCAAAGAGTGAGAAAATCGAGATAGGTGTAGTACCGTAAGAAAAGACGAAATAAGTGGTAGACACACAGACGTATTGCAAGTTCCCAGAGTGGGGAGGCTTGTTTGTGACTTTGAAGCCTGCTCCCTCGAAAAATTAAAAGCCTAGTCTTGGAAGAAACACGAATGACCACAGTCGTAAATTATACGAGTGTCTTACACGTATCTTATCCTTGTACCACTAGTATTGTGTTTCACCGTTCGATACATCGTGTTTTAATATCAATATATATCATTCATTTCATCATGACACGCGTTTTGAATCATTCGACGAAACATTCGAAATAAATCCTACCCGGCACTTCAGGAGCGAATTTCAATTCGCCACAGTAACAACGAATCACATCCAGCAGCAGTAGCTCACGGAGAGCCAATGATCGAAACCCTATATAATTCACGGCGGCATTGGGCCGTAACAACAGTTTGTCGACGAACGTGCTGGCGGAGCGGAACGTGCTATGGAACGGGAAGAAACCGTCGGACCAGTGACGCTGAGGTGGGTTTCCGGCACCGCATCATTACTGCGAAATATCTCTCTCGCGAATTAAAACCTTATGCCCTTTCTGACTGTTCCTGTTTTTTCGAAACACGCTTCGATGAATCACGCTTTTTGCTTTACAATGCGCGCCATTTTATTTCGCCGCTTCTTTCGGGACGTGTAAAAAAAGAAAAAAAGTGTATCGTCGTATTCCACTGTTAATCAGAGCCAACGTTTTTATTACAAAAACGTTGTCCACCGGTCGGCAGTTTCGAAGAAACGAACGCACGGAGCTTTCGCACCGGTGGCGCCTTTCGGCGCGAATCACCCGATCGTAACCCCAAAATGGCCTCGTAACTTACGAATAATGAGTTGTATGTAATTTCATCAACAGTCAAGTACCCTCGGTTTCGAGGGTCGAACGAAGAAGATTCGACAATTTGTTTTGCTCTGTAAATCTGTTTTCGATGCGATCGCGACGAGGAACCGAGAAAAGCGTCGGATTCTCAACGACGCGTACAGATGGAGCTTCGTTCCCCCTAGCGCGCCATCTGGCAAGTCCTTGCTCATCATTCGCAAACTTTAAACTCGTAAACTTCGTTGCGAATTCTATATGGGCATCGTACGAAGTTTCGTCAAAGGTAAAGTTTCTTCGGTTCTCAACTGATGAACAAAAGCCTTCCAATATGCATTTTTAGTATGCATTCGTTCGTTTCTCCCCCCCCCCCCCCCCCCCCCCCCCCCAAATGTCCAAACACCGTTTATGATTTCCCGGTGCATTGGCCCGTGCTTAGGCCATCGGGAAAACTTTGATAATTTCCGGGTCTGGAAACTCTCCCGTGGTTATTGTGTCAATTGCAACGACAACAGGCAGGGGCGGAAGAGAGCGGGTGGTAGCAATCTGTTTATAAAGGTTAATATCGGCATGCGATTCGAGCTTCGCATCGCGCAAGTTCGGAAGTTGTTGAAAATTGATTCGATGTATCGGGAATGGGATATGACCTCGTGTAAACTACATAGGTATAATGTCGCGCGGTATATACCTCGCGCTACGTGACCTTTATAAGTCTTCGTGCCTTTTTGTACGATCGCTATGACACAGGAGGCGTCTCCCAACCCCCTGCATCTCTCGCGAGTTCCTTTCAACCGTGTTTTTCTTCTTTCCATCATGAGAGTGGCAAGTTTCTGCTCACCTCACAATTCCGAAGCTCCCCCCCGGGCGAATTGAAGGGACACGGATGGAAGGGAGAGAAGAACTGTACGTACGCGATCTTTTTCTTTCTCTTCCCCCTATTCGCGCTATTTTTCCGGGAAAACCTCAAAAGCCTCGAGTTCACCCGTGGATGAAACTAAGAGTAGGCAGTAGGTATATACTCGACCTCGGTTTATGTACCTGTCGATCTTTTCACGAGTTTTTCTCGCTCCCTCTGTCTGTAACAGCAGTGTCTGTACGCGACAAGCTTTTCTGGATTGCTGACAGGAATGCAAAATAGAAAAAAAAAAAAAAAAATTTACGAAACTACGATGATGGAACAACGCGGCGGCGAATGCGGTGAAGAAAGCTGTCTTCAAAGCTGCGAGCTGTGCATATAGAAGAAAAAAAAAAACGATAAATTTCATACGTCGTATTTTTACTGCAATATAGGTATGCCGAATGTGATGTGTGTCCCGTATGGCTGAGACTATGTTTTGGCTTTTTTTTTTGTTTCTTTCGCTTTTCATACAAACGACGACGAGAATATAATTCACGGAGGCAAATTAAAACGCTCGCAGAGCGAAGGATGAGAAAAAGTACAGTTTGCGGCTTGTGGCTACCGGTGCACGCTCTCGTGAATAACATTAGCTTGGTATTCCGACGCTGCTGCTACCCTATGCGGCCGGTGTGCTTTTGTAATATCCTTCTATGACGGTGAATAAAAATAGGTGGGTGGAAAATTAACTCGAGTCTACCGTACCGGATAAATATGGTAATTTCTATTCCGCCAGAAGATAAAAGTGGAACAGCGGCGAAAGGCTCGGGATATCCCGCGCCGGGATAATCCGACACGATCCACCTAAAATTCGCCACGTTCGAGGCGAAGCGTCCCTTTGTTTTTTTTTATCGACGAATCAGGGCCGATTAATTGTACGATCTGTGGGTATTGCGACTCGAATTATTCGCTAAATTGATGGACATAAGAGACAATTCGAAGAAAATGTTCGGTAAGATTTCGTGTTTATTTACTACTGTACTACTCTACACGCTGTCTTTGCGCGGAAAATGTCAGCCCATAATCTCAAAATATGCGAGAGTTTAAACGCAAAGAAAACAATGTATCGGTGTACCTAAAAAAACGTTGAAAATTCGATAATTTTTTGTTAATCAGAGGCTCATGGAAAATTCAATCTCAAAGATAATTTATCGAGATTCTCTATTCGTTGTTTTATGTTTGCGTTGGATATCTAAAAAATGACGAGTGATGAAAATATACCTACATCTGGATTTTCATCGGATCTCGAATACGCCGATTTCTCGACTACGAACTGTCGTGAAAAAGTTGAATAAAAAAATGTAAAACGAGTTGCCTGTTGAAGTGTTGCTTCGATCATTCAAAGAGAATATTTTGAGCACTTGGGCGTTGTTGTTACGAAGATGAAAAATAGTGTTGGACGTGGAAAAAGGGAAAAAGTCGCCGGTACGCTCGGACTTGATGAATTAAATAAATATTGCGCAATCATAGCAGGTCTTGCCTTTACGAATAAAACATCATATTTGAAATATGTCACGAGCAATTGTTTTTTTTTTTTTTTTTTCTTTACTTTTGCGACCGTTCGACTTGGATAATTGGCCGAAGTGTGCTCGGTAGGTACTCAGCGTAGAAAACAAACAGGAAAGCTAGCGGAATAAAAGTATACAGTCTATATGGCTTGAATAGCGCCGTATATAAATGTCCGAAATGACAAAATCTGTTTGCGAAACATTCGTCGTTTCATCATCAAAGTCAGGAGAACCGAGCGAACAAAATAAGCGAACAATGCGAATAAGACAGAAAGACAACATAACGTGCATTCGTTTCTACGCCTTTGATTAATTTATATATAGGTAAATGAATAGACGGAGTAGACGACGATGTCGAGTTGTCCGAGGAGTCGTCCACTTCTGGATGGCACTCGGAAAGACGTAATTTCCGTTATGCCAGTATTCTTTTTTTTACCCGTCTTTTCGCCTTCCGCAATAAATAGTAATACAAGTGTGTTGAACTCGAAGAGTGAACGAGGAAGGAAGTTGGCTTACCGAGTATAAATTATTCATCGAGTCGTCGACCCGATCTGCCCCCGTCTCCACATATATATATATATATATATTTATTCTATCTCTTTTTTTCCTCGTTCAAGAGCCAAACTTTAACCACTCGACAGATTCAAATTAAAATGTAAACCAAAGTATCTTGATTACCCATCGAAGTTGCCTTCGTATTAAACGGCAAACAACTCCTCGAAATCGGATTTTACGACGAAAATTTAAAAAGACGACTAAAACTAAAAAATTATTTATGCGCAATTACCGTAGAAAAATTTGATCCGCAGTTGACAATCGTGTAATCGTTATTGCGCGTCGGCGAAAGAAAAATGGAAGCTTTTTTCGTTCAAACATATGTTCGATCTCTATTGACTCGTTATTGGGCGATTGCTTGGGTTGGCAGGCCAAAATCGATGGAATAATCGTGTCTGAAAATACTTTAACGCCGTTACTTCCGCTTGCCGATGGAAAAGGTAGAGTTATGGTTGAACGAGGGGAAGCATAAAAAAAAAAAAAAAGAGAAATATAAATAAGGCGAGTTTCGCGTTCGCCTCCCCAATTGGTTTACAGCCGCGGCGCGTTCCGGGATATAATCGATAATGGATCGGTCGTTGTGTAGGTGTAAGCACGAGGTGTTTTGTCCTCGCTATACGATATCGTCTTTCAATTCGCGCGTGAGTTTGGGACGAAGGAAAACATTACCGATCCTCCGGTTTTTCATTCGTTTTTTTTTTTTTTCCATTTTCCATTTTTTTTTCCATTTTTCCAAGACACGAAAGTGTCTTGCCAAAAATCCATCTCCATTCTAGATTAATGAAATTACTGTAGAAAAATTCGGAATATATAGTACCTATCTCTTTATATTAAGATATAATTACGATTATATTAAGGAATATTTTCGTCATCCCCCCCCCCCCCCTCGGGTACCCCCTTCGGCACCCCCTTGGGCACCCTCTCGGCCAAAAATATTGCCGACGCGTCTACCTATTTATAGTAATAAAAGAAAACGACTCCTTTCGAAGAGGGAACGACGCGCGAATTTTACCTGTAGCCATCAATGATACATTGTGTTTTATTTGATATTTCCGTATATAAAGCCTAACCTTTGTTCCAACAATACACGAGATTCGTTTCGACGATCCGAACAGTATGGCAGTATGGCATTTCTCTCTCGCGAGATACAAAGCTGTGTATATCATTTATAGGCATTGGATATACATAACGTTATTATTATTATTACTATTGTTTTTCGGTTTTATGAATGATGAAATATTATCCGTTTCGAGAGTGGGCTTATTGCTTGTAAAAATGCCCGGGAAGCAATAAGGCTGGTCGTATAAAACGGCGAAGCCGTGAAATTCGAGGGTTGGAGTGAGGAGAGAAAAAAAACATTGCCTATAGAGATACGAGCGAAGAAGATATATAATATCGTTAAATCGAACAAGATAAAATTCGGCAAGCTGCGCTTTCATAGTCAATTCAATCTTTCGCTGGACCCGATCTTGCCTTTACAAGCTTTCAGACTAAAATCATCTACATTCACGGAGTTTCAACGACGCCCCCAAGTTTTTTTCCCACCGAAGCCATGAATTTTTCTCTCCGTCGATCAAATGATACCTCATACAAAAAGCTTTGTTTACGTGAAAAGACATTTTTTTTTTTTTTTTTTCACATTTCAATGTCGGAACACTGGAAATGATCTAAAAGTTCGGCGAAAAGTGTCGAAAAGTCGAGAATTCAAAAGGAATTCGGAATTCATCGAAATAGAATCTTTTTCGCAAATGTTTGTCATCGGATAATGCGTAATCTATTTTGTTGACGGTTCAATCTCGAACTATCGTAAATTCAATGTTTCATCTCTAGACTTCTTTTTATGTAAATTAATATTTCTCTAATGTAAAAACAAAATATCTCTCGCATACGTCCTCGTGTACTAATTGCAACGAATTTCTTCTTTTAACGACGCGACGCCAGCGTTACCGACACTTTCAACAGCGACGTTACTTTACTTTACTCTGCCACCTGGATTATTCATTTAGCAATCTTCTTATTTTTCTTTTATCTTCCCGCCCTACGTATCTGGAATCTACAGAAATATGTAGGTATCTACTATTAGGTATATATACGCGTTGTGTACACAAAGATACATAGTTCCACGGAAAGAACCGCGATAAATCCTCAATAAAAATAGTAGCGCTGCTTTTATTATTATTATTATTATTATTATTTTTCTTCGCTTACAACTCTTTCACCCGCTATATGGAGTTCTACGGGAAAACATTGGCGCCGAGTTTAGACGTCGGCGACGTCAACAACGACCTCGTCGGAAGGGAAGAAAGAAAAAAGGAAATACATAGAGAGAAATTTATCGCCGATGAGACGATAGAAAGATGTATAAACAGAGGCCGCGCCTTGACTAAACTAGACTTGTGTGTATACCAAGGACGCGGAAAAGAAAAACGCATAATTGCACGATGCTCGCAGCTGCCGGCCAGTGTTTGGGCTCAAAGGGTCTTATCACAACAATTTTTTTCTCAATAGTCTCATCTCATCTCATCTCTCTAAGCTCACGGAAGGTCTCGACGTCACGGAACTATCGAAACTATCGACGAAAAAGCTTAATTTCGATTCGGAGCTTACGGCAGAGCGAGAGAGAGAGAGAGAGAGAGAGAGGCTCTCGGTAACTCTCGGTGTTTCACCTCCTCTTAATGTTTATTTGTTTATTTGTTTATTTTACGAACGTTTTGTAAATTCAGGCGCTATTAGGATATTTTAATTTCTCTTACACGAGTTTCACGATCATTGTGAAATTTTGTATTTTCGTATTATTACATAAGGTTGTAAACATTATGTAAAAAGTTCGATTTTCAAAATAAAATTCATTGGAAAAAATAGCGCGGATGAGTTCGAGTTATCTTCGGCTCAATTTGTTCATGTTCTCCGGACGAGAATCCTCGAGACGATAAAGGGTTAAGAAAGGCTATTCTTTTCCACTTGACACGATGGGTCGAGAAATGGGGAAGAGCTGTTTCAGAAGATTCTTTTCGTGGCCATTAGTAGCTGCGAGCGAAAAAGACAAACATCTCGACGCATCTCGATGAAGATAATACAAAGCTTGTGGGTGGGTAAAAGCTCGTGCGACAGCGAACAACTGTAACTGATGTCAATGCTATTCGGCCCGACTGTCTTTCGATCTCATTTATCGTATACCCGCTAGCGCACACGATCAACCGATGGATAAAATTAAACGAAAGTAAACTCTCGACAACTCCCACTCGCTGGCCTCGTTTTGTCATTTTTTAAAAAATAAACTCGTCCGCGCGGAGATCCCCGGGTTCGATTAAATAAATTATATCGGACATACCTTTTAAACGACAAGTTACGGAAATTTTATCTGCCTGACCCCATTTTTACGAAAGTAACGATTCTTCCATTTTCTTTTCGAGCAACCGATGTCTTTGCTACCCGATGAATTAATACAGAGTCTATCGCGTTGTTCTACGGGAAGAAATACAGAAGGCAGGCAGGCAGAAGAGGCTGCTATAGTTCCGAAACCGTTTTTTCACCTTTACGTAGAAACTGTACAAATGACAATCGCAATTAAAAAAAAAAAAAATTACTACACTGAGAAACGAGTTTACAAAAAATATGTTGTACACTTGTAAATAATGGCGGCCAAAAAATGAACAACCGACCTCGGATCGTTCATAATATTTCAAATTGTTCCTAACTTCAGACCGTGCTAACTCCGCCGCCGCCGCCGCCGCCGCTGCATCGCTGCGTACTTCATGTTGCCATAGCAACGGTTTCCGTAGTAATGTAGCAGCGAGGAGATTTTGCGAGTTCCGTGGGCTCGAAATAATAAAATAAAATAATTTATCCTTGGCCTGCTGGCGGAAAGGGGAAGTAAATTAACAGTCCCTAATATCAATAATATGGGAATGTAAATATTATTGGTTGCGGTAGCGGTTAGGAATTTTTATATTTAATATAGACAGCAGAAACGCTAGCGAGCTCGGCGGCTCGGCTAGTTTTTTATAACCAAGTCTCGATTAAGTCAAGAAATATCATCGAGCATTATTTCCACGGAATGTTATTACGATCTGATTAGTGAAATTTGAATAAGCGTTCGTTGCGCGAATCTCTGCAGCTAGGAGTAGTTGCTTCCTATTTCCTATTGACTAATATTGCGACGCACAGAGAGGAACGATTAGATGGAAGAACTTAACGAGCCATTGAGAGTAACGCCAAGCCGATCCCGGTGGAGCGGAAAAGCGACGCTTAGAATAAGCGAATAAGCCTTTGAGAGGTAACCAAGAAGAGACGGCGATAAAGGGAGTCGACGAAGATGGAGCGAGCGAGTTAGCTCGTCGATTAGCAGCTAAATGAGATAATTTTTCGTCATCGTCACTGATCTAGGTTGCCTTTTCTTAGGCAACAGTAACACGCGTACAGTACGCTCGATGCTCATTGTCCAATAATGTCCAACAATGTCACTAAATTCTTTCATCATCTCACATTTTCCGCATCAGAGGGAACATTGGAAAAATCCCAGTAGTTTCTGCGATAGATATTATAGTACCTATATACCAACGAAAAAGTAGAAGCAGATAATAAAATCATGAAATTTGAAGACTGATTGTTCGTCGACGAACATATTCGTTTTAAAAAATGCAATAGTTTTTTTTAAAACAAATATGTCATCGATCGAAGCAAGCGAGGAGTGAAAAATGCAGCATTAAAGGGAAAACCGGGCAAGTATTCAATTTCATTGTGATTATTCGCCGAATTAAGTCGACTAATATGATACAAATCATATTTAAAAAAGTGTCAATTATTTATAATAATTTTTTTAAATGCATGATTTGTTCAATAACTCTAAAAGAATAAACGTTATCTTTGGTACGAAAGAAAGAAAGAAAGACGATGATATAAATCATACAGGAAGCAACTAAAGCAATTAAACGCTCAATTACTTTACGGAGTTGAAGACTGCAACTTGTTAATCTCGTTATAACTCAAAGAATCCTTTCGCATCCTTTCAGGTGCAACCCGAGTGAGTTATTCATTCGACGAATACCCACCCGCAGATAAGATTTATTATCATTAAAATGAGAGTTGTGTAGTGATTCGTGGGTCAATATTATCGCACATGTGCGAAACAAGCCCGATAACGTAACGAGCTTTTGATCGAAATTGGATACTCTCGAACATCGGTTACGGTTTACTCGACGCACAATGCAAATCGCGCACTATTGTTCATGAGATTATTGGAGAATATCGAATTTAATCTATCCTAATACGATATCCCTAGATTGCTACCTCTGTACCAATCTACAAAGGGCCTTATTACAATTTCGCGTGTGCACAAATCGCGTAGAAACCTTAATCGTTCGTGACAATGAACGATGGCCTTTTATATTTAAATAAAATGCACAAACAGCCCTTAAGATAGTACTAGCTGAAGCCGCCCAAGTTCGAGAGAGGAATAAGAGAGCAGCATTACGAACCCTTCTTCATTAGATACAAATTAGAAAAAAATCCAGCACCTTCCAAATGTGGCGCTGAAAATATTATTTCGGCATAATAATAATTCCAAAATGTTATTAACCAATTAGTGAAATAATTATTATTCAAAATTCGAAAATTAGAAAAAATTCCTACGTTACCCTCTCGAACTTGGGCGGCTCCAGACCCATGTCTGTTAGTTAGTACTCTCCTTTAAGGAGACGAGCGTATCGTTACATTTCCAGCCAAAAGTCGGATACACGTCAAATTTCGCATACTTCCCAATCGGAAAAAAAATCGGATGTGCATACACATTTTTTTACAAGTTTTGTCCAATTTGGACATTTTCTTTTTTTTATATCGATAACAAGTCACGAATCTTAGACACGAGTTTGAAAAAAAAAAAAACTACGCATTACACACTCGAGAAATTTCCGGGTGATTGGTCGCACAATACATATATTGGCTTAAACAACTTTTGGCAAACGGAATTTTTGAAAATTCGAAAAAATATCGAAATATATAATAATGGCACTTTCGGAGTTCGGAGTGTAACGATATACGCCCCCCAGCAAAATTATTGCAACGACTTTTTTTACTTCGAGAAAAATGTTTTATCGAGACAAACGGGAAAATCACGCTTCACGCGGGATGATATCTGATACCTAAATAATACAGCATCGATACCTATGCTTGTTGTTGTTGTTTTTTTTCGTCGATATTATCGATAGGCGGTAGCATTTTTAATTAAACAATAGACACAACTTGGAGGGGAAAAAAACATCGAAAAAAGACTTGATGTACGGCTATGCATGGATGATTAGAAGAGAAAAAAAAATGGTTCGCACGCCGATAGTCGGTAAAATTAGCATTATTCGCGCGCGCTATTTTCCTCGTATCTTATCAACTGAATAATTTAGTCAGTCATTCGAGAACGTAAGAAATTATTAAAAATGTCGTATCTCACCGGCGATTGCCGTGTAGAAATCTTCCAAGCTAACATCGAACGTCTGGAATAATCGTTATTCAATGTTGTGCGATATCTTGGTATTTAGCCGCGGTTGTCTCGAATCTTTGTACCTTTGTGTATCTTTGTGTTGCGTTTGAAAACGGTCTGTCCGGCCTCACATCGAGGATAGAATGGGAGATCGGCCGCGTCGGCCGCGTGCGAGGGTTGCGGCATACCTCCGAGTTACAAGTTTTACCAGTTACCAGACCTTCCCACACCGAAATCACCAATTAAACGCGTGTAAATAAATGTATGCAACTACGCCAGACGCGCACCGAAATGTTAAATAGGCCAAACTCTGAAAATTCGTCCAACACACTAATACACTTATGCCCCGCTTCAATCCAGTTGAATATTATCCAATTTTTATCCAATCGCCCAACATTTTCTTTTATGTTTCTCAGCAACATTTTTTTTTTTTCTTTTTTTTTTTCACTCGTAACCCAGCACTTAAATCGAAGTAGTGAAATAGCATCGAAATTAGCATTGCAATGAAACACTCTTCAAAACGAATAATCCGAATGAAGCATTTAAATGCCGGTTCGGGATAATGAAACGCCCCCGTATAATATACCGATTATAATTTCGTCGTGATTCAATCTTTTTCAAAAATCGAGTTGCCTCGTTTTTTCTTCAGCGAAAAATGAATAGAAACAAAAATATCGTGAAAAATATGTTTACCACGATTGTTATTTATACTCACGATTGATGAAAGGGAGCGTATCGATGGATAAATGATGCCTGTATTTGGGGAGTTCACTGTATGTTACCAGACCGGTTCGTTGGAGGAGCGCAAAGCTACTGATGACTAAAGAGCTTTGACGCTGCGCGGCAACCACCCTCTCGGCGATAAGAGCGTCAAGGGTGGGAGGGATGGAAGAGCTCATGAGGATTTTGGTCTCGCTACTTTTCCATCCCCGGGGTGGCTATCCGGGTGCCGCTATCTTCGCTTATTAGATGGGGGAAAATAACAAAAAAAGAAAAGAAAATTCTTATTTAATCCTTGACTGCGCGAAAACAAAAAAAATGGCCTATCGTCGGTGATCTGTCCTCCGTTTGTCGGTACTTGTCGAAACGTTTGTTTGTACAGTCGAGTGGCAAATTTTCAACGGCTCAATCGGGCCTCGATTGTCTATGTACGCGATCTATCGATTGCAATTTTAATATTATCGGGTCACGTCGCCCGTGCTCCACAAAAGGTTCCACAAATCCCAACGGTTGAGAGCTGACCGAGCGTATACTAATTCACATTACCGGTGAGTCTCTGCCGGATTGCCTTTATTCATTCGCGAAGCGCTTTCGTTGTTAAATGAAAAGAAATAAACTTCAACTTTTTATCATCTCTATTTTTCTAAAAAACATTTTTCATTGAATTATCGGCGCTCTCGAACTAATATCGTTAGCACGCGTAATTGCAGATTGGTTTATAGAGACGTCAAAGCTATTGAAAAACTTGCCAACAAAACTTGCGCATCGAGTAATATAATTTGTGCGAATATCATTTTCAACATTGAACGCCGAGCAATTGTGTGCCAAAAGTAAATGAAAAAAAAAAAAAAAAAGAAAACGTATCGTGAATGATTGTATGATTATTGGATTCGCGTAACTGCTCTCGACTGGACGGATTTTATTCGGTAATTCTCAATTCTCCTCCGTGCCCTTCTCTCGCGCCGACTGAAATGCCTAATGAAGAACCGAGTACCGAATGAAATACGATAATACACGCCGCTTGTAACTTAATCAAAGGGCCATCTCTCATTCAACGCGCATCGCCGGCGTGCGGCAACCGCGGCAACTGAAAACTCAATTTTCCAATTTACCCGTGCTGCGCCCGTGCTGAGATTCGAACTACGGAAGGAAATAAAAACTATTTTCAAACGGAAAATCTTCTCACCGACGACCGGTTAGACGAGGATGTCTTTATCGACTACCGATTTCATACTTTTTGCCGCCACGCGCGGGCGCTTTGGAGTGCTTTTATATTGTATTAATATATTGTTCTTTCTTACCGATCGTCGATTACGCTCGGCATTCGTAATAAAAAAAATCATGCAAAATTTGATGGGAAAAAACGAAAGAGGCGAAAGATACGCGTCGGTGGAAGATGACTGACTCGAGTGTGATCGCCAACACTTGACCTATGTATTAATCGCGGATGGCCGATGGCCGATGGCCGATTGCCGATGGCCGATAGACGGGCATAATTGTACGCGTCACCGCGATAAACTCTTCAATCAATCATCGCGGTCGAGGAACTATTGGAAATCTTATAATTACAATATTTCCAATAATAATAATAACAAACATATAAAATAAGACAACGAGCCGAAAAAGAAATTGTAATAAATGCAGTTTATTTAAAAAGTATATCCCGATTTGTATGACAGTTGATTGATCGATTGAGTCATTGTCAATATAAAAAAAAAGTGAATTGTACGTCAACGTTATTAATGAATTGTCGTACGAGTTATAGATATTTTTGTTAATTGAATTTTTATTCATTTGCAATTTTTGGCGTTTGCCGTTGTTCTTTTTTCTTCGAAAAGATGAAGTGAAAGAAAAACAAAAGTTTCTTTTGGCGATTACAATTCTCTGGTAATTCAGCCGTGGATTATATCGATGCTGCTCGAAACTGCGCCTCGTTACATTGTATAATATTTCATCAGTTATAAAATTTCGCTGACGTTTCTCTGCGGGGTGAGGGTCGGAGATTTTATTAACATGATTAAACGGACCAACTTACATCGTGAGTACGCCGGTGAAAGCCAATAGTGTCCACTCCACTGTGCAACAAAATTTCATAAAAATCTCGATAAAAGCCGGTTTTTTTAGAGTGACAAACTCGCGTCAACTTTCCCGTAGCGAAAAATAAAGTGTAACTGCACTGGTTGCGGCGGAGAATAATAATAATAATAATAAACGAATAGTCGAGAAGTCACGAGCTGGTGGTTTGCGAGCCGCTAATTCACAACCAGGGTCAGACCTCCTGTATCCTACTTCTCGACATTTTTTCATTTATTTTTTTTCTCGCTAGACATTTCCCGAGAAAAATTGTCTTTTTGTTATTTTATTTCTTACATACTTGCGAAAAATGTATGTGAATACAGACATATCGCTTCGGCGGGGATATGGGATTTTATCGAGGACGGAACGGGGGGACGCATAGAGCACGATAGGTACGTAAATTTACGATTCCAACAGTTTTTCCATTCAATTTCCAAAAGAGTCGTCACATTTTTCGCGGATTCTTTATTCTTTTATTTTGCATTTCGAAGCTCAGACCAAAAGGAAATTAGCCTCTTTTGAGCCGTTTCATATCCGACGCCGCGAACTTCCGGGAATGAACAATGCCACATAACACATTTTTCGAGTCTCGTAACGAACGATGGTCTTTTAAAATAAAGTAAGAACGGCGCGCGTTTTATTAACGAAATAATGCGAACACGCAACACGAATCTTGATTCTCTTCGCGCGAAGAGGTAAATCGACGACATTTCTCAAATTTTCCGAAAGCAATAAACGAACGTTTCGCAATTGCAAAAAAGGAAAATATTCCAAATATCGGTCAATCGGCGCAATAGCGAAGGAACACATTCCAAAATATCCGTCGCAGAATAATCCTTTTCCGATATTGCCTCTCGGCGTGTGCAATGAGCACAAATCCGGAAGGCTTAAAGCGGATCGAAAATCAGAAATATGCATACATCTATGCGTATAAAAACAGACGAAAAAAAAAAGAAAAAAAAAAAAAAAAAAATCGATCCGCCATACCTTTGTCAATCCAGAGTGGCCAAAGATTTATCGCAATACTTTCGGCAATAAAACAAACAAAAATTAAGTGTACGTGTCTTCGACGAACGAAAAGAAATAATTCTCTTGCCGATAACACGTATACGATGATTTGTATATTGACGAAAACCACTTACCTACCCATCCATATAAAATTGTGTAAAAAGCGAAGAAAAAAAAGTGGCATCTACTTCCGTCCAACGGGAAGTTTACTATGTAATAGTATCACACATTAATGCAGTTGTTGCTTCGACAAGTGCGAAATACGCGCAGAGCTGCAGAGCTGCAGAGCCAACTGGGAGAATGCGTTAATACGAGCGCGTCTTTGTCGGATGGTCTTTGGAGGTATGACATTGTCGCGGCTATTGCCGAAGGGCCTTGGATAGTTGCGCTGCAATCCTGAATCCTCCTCCCCCCTCCCTCCCGAAACGCTATAACGGCATCTATCCGATGTCGAGATGAACATCGAGCACCGTCGATGAGGCGGCCCCGTTCGGACGAAAGCTGTACGGGGCGCCGCGCGCGTCTGCGTACCAGCAACTGTGTGTACCGCGAACGCCTCCATATACTCCCGGCAAACCTTGCATTTCCAGTTCGTGGCGCGCTTTCGTTCGACTTACCAACACTCCCCCCTTCCCTCCGACCCGCGGAGCGTACGCTCATAATTAATTAATAATGTTGTGAAAAAATAAAGAAATTAAAATCAACTAACGCGTGAAATCCAAAAACAATTATCATTACAATTTTTGCGGTAAGATACTTTTTTTTTTATTTTTCATTTTACATTTCATTGTAATTGTTTCGTCGTACGAATCGTAACTGAAAAAACAAAAAAAAAATAATAATAATAATTAATCTCTCACGACGATATTTAATTTCGAAGGATCGATTTTGTGACAGGATAAATCACGCGACGGAAATGTTGAAAATGATCGAGCGCGAAATTTCCTTCTTGAGAATGACCGTAAGACGGACATAAAACTAAGAAAGTTAGTTCTGGCAGGTTGAAGAAAAAAAGGAAGAAAAGTTAATTAACACTTTGCGAAGAGTGAACGAAGATAAGACAGCGATTTGAGAGACGCAATCATGCCGTCGTCGTTTAACGAGGTAAATTAATCCCGGAACACGAACGCATCTCGCATCTTTTTGCACCTCTCGTTAAAAGAAACGCATGGATCGCGTGGAACTCCTGTAAACTTTGTCGCTGTTACACTTTGCCACATGTAAATATTTTTTTTCTTTTTTTTTTTCCAGAAGCTGCACGCTCCTAAAGTTGACCCGAGTTGTAAAATTTTTTTAAAAAGGATCGTTGATGAGGTCACAACTGAGTAATAAATATGAAAGTTTTTGTGCAATGTTCGATTAAATAATATTCGTGTGTGACTAATTCTAAAAGCTTTTATTTACTCGCCTCTCTCTCTCTCTCTCTCTCTCTGATATACCTACCTATTTTAAATTGAGATAACGAAAATTGTAGTATATTGTGTTATACATATATTCTTCCCATGTAAATTCTCATAAAATTCATAAATCTCGACGTCTGAAATTTTTTTTCAAAAACACTTATTCGTCATAAAAAATCAGTGTGGTCATTTTTAAATAATGAAGAAAAATATTGAATTTTGTTTTAGTTGATGGATCGATTGTACCGTTATTCGAATAAATGCGGAATATGAAAATCAAAAAAACTTGCGTCTTTCTCTTCGTCGCGAGGAGAATCCAACGATACTATTATCGTTGTATTAAAAAAATCTTCGGCTGACTAGCCGCATACCGTTGCCGTGTACCTCATTCTCGGATACAGGAATTTTGTTGAAACGTAACTAATTACTTTTACTCTTTATTAGGTCTCTGGGAATAGGATTTCCGGATAGATGCGATGCTATAGCCAAACGACAAATATTTTCTCGGTCAGTTTTCAAAGTGAGTTTTCAGTTTTAAAGGCAACTCTTGATAAAGTTTTTCAAAGTATTGCCATGAAATATAGAAGTTTAGGTAGGAATAGGACGGATTTGCGCAGTGTGCACAACGGGACTATAATTTTTACAAAAAGTCCCACTTTTCGTGGGCAATACGTAACGTGCGGCAATAACGCTTTTTATTTAAGTAATACCAGTTGTTAAGTATAACGCCTACTACTTGTTACCGACTGAAAACATCATTTTCTTTCAACGTTTTTCATTATTTTTTGCAACGAGGCTAAAATTACTTGTTACTTGTATTGTATGTATAGGCGTTACTTGTATTGTATGTATATGCGTTACTTGTATGCTTATAGGTACATAAATACACACGTACACGTGCTTATACGTAGGAGGTACATACTATATCAGAAGCGTCCACTGTAAAGGATTTGAGGCCAAGTCGTATATTTCCGAACTGACAGTAACCCCCCAACAATCCTTTTTAGAGTCATTTTTCGTTACCAACATTTTTTCGCCAATCGTCATTCACATGACTTTGAGAAAAATGTTTCGAAAGAAAGAAAGAAAGAAAGAAAGGAAGGACCAGCAATTTAACTCGGAGAAGCCCCATTTTTTGTCAACATCATTTGTATTATAAGAAATCAAAGTGCTTTTTATGTGCTTTGGGAATGACCCAATGACGATTATCGAATTCGTAAATATATCGTGACAACATATCTCGAACCGCCATCCGCCATCGTTTCAAGAGTTTCGGCTCCATTGAAATTTCATCTACTTAACCATAAAAAAAACAACAAAAAAAAGAAATCGCAGTCCAAATGTGTATACGTGAGAAGCACGTAAAAAGCACATAAATCTGATACAAGTTAATTAAATTATAACGCAAATATGAAGAAAGGCTCAGTTTACTTGATGTCCATGCTAGCAGAGCACTTTTCGCATGTACTTTTCAGCTAAACGAAAGGAGCTCAAAAATCTTGCTTTCGTCATATAATTCGCACTTATTTTGCACTTAATTTTGGCTCAGCTAGCTTGACAAAGCTAATGAGACCGAAATGCCGACGAGCAACTGCAAACTACGAATTATTTAAAATCGACCACAACAATTTACGTTTACCCGATGTGATTAAAAAAAAAACCATCGGTATGCATCGAAGTAAAACAGAAGAATAATTAGTCAATGAATTAGAAGGTTTCAACCGTTATAATAATAAACGGCCTTTTAGAAACAAGTGTGATACATTTTGTTGATTGTTTCACTTATTTATGGAATAATGGATATTGCTTAATCTTTTTCGAGCAACATATCTATGAAAAAAAAACATTGTTCTCCGTATTGTTCAAAACATTTTAATTTTAGTAGGAATCAAATCCATTATTCTCCATTTATCGGATTATTGGATTGATGAACGTGAAAATCTCATCAGCTTACTTACCTACCACCCGGTTATTCGCGGTTTTGCTGTACCGCTGAAATCCACATCGGGTATGAATTTGTTTATTTTTTTTTTTAGGTTCATACACCTCGAATTCGGATTATTCTTGGTTTCTTTTTATTCGTGGTTATCTCCTTTTCCGTATACCGGGTAATAATTGATGCTTCACCGCCCTGATGCATAAACACTTTAAATATGGGGGGGGGGGGGGTTAATATAATGTCGTATATTTAAACCGATATTCGCCATTGTCCCGAGGATACAATTCATGTGACGGGAGCGAGGTTTCATCTTCATCCTCCAATCTCCTTGTTATTAGGCGAAGTGGAAAGTTGTTTTCTTCTCCGATTCGTTGGTTTCCACTCCCGTCTCGTATTCGATGCGAAGATAATCGTTGCACGCGGCGGCTATCCCTCCCGACTATAAATCAAGCCTGTTATCTGAAACTGAAGTCCCTCTATCTCTCCTCCGAGTGAACATTAGATCGACGTGAAACACGCTCAGTTTACGAGGTGCTAGACAAGACCTCGAACCTCCTCCCACTGGCAAAAACAGGCACGATAAT
Source organism: Cryptus armator (assembly GCA_963971235.1). Classification (NCBI taxonomy): domain Eukaryota; kingdom Metazoa; phylum Arthropoda; class Insecta; order Hymenoptera; family Ichneumonidae; genus Cryptus; species Cryptus armator. Next base: position 23,901,655 of record OZ020237.1, read on the forward strand.
TAGTCGTCTCCGCTTCTCCTTAAAAGGAAACAAACAATTGACTACAGATATACCGCGGGCATTCCGGAGACCGCTAATCTTCTTCCGCTTGAACGATTCTTAATCTCTTTCGACGTCGAAACGTCTTTCGCCTATATTCATTTCAACCCCTTCGGTCTATTGTTTCCTGTTCGTTAATTGTAGTCGCTAGTAGGTCGGTATGTATGTCTATGTCCGTATGCGCAGGACATGTTGAAAAATTGCCAACAGACAAAATTATCAATGTATTCGATATCGATGAACGAACACACATTGCCTTTGAATTTTTTTTTCGTTCGCGCAAGTACTTCGAGGTACTAGGCGTTGAAGCTCTTGGGAAATAAGTCTATTGGCCTCGAATTTCAAATACTCGTAACTTGAGAATTATGCATTGCAGAAAAGTTTAAAGAGTAAAAATGTTTCAAGCTATAAAATAGTGCTTTCTGATACAAGTGCCAAAATGTGGGCATCCGGTGTAGGCTGTCGGAGTCGATCTTTCCACCGGTGCATTCTCTCACTCATTCTTGCGTACCCGATAGGCTCCCGCGAAAAACGGTAACCGAAGGCACCTACTTCCCTTGGGATTTTTCCCCAAGGCACGTTCACGTAAATTTAACAGAAATGCCATATTTGTAAATTAATGTCGCGACCACGGCTTACGACAGATTGAAAGAACAAAAAAACGAGCTCGTCTCGCTAAAACGATTTCCGTCGACCTCGAAGAAACGCTCACATTTCGAAAAATAATAAGACGAAACGATTCTTACGGACAAGTAAACAACGCGAAAAGTAAACATTCGTTGAACAAAAAATTTCTTTGAATCCTGGTTAACAGGCTACCCAAGGCACTTCCATGCTTATGGTTTTGCCACTTTTATGGTGTACAAAAAAAAATATCATCTCTAACTTTTGGGTGCTCGAATTAACTTTTAATTTGATTTGTTATCTTGAAACCATGAAAATGTGGCGACATTAAGGTTCATGCGGAAAATATATAATATATATATATATATATATATACCTATTATATAGATATTTTCCGCGCCTGCAGCTCTTTTCGTTTTCTCAAATTTTTCGCCTCGATTATTCTTACGCTCGAACACGTTGAACAAGCTTTCGTTCCACCCCAATCTTGATCTATACTCGATTTATTTGAAAATTCTGACGGTGGCGGGAGCCGCCGATCGCTGGAGGGTTGCAACGCTGATGGTATACCGCAGAGAGGCTATTCTCAATTCTTATCCGTCCACCCCCCCCCCCCCCCCCATTCCCCCCCAGAATCGATATAAACCTCTTCCCCCTGGAGAGTGCGAATGTCCTTCTTATGTTATTCTGTCTCACTACGTTTCTATTGTTTTATTTTGATCGACACTATTGTTCATTCTGGTAAGCCAAGTATGATACCTCTCCTTCTTAGTTATTGCTCGAGCTGTCCGATTAAACGAAACGATATAATATGGGGGCGCCACCGTGTGAGACGAGGCAATTACAAAATTGTTGTGTCATTGATAAAAAAAACGTTTCTTCGCTCTCCCATGGGCATGTGGAATTCGGCTTCGGAGTGTGATCGATCATCGTCAATTATTCATTGAAAAACCGTCACTTCCAAATTCTAATCGATTAAAAAAGTATTATATTTTTCACTGCCAGGACTAAGTTCCGCTATCGGATATTACAGCGAGAGACCCACAAGGGGCTGAGTTAATCGATATTAGTTGAACGAAAATTGCGCAAATTAAATTTTCGCGAAACTGCCCCCCCCCCCCCCCCCCCCCAATCTTATCGGAAGCCAACATTTTTTTATGTGCCAATGTAATTAGCAAATTTTTTTGTTACATTTTTTTCTCATCATCCGCAATATTGAAGCCTTTGAACGACTCTTAAAATCCGGAAGCATCCTGCAACAAACGCAAATTTTTCAGTTTAAGCGATCGATTAAGATTGGCGAGACTAAATCGGTCACTCGAAATTCAATTTACGTCGGTAAAAGTCGTTGGATCTTCGCAGTTGCTTGGAGCTACCGCCTGGTCGACTTTACGTTTTTTTTTTGTTGTTGTTTATTCTGGCTTGGGAACGGTACTAAGCTCGTCAAGCGAGCAGAAACTATAGCTTAAAGACGCTGCCGCTACTGCTCATCATCTGGAGCGCTAAGGTGGGAGGTTTGACTTGACGGCAACGGTGTCGCCGCCGCCAACAGTTCTGGGCACTCTCCATCTCTTTCAAAGCTCTCCTCTTCACCCCGATTCCCATTACCCTCGAGGCTTTTCTCTTGGTTTCGTCGTAAAGCTCCTTGTCGCCCGTTCGCCTTTTGTAATTCGTTTCAGTCAACACAGCCGCTACTTGACGTGTGCAACACAAGACACTTTTACCCCTTTACGTACTTATGTGCGTTTACGCGAGGGCGTCCGTGCCTCCAACAATTTATTACCAAATCAAGAAATCAATTTCGACCGTCGAAATTTAATAGTCGGTTAGTCGAATAGTCTCTCATAATATTTGTGTAACTTTTTCACGTTGTGATTAATAAATAATCGTTTCAATGTGAGAGAAATTTTGTTTACTTCGATAAATTGAATGATGGACATCCGAAGATTTTTCTCGAGCTTCGTAACAAAGAGTCAAGTGTGCAGGTCGGAGAAGTAGGCGTGACCTAATCTATCGTTCTAACGTTCGTTCCTTGCGTTTGCATGCCTTTCTTTTTTAATCAGCCTCACGCGGTGTAACGCGAAATTTCAACGAAAATGAATGTGTATCATTAAAACTATCCAGCCACACATATCGTATGTCAGAGAGGACAAATTTCATCGAGCGAGCGAGATGCATTATTATTTGTCACTCGTCAAACTTCGCTCTGGCTCTTCGGCTACTATACGCTTTCCTCAAATTGAAATTGGATTGAAGTTTCGGGGAGATTAATTTTTTCATTATTCATTAACGTCGCGCACTCGTGTGTCTCGTGTCTCGGCAGTCTGCTGCGATGGAAGGATCATTTAATAAAAGTTTATATCGTCGATTTAATCGTCGTAAAGCAAAAATGTGTAGATCGCGATACAAAGCGAGGCGATATTTTCTTCAACATATTTCAATTCGTATTCAACGCTACTTGTATCAAAGAATAGCTGATGAAAGAATTTTTTTCTTTTCCTTTTCTTTAGGTTTCGCGCCTGAATTGCCGAATTGCCGGTAGCCCGAGGTACCCCCGAAGCCATCGGCTCTATTGTGATTACAATCAGTCTACGAAACGTAGCGCGGGACGCTAAGAGAAAAGAAGCGATTGTGGTTACTTGGGTTACTTGGGCGATCGAGCCCAAAAGAAAAAGAAAATCGAATCACGCGCCGCTTCCTCCCTTCCGAGAGCTCGTCGGCGGTGTTGTCACCGCAACGAGGAGTTTCATGAAATATTTCAAGCATTCTCCCACGGGACTGTACCCAGTCCGGCCGCGCGCGAACCATTTATTTCAACGTTTTGCCACGTTTTCTTCTTATCCTAGCGAGATATCCCTTCTGGCTTTTCTCTACCGTGTACACGATATATAACGCTTCCATTTTTTATTAAAACGAAAAGAAAAAAAAACACCTTTTCCACGAAGCTTTCACTCCGATCTGACAACATAATTATTTTTTTGCAGCGTCGTTATTCCCTCTTCGTCGCGAGGCGTCAAACATTTTATTTAATCATCGCTTAGCTTGAAATAATTTCAAGACTGAGGAAAAAATAATAATATAAAAGAAAAAAAAAAAAAAAAAAGTTCAGGGGCGGGGGCGGGGGCGGTCAAGTGGTCGACGGGGATATGGGGTTAAAAAGCTCGCGAGACTCGATGCGACAGCACGTCGGTTCCATTAAATTCGTTCTATTGAAAAGCTTGGTCGCGTTTTTACGCGCTCGTGTGAGCTTCTGGGGAGAGGGACCCTATCGAGTTAACGAGCCGAGAGTGCCATTGGCCCGTCGGTATATAGGGGCTGCGGTCCAATACCACTCCCGTATCATGGAACGGAGGCGCAAAAATAATGGAAATTCTTCGAGAGCTCGACAGAGATTTTCGTATCCATCCGTACCTTTTTTTTCGACATGCAAATGCGGCCAACGAAATTTTGTATTTTGTAAATTTTGTAAAATTATTATCACTCAATCATAATTCACAAGTTGTGAATTTTCCATTGAAAATTCGGCTATTGCATTTGAACTGCTCGACTTTGATTTGGGTTGAAAATATTCGGTGGAAAAAAACATCGATTCGGTCGATCCGGAGAATTTAATTCGTGTATAATCAACTTCCAATTCTTGTATAATCGGCCGCAGTTTGTACAACGTTGACTTTGCAATAGGGGGTCGTTTGAATTCCGATGCAAGGATTTCATTATAAAACAGAATAGCCCGTAAATATTATTCCCAAACGGCTAATATCGCGAATATTTCGTAGAACGGAAAAGTTAAAAAATATGTCTTGGCCTTCGGAGGATTTAAAAAAAGAAAAACGCGAAGCCGATAGGAGTATCGCGTCCGTACCTGTTTATTTGACTTTACGTCACTATCGCTCATGGTCCGAAGGAAAACTATAGGAAATTATGATGAATCTTCGCGGGCTGAGCAGGGCGAGGGGTTCGGGTTTCGCCTCGGTTATAAACTCCAGTCAAGTTGATGGACCGTAGACACCCCGTCGAGACTCTCGTCCTCTCTCGGTAGCTATGGAGGCAGAGAGGCAGAGAGAGAGAGAGAGAGAGAGAGAGAGAGCGAGAGTGTATCAGATAAAAGGAACAGTGGGCGCGCAGTAATTTCTACCGCAATCCTTTGCAAGAGTGGGGAGATCGAGGAAGAACGAGGGGGAGCATAAGCTGGAGACACTATCACAGAGTTGTATCTCATCCGATCCCACTGCCATTATACCTCGTGACATGGCCCATTTATTTTTCTTCATAAAGTGATAATAATTGGCCTTTCTTTTCGTCAGCTTATTTTGTTTTCCCTAGACTCTAACCGTTCACATTTACGAGTTATGGTTCGCAAGTGCAGAATCAAGTTTTGTACTTTCATCAATTATGGGATAATTCGTATAATTTTTCGAATGACGGAAAAAAATTTGGAGATTACCAAAAACGGTGGAAGATGGATCGAGTTTTATGTTTTTATCGATGAAAAAATATGGGCACGTGGCAGTTGCTACTGGCGTGTTGCAACTCGTGACTTTCTCATCCCAATTGTTGTTCGCGTAAAATTATTATTGTGTTGATATATATGTTTTTAGTGGAGGAGTTTAGTTTTCGAACCCATCTATTTTTCTCCTCATAATTGTAACTCAAATTTTGTTAAAATTTTGTTGATCGCTTACAATCAGCGTTTGCCGCTGAAATGTTTGAACATTATGTTACAAACCATAGGTGGCGGGTCGAACTTTTGGCGTCGATCACGCCTCTCGCGGTTGAAGATCGACCTATAGACGTTACCTCTAGAAATAGCAAAATTTTGACAGTTCGCGATGTTTTTCCGTAATTTTTATTTTTCTTTATTAATGTTATTGATAAATGTAGTGTGCACATTTTTAGTTCACAATTCGAGTTTTTGAATAATATAGAATTTATGTTCAAAGTTTCGTAGCGATAGAAAATGTCTGCGGAAAGTTATTGTGTCTACGCCATAAAATTTGATACGTACGTGCAGACGGACAGACATCTGTGGAAAATCCTTTTTTTGAACTACAGCACAGCCCCTCTTGTCTTAACTCGACGGGACCGGAGAGCTTCACTACTCTGTATTTCCCCTGCAGTCCCCACTCCCGGTCAATTGCTGCCGGTAGGGGTAACGAGGGGTATACGGTCCGACATACAAAGCCGCTGGCGTGGCGCTCACGGCCCGCGCAGCGGTCACAGTGGGCCGAGCGGACTCGGGGGAAATACAGGCAACCGAAATCGTCGCCATGGTAACGGGTTAAGGCAAGCGCGCAGTTGAGTCAAGTGAAGTTGAGACAAGAGGGGCTCCACTGTACTTTTGAGCAAAAAAAAAAGACTATTCGGGTCATGAAATATGATAGATTGGGGGGTACAATTATGAGGACAAAAGTGAGAAAAGATTTTTTTTTTTCATTTCATCATATTGAAAAGACTTATTTAGTCCATAAATTTGGCGTTATTTTTTCTCGCGATTACAATACTTTCTCTTTGTCATACTTCGTATGGATGAGAAAGTAATAATCATCTTGTATTTTAGATAGTAAATTACTCAAACAAATAGCTCGGTCAAGCCAGCGGAGCTCAAGTCTCAGAAATGAGTTTTGGACATACCAAAATTAAGTGCTTTATATGTGCTAATTACGTGCCGAAACCGAAATTTTTGTGCTCTTTTCGTCGCCATTCGTTCTAAGTCGTATATTTCCGAACTGTCCGTACCCCTAACAAACCTTTTTACCAACATTTTTTGGCCAACGTTATTTCCATTGAGAAAAAATTTTCGAAAAGGACCAACAACTCTGAGAAGCCCCATTTTTTGGCAATATCATTTGTATTACAAAAAATCAAAGTGCTTTTTATGGGCTTTGGGAATAACCCAATGACCGATTATCGAATTCGTAAATATCTCGTGATAACAACCAAAAATATTCGCCACCGTTTCAAGAGTTTCGCCTCCTTTGAAATTTCATCTACTTAAGCATAAAAAAAAATCGCTGTTAAAATGTATATACGTGAGAAGCACGTAAAAAGCACATACATTTTATGTAAGTTAGTTAATTAACAAAGGCTCTGCTGACTTGATGTCAAGCTAGCAGAGCACTTTTCGCATGGACTTTTCAGCTAAACTAAAGGAGTACAAAAATGTTGGGTTCGGCACATAATTAGCACATAAAAAGCACTTAATTTTGGTATATCCAAAACTCATTTCTGAGACTTTGTTCAGCTAGCTTAACGGAGCTCAAACAAATTTGCAACGTCATATTATTCGTTTTATCGTTCGTTCGAATATCGGTGTCATGCTCGGTTACTTGGTGAAAATACGAGATCGGCATGAAGCAGAGACGCGGATAGTTTCGCGCGGAAACGGACCAACTGTCAAACTGTTTTGAAACACCATCGCAGAGTTAACATTTGATAGCGGGGGGGGGGGGGGGAAATACGTTGAAATATGCTAGTAGGCCGCTAGGAAAGACGAGCCCAGATAAAGCAATGTTCTTTGACAGTCCCAAATGTTTAACTAGAACTGCGAATCCATCATACATTGATAACCTTTCCGCCTCTCTCAGGATCTATCGATCACGACTTTCCATTGTCTTTTACCATTTTTTTTTACCAATATACCGAACAATGTTAACATTAATAATAACCCTATTATCATCACTTGTATTATATTTTAATATTTTTTATTCTTGCGTATTGCAATTTATATCCTGACGGGTTTCTACGATTCCGCCATTGCATTCCCTATTCGCACTTCGCGGAGCTACCTAAGTAACTTGCGATGCGTCCGATGCCGACTGCTACGCTGCTATACCGCATTGGGCTTGGGTACGGGAGAACTGCAGAATACCCTTGCCGGTACAGATGACCCTATGTTTTTCCGATTTCCCGGCGCATATACGAAAGTCATTTAATCAAATGCCAACCATCGAGCTCTCGGAAAAACTGGCCTCCGCCGCTCGATGACAGTGCGCGGCTAATCTAGAAAAAAAAATGATTTTGGCAATGCGACGACGATCGCGTCGTCGTTAAAAATACAAAATTTAAGATAGATAATTATCGATTGTTATTGTTTTTTTTTATTCCATACAGATTTTTGTGAACGCAGCCAATGGAACGTTAAATCTGACGATAACGAGAGTAGGAACGATGAAATGGGTTCTAAACGATTCCAAGGTTTCGTACGGCATTGATGGAGAATACAACAACGAGGATCAGTACGTGCCTTACGCCGAACGTCCCGAGACTTACATTGTACCGATTGTATTTCTCGTAATTCTTATCGTCGGCGTTACCGGCAATGGGATTCTCGTGCTTACTCTGCTGCGTCACGCGAATATGAGAAACATACCCAACACCTACGTATTGTCACTCGCAATCGGTGATTTATTGGTACTAAAATATAATATTACCATTATTGTCGTTTTCGATTTAACAGTGCGTAAATTGCCGTTTACGTGTTTCTTAGAAAATATACATACCTATTGGTAGTTTTAATCTACTTTCAATGAAGGAAAAAAGCAAAAGAATAAAGTTTTGTTGTTGTTGTGGTTGTTATTCGTACTGAACGAAATGATGCTCTAAATTGCAAGTGCGAATACGGCTAACGGAAAATGATGACATTGAGTTGTACTGGAATGTCTTTCGGCAGGTGATAGTAACATGTGTACCGTTTACATCGATTCTGTACACGATCGAGTCGTGGCCATGGGGTTTGGCAGTTTGCAAATTATCCGAGTGCGTCAAAGATATCTCGATCGGTGTCTCGGTATTCACCCTAACCGCGCTCTCGGCCGAGAGGTAATGAAACACCAACAAACACGTGTAATCTTGATTTTCGGTCTTTATGTTGGTATGTCGTTAACGAGTTGAGAAAATTACGAGCAGATACTGGGCGATCGTGAATCCTATAAGAAGACACGCGGCGGGCCTTAGCGTTAAACCGTGGACGATAATGACAGCCTCGCTTATTTGGCTCTTGGCGATTGTTTTATCGATGCCCGACGCTGTATTCTCTTACGTTCGAACGATTCAACTCAAGGAAAATCGCACGATACTCATATGCAGTCCCTTTCCAGAAAAATTCGGTAATTATCAGTCGAGACGAGCGGCGCTCACAAAAATGAGCGAAAGGAACGAAATATAAATATAATATAGTTGAATTTTCACAGGTAAAAGCTACAAGAAGGGAACGGTGATTTTTAAATTTCTCGTCTACTACGCCATTCCTTTGTGCATAATTGCCGGCTTTTATCTCGGTATGGCGCGTCATCTTGTGCTCTCAACGAGAAACATGCCAGGCGAAATACCGGGTACCGTCGTTCGTCACGCTGAACAAATACGTGCCAGAAAAAAGGTTTGAATTCAATCGATTGAATCGCGCGTTTAATCTCACAAGTAAATTGCGTCGCGAATCATTTCCTATTTCCCATTTCCTTGAGACGACTCGGATCGATTTATCGAATGAAATAACGCACAATTATGCTATTTCTTCGTTCATACTCGATAGGTCGGCAAAATGGTTATCGCATTCGTCATCATATTCGTCATATGTTTTCTACCGTACCATACGTTTATGCTGTGGTTCCATTTCAATCCGGATTCCGAAGACGAATTTGACGACTATTGGCATGCGTTCAGAATCGTCGGCTTTTGTCTGAGCTTCGTCAACAGTTGCGTCAATCCGATAGCTCTTTACTGCGTTAGCGGAGCATTTCGCAAAAGGTAATCGACCAATTATTATCCGTATTCTCGGTGTTATTTCAGAAAGGAAAAGCAGCGAGCACAACTGCGCCGCGAACTCGCGAACAATTTAAGTGAAAACATCTTCGGTACGCGGTAATCGCGTCGGTACCTATAGGTATCGGAAGTTTATCAACATTCGCACGGACACGCGCTGAACATGTTTTCACTTCGATATTCAAATTCGTTAATCAACTCTAATTGACATTACATCGATCGCATAGATTCAACGAGTATCTGTGTTGCTGCGCGCCCGGTCCATCGAGGACGGATACGTATCGAGGAAGCTTTCCGCGCAACCGTCCCGGCAACGCGAGCACCCTTTACGAGACGAGCTTCAACTCGACTTATCGTAGACACACGCAAGAATTTCATTCGACTGTTCTACAAACGAATTGCTCGCCCGTTCACGTCAAATAAACACGCGCGGTTAACAACTCCCGATTAATAAACCAATTAAAAACAACAACAACAACGCGAAACCCCGTGTACCTCTATCTGTATAGACATACGCAAGAATACACGCGCATACTAGACGCATTACAGTGTTATAAATAGCAGGTACCAAACACATGGCAAATTATTTGGGTGTACGATGTATAAAACATTCCAAATTTATTCAATTGTAATAAATATACATCGATCGAAATAATATTTCAAAACTTATAAAAAGATCCCACCCACCCTTACAGTCGCTCAAAGAAATTTCTAAAATCATACTTTCGGATGTTAGTAATTTTCTCACAATGAGAGATAATGAAGAAACTTTTCTATCGAAACTTACGGAATTTCGCTCACATATTCCCTCCGCCGGAAGTTATTATAATTCGTAGCGAAAAATTTTCTATCTACATAAAACTTTTTCACCTGTCAACTCGAGGCATTATTTGACCCTTTAGCGGCCAAAACTCGGAGGCAAAGCTTTATTCGACACTTTTATATCCGTGATTGGAATAGCTTGCTTCACGTTAATAGCGTCCTCCAGCGTATGACAAAAAAAATTATCGCAAATAAAAAAAAAAGACTAATAGTAAATACCCGACTGGACGGAAAGGGAACATTGTTTCAACCGTTTTATCGATCCTCTTCTCAAAACAACGTAAAATAATATCGAAATTCGCTCGAAATAAATTCTCTTAGGATACCCGTGATGCCGGTAGATACAAAGAGATTGTAGGGTAGGTACTAAGAGCAGATGTCCGGTTTGGAGCGACGACAACGGGGGGGTTGGCATTTGCGTCGAAGCGCCTGCGAGATTTCCAATGAGCGATAGAGGCGGGAGGGTGCGAGAACCGTACGAAACGATTCCACTGCTGTACGAATACGTAATCCGAAGAGCGCAGCTGGGCAATGCCGAACTGTGAAGGGGCCGGAGTGAGAGAGAGTGGGGCTCTCTCCGGCACGCGACACACCGAGCCTCGAACGGAACCCCCCCGTAAACCTTTTTTCCTATCCCCCTCCCCCGTCGCGGTGAGTTTCTCTCTGCAGTCGCTGGTATAACGATTCGCCTAACGGTTATTCGGCTACCACTATACCCGCTAGTCAACATCCAAACGTCAATTCATTCGCTTGGCTATTCGCCCCGAGGCTATTAAACAAAACATTTCCTTTTTTTCTTTCGTTTTTTTTTTTTTTTTCTAAATTATCAATTGCAATTGCTGAAAAGAAAGGAAAAAATAAATAAAAATGAAACGATCATCGTCGGTGAGTGAATTTAATCGCCGAGGTTGCATTTTTTTCCTTTAGTTCCGTGTTCATTTATCCGAGAGTCGATTGTGGTGATGTTTTTATTATTTTATCGTACAAAAGGCACCCTGCCTCGCCGAGGATGAACAGGACAATCAGCGAAAAAGAATCAAGGAAAGCGACGAAGATAATGGACCGAATACGCGAGAATACTTGCAACTCGCACTCGCGAGGGTACTACAGTTGCAGCGATCGGTCAACGATGATACTTACTTCGACGACGCCACCAGCGATTTGGGTAATTTATGCATGCAGATTCAAGAGCAAACTTATCACTGATGGAAAAAAAAAACACGTTTATTTGTAGGCGTTATGATAATTGAAAAAAATAGAAAACAAAAAAAGTCGTAAAAATTACATCCGTGCATCTTGCTTCCTCTCTTTCTCTCTCTCTCTGTCTGTTTATACCAAAGTACGTAAAAAAAAAAAAAAAAAAACAATATCACGCAACTGTCTATTATTGGGTGAAAGAAAAACTTGTCTCGCAATGCATACGAATATGTAATTTACAATGTCGGGTGATTACAATCAGGTGATGCAGACATCGATGACGATCCGATGAGCCACGTTCTCGCCAAGGTATTTCACGATCTGCCAGGCTCCTCGAGCCCTCGGAAAATCGGTGAAATAATCGATCGTGAAATGCGCACAAGGCAATCGGCGAAAATGGAGCGAATACGCGGAAAGGGTGTTCAATTGTCCGGTTACGAGGCTTGCCGCAGAGTCGCCGTTGATTTTATGAGGCGCGCCGTTAAGGCGGAAAAAAGTCACCTGCGCCGTTCGATCGACGATTTTTCGAGTCGCAGCGTCGTCAATACGGTTAATTACGATGTTAGAACTCGAATGCTCACGAGCCTGGATCTCCATCTCGTGAAAAAGCAGCAGGACTATACCGTACGATTGATGAGACATTGACGACTCGCGATTCGTAAATCTTGCAACGTTTTCCAAAAATATATATATATCTACTCTTTGATCTCTAGTCAAGCGTGTGAAATAAATTGATGATGAATCTAGTCAATAATGATCCGTAATCTATTTATTAATCTATTTATTTTCTGTATTTATTTTTGCGCCAAAGCAAATTGATAAAATTAAATAAAGTATCGTTTTTATAAGATCGTACAAAGTCGTTTTGTAATTGATAATAATTCATTGGATAAGAGGTATGAGATGCCACTATTGTCAATGTTAATGTTTTTCTTTGTCTATATATATCGTCCATAGACATCCATAGTGCAACGTTAACTCGAAGCGAGACCGAGAATCATAAGTGACTTTTTTCTCATGATGATTGTATAAAAATGTCTTTATGGTTTCATTACATACATAATAAACAAAATGTTATTATGTCTTCTTTCTACGGGACACATGGATAAATACGATTTATCAAAATCTCTTGATCGTACTAAATATATACCTACAGTCCAAGCTCCGTATAACTTCTGTACTTCTGTATTTCGGGTAACGAGGGTACCATGTAGGTACCTGCTGCGCGTGCGCAGTTTACATTTTACGCGAAATAGGCTCCGCTTGGAGCGGGGGGGGGGGGGGGCAAACGGACTCGGGGAAAATACTACAGAGAAAAGGGAACTCGTTGTCACGGTAACGAGAGTAGAGTAAAATAAAGGATCGGTTAAGTTAAGGGGAGTTAAGAATACGGCGGAGCTTGGACTAGATGATAGATGATAGATGGAGGCCGATTCTCCGTTTTTCCCCATGCGCGAGCGCGCGAATAATAAAATAGAAAGAAAAAAATATCCGACCCATGAAAAAAAGCTATGCGATATTATAATCCAGAGGAAGAAAATGCAATTTAATTTTCTTATTATTAAGTTTCGTCGTCGTTCGCGAATGACAGACAGGACAGAAGGGGAAGAAAAAAAAAAAAAAAAAAATGTGCGGAATTCAGTGTTGCTGCACGAGGGTCGGTACGCTCGAAGGATTACGCCAAGGATCGGGTATATCGTAGTGCGGAGGAACCGTTGTCAGCGCATCGTCGGCCGTCCGATTGGGATTACAATTTTTGGGCTTTGTTCTCGTTGTATTGACGCATTCGATCGGCAGTTTAATTAGATCGAGACGATAATTGAAGCCCTGGCTAGTGACGCGAAGAATCGTGTGAAGCGGCACCTCCATGTAGGTAAGCTCTTCCGGTTTTTTGTCCATGAAAAAACCGATGAGACATCGCAGTACCGCTTGATGGGATATGACGAGAACGTTATTCGACTGTTGAAGCTCGGCGATAACCGGCTCGACGCGACGCATTATGTCCAGGTAACTCTCGCCCCAAGGATAACGGTAGCGAAGCTTGTCTTGATCACGCCATGCAAATTCCTTGGAGGAAACGGAAATTAAAGAAATTTATCTCAACATTTGACTTTATATTGTAAAATGATGAATTATTTATCCTAATTATAATAAAAATTTTACTATTTTAGTTTGAATACCTGCGGATAATGCTGTTGCATCTCCTCGTATGAAAGTCCCTCGCAAACACCAGCGTCGAGCTCGTTGAGGGACTCGAGATGTTCGCGTTGCGATGCTTCGATGCCCCGGGCCGTAGCGATTGTGCGCCGCAGTTTACTCGTGAGAATTCTCAAATCGGGAATACGCATAGCGTTTATTCTCGATGCCAAGGCCTGAGCGTATGATTCACCGCGCGGACTCAATACAGCGTCACCACCGATTTTTCCAATAACGTTGTACTCGCTCTCGCCGTGTCGCGAGAAGTACAGAGTATGACTTTTCGCATTTACCGAGCCGAGGTAACCGAGCGTCATGGATTCGACGTGGCCGCTTATTTTTTCCGCTTCTATCTTCATGCTCGCGGTGTCGATGCGAATTCTCGAGTAATTACTTTCCACGAGTGGCTCGTAAACGCGCGAGTAGTGCGATACGCGATGAAGAAGATCGTCGGCGGCCAGAGCCGGCTCCATGCCGGCGTAATCCGCGCTGTTGCGAATTATCTCCTCGTAGTTCCGTTTCAACGATCGTTCATCGTCGCACGCACATTCGACGAAGAGAATACGATAGCCGTGTTCCAGAGCGAGATAATCGAACACTTCGGCGCGCTGCTCGCGCGTCACTAAACAGCCATCCAAAATCTACGAAAGTCAATTATAATTCATATAATACCCATTTATCGATTAATATTTCATTTGACAAAAATCGATTTTTATTATTATTATTTTTTTTAATTATCGGCTTTTATTTATATTTCTAATTTTCTTTTCATCGTGACAAAGGGTGGAAATTGAACTTACGGCTATGGAGTTGCCGGATCCGAGCCACAATACACAATCCTCCATCGCTTCGCGTAGAGCCAACGAACGTAAGCGAAAATTTGCAGCGATGTCCGATCGAAACAATTCGTGACTTCCATACATGTCGAGCTTCTTTCTTCGATAGTCGCTAACGCGCAGAACTAAAACGGTCGATTCGTTACGGAATACGATTTTATCTTCAAACTTTCTTATAACAATATTCGTTGTTCTTATAACAAACACAGAAACAATTGTAAATGAAGTACCTTGAGCGCTTTCGGCACTCCAGTTGAGTCTTCGGCAAAGACTCTGAGCAACTTGAGACTTTCCGCGGCCGGGAAGGCCGCAAATAGCAATCACAACGCCGACGAACTTTTGTCGTGTATTTGCGCGGGACGATGCTGGATTCCTTGGGCCGCATGCCTCTGGACCGCCTTCTGAAACGATTGTATCGGAAACTCAATAATTTTTATCGCTAATTCCGCCTCAAGTATTAAATTCCCTCGTATTTAATAATTCTAGAGAATTTCTTTGGAGAAAAGTCTTTTTCGCTGGTTATTGCGACATTAAAATTCTACCTTCCGAGGTAGAAAAACATTTATTACTTTTTTTTTTCTCTTCAAGTATACGAAAATAAAAAAATATCGAAAATTATAATTTCGGATATCTTGTGATTCATTGACGCTTATAAATCGAAAGAGTTTCGTTAAATATTCCGATGACTGCGTAACGACGCGTTATACATCGAAGAAATGCAGAAAAGACTTTTCGCACGCCAAATTTCTATTTTGCGCTTTTCCCCCTGTTTATCCAAGCCGATGTTTTGGCAGCGAAAACTCGAACGTGAAGCAAGACGAATTTATTTTAATTTTCGTCGTCCACGAGACTCGGGCAGCCGCCGTTGCGATTGGACGCAAACCAGGGCTTGGCCGATGATCCCGCCTTTTTTTTTCTTCTTTTTCTTATCTCTCCCGTTTGACCGTTAACACACCCACGCGCCGATATCTATGCGTATGCGAGCGCGTTTTTAAACTGAAGAAGAAGAAGAAGAAGAAGAGCGCTATTTTCGGAAGACCGGGCCATCTGGTGCATACACCTGCGGCGACTTTGCGCTTTTCAACTATCGTCAACGACCTACTTTGCATGACCGGTTTTCGTCGAGTGCGCCACGGGTTCGCGTCTGTCGTTGTACGGGCCTGTACGGTGTCAAAGTCCAACCGAGCTGTCGTCTGCCAGCCAGCAAAACGCCAGCAGCACGTTTTACGATTCATCGCTTGATAACGTACAAAGTGAGATACGGAAAGGCTTTTTCGCCTATAAGCCGAGCTCAGGCACAAGACCACGATCAGTCTCCGCGAGACTGCGCACGTGCATTTCCAACGAAAATATTCACAATGAGATTTTTTTTTTTTCCCCTTTTTTTTTTGTTTCACTCAACCTATCAACAAAGTGTATGCACCTACAATTTGGCACGAGTGTTTTTTTTTTTAGAAATTTTATACAAGATGATGTTCAGTGGCATAACGTTGATGGAGTATTTGCCAACGGTCAGGGGTCGCACCGCGCTCTACTTTGGACCCGGTCGTGAGATCGTTAACACATAATCGATAATTGTGAGCATCGTCGCCTTATGTAAAATGATTATTTTTCATCAGGTTATTTCAGTTGCCGAACGGTGACTGTTGTTGTTGAGAGTGTTTCTGTATGCTGCACTGTGTAAAATTAGCTAATCGTTACTCAATAGCAACAGAGGATTTTTAAATATAAAACATATTAGCATAATATTTCTACACACGGCTGCAGAAACGCGTATTATTACTTAACTTTAAACGGAAAGCATCGTGCAACGTCGTAGCATTTTTTATACGCACACAAAGAACTTAAGAAGAGTGTATTGCATTCCCTGCCAGAAGTAAAATTCAGAACGAATTTCAAATAATTGTCAATGAAGTTGATTTTTCGTACATAAAAAATTAGTCGAAAATTAGAAAAAAAAAACATTGTAAAATAGTATATTATGCTACAGAGAAGGGAAGTGCGTGATTTTACACGAGGGGACAATTACGCTCCCACTTTTTTTTTTCCCGACTATGCAAACATTGACGATATTTTTATGCCTACAACGGCGCAACGGCTTGTCGGCTACTCTTCCTCCCGCTCAGCTACTTTTACTCCCCCGCTGGTTATGAATCGCTAAATTTCCACCCGCGATGCAGGCATGGAATATCGTAATTTTAGGGTAGCCGCAAAACGTTTTTTTATATGAATTCGGAAAAATTAAAAGGTCAATTTCTGCAACAGAGAAATTAGGTTACCGGATAATTCCCTATGAACTAGTGATTTTTTTTTTACACTCTTAAAGGCAAAATCCCAAGAATCGACAAATATTTTTCGGGATCGGGACGGAATATCATATTTCGACGTAATTATTTTCTTTTTGACCTTTTTATTGCTATGCTTCCTACTTTCGCATGTCATCAACTTTTAGTTGCAATTATGGCTAATAGTAATAACAATAGAATAGAGAATAGATGAGAACGAACCTTGAATTTTCTCTTCGGCGCAGGGTGGCATGGTTGCGTTGTAGTCGTTACTTTTCTCCCTTATCTTTATCGTCGTATCGACGATTTTTTTTTCGCTATAAGCGCTCGAACCGGTCGTACCGGTCGGTCGGACAATACCAGCCTGTAGAGCGAGTTTTCTCAGAGCGATACAATAACCGATAAACGGTCCGGACAACAAATCGAGACAAGTGGCGAGCCAAGAGGGCATAACAAACTTTTGCTGTTCGCGCGACTCGGACCTTTTCCCCTTTGTTTGCTCGAAAAATTCAACTCCGATCAATGAAAAATTATATTTAGAAAAAAAAAAAAAAAAAAAAAAAAAAAACCGAAATATATAGATTCAACGAATGACCGCATCAACGATTAAAAAACAATTCGTTAACCAATTGAAGGAGAAACAATATCGCATCTAACGATCGAAATCCCAAGTTCTCCGGTAGCCTTGACGGCGACAGGTATGCCAACAGCGGCACATCGA
This sequence comes from Cryptus armator, assembly GCA_963971235.1. Classification (NCBI taxonomy): domain Eukaryota; kingdom Metazoa; phylum Arthropoda; class Insecta; order Hymenoptera; family Ichneumonidae; genus Cryptus; species Cryptus armator. Next base: position 23,919,132 of record OZ020237.1, read on the forward strand.
AATAATCTTCCACAACGATTGAATTATCTCGCGGATCGTTGATTAAATCGTCGTACGTATGTGATAAGAATATATATATATATATATATATATGTATATATATGATTTTTCGCACGTCTTTGTTCACACAGACGCTAAAGTTCTTGTTCGGAAAAATGATCGCTGCTTGTGTGTCGTATTATGGACAACAGATCCTCCCTCATTCCAATTTGTTTTATCCTCACCTCCGGAGCCAGTTTGCGAAATTTTTTTATCACCGAATTCGATGAAACCACCGATTGAACGGAGTGATTAATTTGATGAAAATGTATCCGTTACAATTAACGAAATGCACTTGTCGATTTATGTGACGAAGAGAAAAAATTGCTTTATTTGTTTTTTGTTTTCGTTTTTTCTTGTTCTATTCACATAGCTGAAATTAGAAATTGCGCGCACTGGCCAATCTGTGCGACGAAAGGGAACTTTCGTCGTCTTTCCCCCACTCCCCTCGATGCCTTCACGATGCACCGAACCACCGTTGATCTTCGAGCTTGTTAACCGAGAATATTAGTGCTTTATTTCAACAACGATCACAATTTAATGCACTTTAGCGATGAGATAATAATTAAGATTATACGTGTATCAGTAACGCACAGCTGGTATAATTTATTTTCGTTGATAACGCGTGCTGCTTCTTACGAGGTTCTGCGCACACTAGAATATCATTCGGTGTACCCGCACAGAGGCGCCCCGCGCTATGGCTCCACCTATGATACGTCCTTGTTTTATTGTTGTTGTCGTTTTTTTTATTCTATCTATGGCTCTTCCTTTTTCCTCGATACTTTCTATTCGTGAGAATGTAGAATTTATTTTGAGTCAAATCACATTTTGGCCTCGATGATACAGGTCGCTATATATATTTATATATTTATTTCCTGAAACGGATCTCGTTAGTCACGTAACTGCAGTTCTTATCAGGGCCGCCCCTGACACCCAAATTTTATCTAATGTTATCAAATTTTTGTATCGATATTGTAATCCCTTTTTTGGATGATTTTTTTAATGTTTTTTCCTCAGCTCAACCGGGGTGCCAAGCGCGTTATCGAGAATAAAGATTGTGAATATACGCGAGACGCCGAGTATTCGGTATGTACTGAATGCAAGTCTCGGCGAGGCGAACGTTTTGGTATCGACCAGCCGAGTATATCCCCACTCCGCGACGCGTCACGACGCCTCGTGGGTTTTATCGCCGGAGGCACGTCCCCGCGTCCAACCCTAGCGCAACTATTCGAAGAACGGATAAATTATACATTTTTTCAAATGAAATTAAAGCGTTGGTAAAATATATTGGCAGATGTTATACTTTTTTTTTTCTACTTTTTTTCGTATTAGTTATCCGTCGAAATTGTAATCATCGAGATGGAAACAATATATCCGGAAGATCGCGTTAGGCAGGAAAATTTTTCTTTATCAGAGACCCGTGCGTTGTGTAATGACGAAGCATCGACGTATATGTTTAAAGCATTTCATAATATGCTATAGAGCAATAAGTAAATTGTGCGCGATATTGAAATTTTCGAATAATGTCGCGCGCGCGCATGTGAGTCCACAAGCGCCAGGGATCAAAGTACAGATCTATAAAAGTCTTACGTTCTGTGAGAGCTTTGAGCTGGAATATTCGTGGCGTGACGTTGTAACGATATTTCTCGTACTTACTCGAAGAATGACTGTGCTACGATTCGACGATAGGATGCGTCAGAGAAAGCTGCAAACGTCGTAAGACTCAGCAAGAACTGTTTCCGCTAACAAAATATCTTCGCAGTTACCCCAAACCGTATATCTTATTCAATATTTTTTTATTTTTGACCCTTGTTGATCTCGATAACAGATAGTCCGCGTGACATGAGAAATTTGTAACACACATATTTCTCGATTAGTTTTCAAAGATGTGACCGAACACGTAAAAAAATATCGACGTCTAGGCATTCGAAGCGATTGGTCCATTTATTACTTAAGGTTAATGTGAAACGACTTCCCTCCCGCGGGTCTCGCAGTTAGCTGGTAAGGAACCCTGTAGTCCTGTACTATTCCAAACATTAAAAAATTCATCAAAATCGGGGTTTTTAGATTGTAGGAGGTTCCCTCCTTGTCTCTGGACGAAATTTACCATCGGATTCGTATTCTGCACGAAAAAATAGGTGAAATATGAAGTGGACAAGAATTTTCTAGCGATTTTAGATGTTGACGAAAAAGAAAAGTGCTCAAAACGTCGAAATCGATCGGGAAACGGGAGAAAAACGCGTTTAAATGACATCATTCGTTCTAAGTCGTATATTTCCGAACGGACAGTACCCCTAACAAACCTTTTTAGAGCAATTTTTCGGTATCAACATTTTTGGCCAATCGTCATACCCTCGACTTTGAGAAAAAAATTTCGAAAAGGACCAAAAAAAGGAAGGTACCAAGGAAGGAAGGAAGGAAGGATCAGCAATTTAACTCTGAGAAGCCCCATTTTTTGGCAATATCATTTGTATTACAAGAAATCAAAGTGCTTTTTATGGGCTTTGGGAATAATCCAATGACGATTATCGAATTCGTAAATATCTCGTGATAACAACCGAACGTATCCACCACCGTTTGAAGAGTTTCGGCTCCTTTGAAATTTCATCTACTTAACCATAAAAAAAAAAAAATTGCTAGTCAAATTTATATACGTGTGAAGCATGTAAAAAGCATATAAATCTGATATAAGTTAATTAAATTATAACGCATATCTGAACAAAGGCTCTGCTCACTTGATGTTAAGGGGGCTGAGTCACCTAAAAATAAAAAAAAATCGATTTTAAAAAAAAACATTTCGGAATGTCTACACTGTGTACTACCTACACGCCAAGTTTCAGATCAAAATTCCAAAAATTACCAAAGCTAGAAGCATTTTAGTGAGATGACAAATAATGGTTGCATGTATTATTGTAAAATTGTGTTTTACACCGCTGTAAAAAAATATCTATAATATTTCCCACTCTCAGTCAATGACACCAAACCATTCAAACCAGGAAAAAAAAAGAAAAAGAAAAAAAATATTTCAAAACTCGAAATAGAAGAAAATTTAAAAAAAAAATCGAAAATAATTCGGTGATTGGTTGGATGTCACCGTTCGATGGAAACCACGTGAAGGTGGTGGGTTTACTTCCATCGGGAGGGGAATGGGAAGGATTTGGGACGAGGTTTTGGAAGGTTGAAGGAATAGATAAATAAATTAAAAAAAAACAACAAAGTAAAAAAGGGCTCTAAATAAAAGTAAACATGCGAAAGAAACATTCGGGAAAGTAATAGAAGAAGAGAAAGAATGGCAAGATTTCGAGACGAGAGTGTTGTAACAATATCATACACAACATACATACGTATACATGCAATACATACATTACATACATTACATACTGTTACGTCCCGCGATTATCGGGATTTCTTTTTCGCGAACTTGCGCTGTTCTTCGACCGAACCGAGAGAAGAGTACAGCTGCACGTGTATACTCGCGAGGTGACGGAGAAACCACGGAGGAGAAGAGATCACCGTATATGGGAATCGTTGACAGAGAACCGACATCCGAAGACTGTTTAATAAACATTCGAGCACGAATTCGTCGAGCCGGAGCCATCAAATAATTCTGTCATCAGTAACTTGAAGAAAATCAACAATCGTTAATAGGCTTGAGTTATTCGAGCGCTCCAAAAGGCTCTATCCTACGGCGTAAGACCACGGCTCGATCATGCACGACGAGCGTGTGTCACCAATACCACACTACGAAGTAAAGTCACCACTACTACCAGAGAATGATGGCTCATGTATTTGGGCCTAGCCAACTTCCAAGGGATACGATAGACACCAAGGTTCGACGAGGCTCCATTCATCGAGACGCACCAATACTGCGAAGCGTCAGGCTCATGTATAGAGACTTGGCGACTTCGAGGTGAGAAGTCTAACACCACGAGCGAGGGTATCGACGGCTTCACCAAAACCATGATACGTCGGGCCCACCGATACAAACATTCAAGATTTCCTCCGAAGAGTGCAGCACCTCACGGACAGCCCTCACGGCTTAACCCCGCGAACAAGAAAAGATTCCCGATGGTCCGCAAGTTAATTAAATTAGAGAATTATATTAAAATCAAGCATGAATATGAATGTTGGGTCAGGTCGTCAACAATTTATAAAGTTTTGTAATAGTTTTATATATATTTTCACGCATTCCCCCGTTTATACTTTATAGCTAGGGATAGGTCAGGTATTTGCAAGTTACACAGGAAAGCCGATGAAAAACCATTAAGAATGAATACCAGAACACCCTGGTAGTTATGACATTTATATCAAATTTAAATTCAATTTAATTAGATCTGTCAAATCGATATCAATCGATATTTTACATATTATAGTAAAAACCGAATGAGAATGCACGAACAAGAGTGAAGAATGAGAGCGAAATATCGATAGAGTTCATTTTTAATATTTTTGGGTTTGATAATTAATTAATTCTTTATCAAGAAAATTTTCCTTTTATCAAGTATTAAAATCCGTAATTTTCCACCTAGAAAGGTAATTCAAATTCGAGACACTTCCAAAATAAATCAAAAGAATAATTTGTTAATTAACCAATCCAAAATCGATCTAGAAATAGTTAATTAGGATAATTATTGAATATTGACAGCCGATAGAAAGAGAACAAGGGAGGCGTGGAAAATCACGCCTCGGCCGAAAAAGTTGCCCCTTCCACCGCGGTCTATGTCAAGCCTATTTAAACTGTGCCCTTTACGGAGGGCCATGCTCATTACTCCTCCGAAAATCAACGACATTACTCTGTTCGTGACAGTTTTATTTTGAAATCTTTGTTAAAAGACTTAGAAATTTTTCAAGTCTTGTTCTCCGTTGTGAATTGTTTGTGAGATTTGTACCAAGTTTTGTTTCACTATTAACTTCAATTGAAGTTAATAGAATAAAACTTCAGTGCTTAAATTTTGTGTGTTCGTTCTTCGTGAAAAATCCTTCGACCGCTCGGCACTTACTCGAAGCCGAGGATATCGACCAGCGATCAACCACCGACGACCACCAGCAGCAACCTCCTCGTAACTCCTGTTCCCCGGATATTTTTGTGTTCTTCGGTAAGGTTTAATTTTTCTAAGTTTGCTATTTTTCCCCACAAACATTCCCCTTTATTGTGTTGGCAGTGAAAAATTTAAGAGATGTACGTATCTCAGATCATTATCGCCCTTCTGGCAATTATAGCGATCGTATTAACTTTTATTCTTTTGTGCGGAATCTCCGTTAAAATCACCGTCAATATCCGCGACTCTAGAGTCATCCGTGAAACCCCTGTAGTACACTCGGGTGTACGAATTTATCCAGTGTCTACCGTGCGTCGAGTCTCTCATGTTAAACCGCGAGTTTAGTTAAATTTTCGATACCAAAATGAATTCTCCCTTGGTTGTCGTGATTCTCCTTAGTTGTTTTCTGGTAGTTTCTATAATAGTTGTGATAATTTTGTACTTCCGCGCTTCTCGTTATTTTTCTTCAGGAAACCCTTCTGTTACCCCACAAGAAGTCGCTACAGCACCCAGTGCTCTCCTCGAATATTTTTGTCCGTATTGTCGCGATATCCACCCCGTTCATGAAAACGTTTAAATTTCCCCATTGTCAATATTTCGCGAATGAACTCTAGCCTCTTCCCGAGCAATTTTCCGTAAGGTTAGGCTCAAAACGAGGCATCCGCGAATCATAGCCGCTTCGAAAAACGTGTAAATTCATTAAGTTGATTGACCGAGATGAGACCGGCTTCTCACGTAAACATGATTCACGACATAACAATACATTATATACATTTCATACATACATATATATATATTGAAACGTTTCGATATTCCTTGCCAGTGGAATATCGAACTCACGATTGGTTAGATCGTCTTCTCCCTTGCGGGAGGTGCAGAGTTCGAGCTCTGGACCGGCAGAATCTCGTATGGAGGAGGGGATTTCACGACATGCGAGTCGGTTGAAGGAGGTAGCTGGATTGCTCACCCCTCTATAACGCCGATGCGTTAGTTAAATCGCTTCTATACAGGACGTGAAGGGAACTAGGATAAGTTAGGGAATTCTTTCAGTCTTGCAATTTGGGGACGTAGCCATCTACCCAACGTTCAAAAACCGAAGACTTTCCACTAACTGTGAGCGTACTATGCTCAGAGACACGGATCAGCACTTGGTTAAACCTAGTGCGATAGAGTGGTGTGGAAACACATCACCCACTCGTGCTTACGCATTACGGGTTAAAATTATATCTGCCCCATTTCGGGATACCTCGTATAAGAGGAGTGTGGTCTATTCTTTGTGGGAAGGAAGGGACCTCGAGGATAGGATAGGTAGGGTATAAGTAGTCGCCTCGGTACCGTTTCGCTGACGCGAAAACTCGCCGTCCGCGGCCACCTACCGGCAATTTGCCGAAATCTACCTGGGCCGGGGTACGTCGCGTTACAATATATACATACGTTACATACATCGCGTTGATCGATATCTTATAATAATCAATTATAAATACAATAACACTTGATATACAACAATTTTTTAATAAATGTCTGTAACATGTCCGTTTGTTTTTTTTTACTAAAATTGATATTCGAATATTGCACTGGACACTGCACTGCACGCACTGCACTCACTGCACTCAAAATCCTCCAGGTTCATAGGAATCGTCTGCTTCTTGCATCTGCAGACGACGCCTTTTGATTCTCGCGTCTTTGGTATTCGCTTCAGCTTTTTGTTCGGCTTGCGTGACTCGAACTTCAGCTTTTTTTCTCGCAGCAGCGACGGCGTTTTTTCCTGGGACAGTTCCAAGACTCTTCATCATTTTGATGAGACCTCCCGGTCCGGAATTGAACTGAATGGTTCCCAGGTTGCTAGCAATCTGCACAGTGTTAATACCTGTGAAGACTGTTTTCGGGCAGAACTTCCAAATTACGCTATGCAGCGATTCACTCGCGTTCTGAGTTTTTGCCCCGATGCAGCGTTGCAAAAGACTTGGAGATGTCAAATCCTCGAAAATGGGTTTGATTGCCTCCATTACCGCCGCTGGCATTATTTTTTTTTGGGATGGCGATAGTCCTTCTCTTCCTGTTGCTTCTGCTCGTCGATATTGGCACCAAGACGTTGCACCCGGTGGGGGAAAAGTGATGTTGTGGTTTCTCATCTGTAGACGCCTTGTGATGCTAGACTGCCCAAATTGCTTTTGTCATGTCCTTGTCTGATGCAGAATTATTGCGAATCGCATTTCCGTAGTACGACTGCATTTCGTCGATCAATGCATTTGTCAGTCGTCCTTTTCCTCCTATTGTTTTGGCGTCGTTGAGTTTCTTGCCTGCGAGGGAAGACTTGAGTTTTCGCGCCCGGTTTCCAAAGCGTTTTTGCAAGTGACCGGTGCACTCTATCTTCTTTATCTCCATGTTTGGACCTCAAGGCATAGAGCTACTAACTTTTGAGTAGCTTTTCGTATCGCCATCCCCGATGTAGTTCGTGTATTTTACATCGTACTTGTCTACTGAACGATGAAAAATCTTCATCATTCCATCGACTTCCATGGATTGTGACGATCCGGAACAGTTTTTTGTGCACACTTCCCCATGTGCTTTTTTCCAATTCTGTTTTTCTTCTTCTGAGGCGTTCTTATTTTCCGTGGCCTATTTTTGACACTGTCGGCACCACAGCGACAGAACTTCCTGGTCTAAAACTTTTCCCGTTTCGGTGCCGATTACCGTGAAGACTGCGTTGAGCGAACTAAAATCCCGACGCTGCCAGGTGGCGTCACCTTAGACCGTGATACAGCGGTTATCGGGGTCACCAGTGCTTGTACTAGCGATGGGCTCCTCGTCGGCGTTCGGCATCAAAACTATTTCTTCATCAACAGCTTTCTTCATGTTATCTTGGACCACTTCCTTGGTAGCGTCCAGCATTTTTTGGCCGATCTTCTTCCACATTGAAAATTGTACCGATGGCGGCAAGTCCATGATTCCGCAGAAAGTATTTAGATCCGCAAGGCCTTGGCCGATACAACGCATTGCCAGTGCACTACGCCGATTTATTTCGTATCCGCGGCCACCTTGAATGGTCGAAGAACTAGTGAACGTTTTTTTTACGTCACAGTTCTGGCATCGGATCTCGTATTTTCCTCCGAGACCTCGTAGACTAATCTCGGTGAACACGATGACTCCGTGACACACTGTACAGCAAAGTGTCTCTTGAAGACTTTCGAACAAGAGAGACAAATCAAGCAGTCGATAGCCCTCGAAATCGGAAGACGGAACATCTTGACGAATTTTTCTCGCGCTCGCACTCAAAAAATCAATGATTTTTTTGTTTTGACCGCGTTACATCGTTTAGGCCTGTAACGACGTCGGCCAGTTACGTGTTTTTTGTCCCTGATCGGTCTTGAGCGGTTTTAGTTCGCTCAACGCAGTCTTCCTCTTCCCGATTCGTAGACTTTTCGTGCTTTCCCGTGCCATTCCGTGCCTTTTCGTGGCTGTCCGTCAATTTCCGGGCCTTTCCATGTATTTTCGCGTATATTAAGGGCTTCCGTGTATTTCCATGTATTTCCATGTATTTCCATGTATTTCCATGTATTTCCATGTATTTCCATGCCATTCCGTGCTATTCCGTGCCATGCTGGGCCTTTCCATGCCATTCCATGCCATTCCATTCCATTCCATGCCATGCCATTCCATTCCATTCTATTCCATTCCATGCTATTCCATTCCATGCCATTCTATTCCATTCCATGCTATTCCATTCCATGCCATTCTATTCCATTCCATGCCATTCTATTCCATTCCATTCTGCCATCTCCGTAATCCCGATATCCCGTAATCCCGCCATCCCCGTAATCCCGATGTTCCCGGTATCCATCTATCCATCGTAATCCATTGTAATCCATCCATCCATCCATCCGTCAATCCGTCAATCCGTCAATCCCTCAATCCGTTCATCCGTCCATCCCTCAATCCGTCAATCCGTCAATCCGTCAATTCCTCAATCCCTTAATCCGTCAATCCCTCAATCCCTCAATTCCTTCAATACCTCAATCCGTCAATCCGTCAATCCGTCAATCCTTCAATCCGTCAATCCCTCAATCCGTCAATTCTTCAATTCCGTCAATCCCTCAATCCGTCAATCCCTCAATCCCTCAATCCGTCAATTCTTCAATTCCGTCAATTCCTCAATCCCTCAATCCGTCAATTCCTCAATTCTTCAATCCCTCAATCCGTCAATCCCTCAATCCCTTAATTCCTCAATTTCTGAATCCGTCAATCCGCCAATCCGTCAATCCGTCAATCCCTCAATCGGTCAATCCGTCAATCCATCAATTCGTCAATCCGTCAATCCGTCAATCCGTCAATCCATCAATTCGTCAATCCCTCAATTCGTCAATCCGTCAATCCCTCAATTCCTTCAATCCCTCAATCCGTCAATCCGTCAATCCGTCAATCCCTCAATCCGTCATCCCTCAATCCCTTAATCCCTCAATCCGTCAATCCGTCAATTCCTCAATTCCTTCAATCCCTCAATCCCTCAATCCCTCAATTCCTCAATCCGTCAATTCCGTCAATCCGTCAATCCCTCAATCCGTCATCCCTCAATCCCTTAATCCCTCAATCCGTCAATCCGTCAATTCCTCAATTCCTTCAATCCCTCAATCCCTCAATCCCTCAATTCCTCAATCCGTCAATCCCTCAATTCCTCAATCCGTCAATCCGTCAATCCGTCAATCCGTCAATCCCTCAATTCCTCGATTTCTGAATCCCTCAATCCGTCAATCCGTCAATCCGTCAATCCCTCAATCGGTCAATCCGTCAATCCATCAATTCGTCAATCCGTCAATCCGTCAATCCGTCAATCCGTCAATCCGTCAATCCATCAATTTCTCAATTCGTCAATCCCTCAATTCCTCAATCCGTCAATCCGTCAATCCGTCAATCCGTCAATCCGTCAATCCGTTCATCCGTCAATTCCTCATTCCGTCAATCCGTCAATCCGTCAATCCCTCAATCCGTTCATCCGTCCATCCCTCAATCCGTCAATTCCTCAATCCCTCAATCCGTCAATCCCTTAATCCGTCAATCCCTCAATCCGTCAATCCCTCAATCCCTTAATTCCTCAATTTCTGAATCCGTCAATCCGTCAATCCGTCAATCCCTCAATCGGTCAATCCGTCAATCCATCAATTCGTCAATCTGTCAATCCGTCAATCCGTCAATCCGTCAATCCATCAATTCCTCAATTCGTCAATCCCTCAATTCCTCAATCCGTCAATCCGTCAATCCCTCAATTCCTTCAATCCCTCAATCCGTCAATCCGTCAATCCGTCAATCCGTCAATCCCTCAATCCGTCATCCCTCAATCCCTTAATCCCTCAATCCGTCAATCCGTCAATTCCTCAATTCCTTCAATCCCTCAATCCCTCAATCCCTCAATTCCTCAATCCGTCAATCCCTCAATTCCTCAATCCGTCAATCCGTCAATCCGTCAATCCGTCAATCCGTCAATCCCTCAATTCCGCGATTTCTGAATCCCTCAATCCGTCAATCCGTCAATCCGTCAATCCGTCAATCCCTCAATCGGTCAATCCGTCAATCCATCAATTCGTCAATCCGTCAATTCCTCAATCCCTTAATCCGTCAATCCCTCAATCCCTCAATTCCTTCAATACCTCAATCCGTCAATCCGTCAATCCTTCAATCCGTCAATCCCTCAATCCGTCAATTCTTCAATTCCGTCAATCCCTCAATCCGTCAATCCCTCAATCCCTCAATCCGTCAATTCTTCAATTCCGTCAATTCCTCAATCCCTCAATCCGTCAATTCCTCAATCCGTCAATCCCTTAATCCGTCAATCCCTCAATCCCTCAATTCCTTCAATCCCTCAATCCGTCAATCCCTCAATCGGTCAATTCGTCAATGCGTCAATCTGTCAATCCGTCAATCCGTCAATCCGTCAATCCATCAATTCCTCAATTCGTCAATCCCTCAATCCCTCAATTCCTTCAATCCCTCAATCCGTCAATCCCTCAATCCGTCAATCCCTCAAGCGGTCAATCCGTCAATTCCTCAATTCGTCAATGCGTCAATCTGTCAATCCGTCAATCCGTCAATCCGTCAATCCATCAATTCCTCAATTCGTCAATCCCTCAATTCCTCAATCCGTCAATCCGTCAATCCGTCAATCCCTCAATCCCTCAATCCCTCAATTCCTCAATCCGTCAATCCCTCAATTCCCCAATCCGTCAATCCCTCAATTCCCCAATCCCTCAATCCCTCAATCCCTCAATCCCTCAATCCGTCAATCCCTCAATCCGCCAATCCCTCAATTCCTTCAATCCCTCAATCCGTCAATCCCTCAATCCCTCAATCTCTCAATCCCTCAATCCGTCAATTCCCTCAATCCGTCAATCTGTCAATCCGTTAATCCGTTAATTCCCTCAATCCGTCAATTCCTCAATCCGTCAATCCCTCAATCCCTCAATTCCTTCAATCCCTCAATCCGTCAATCCCTCAATTCCCCAATCCGTCAATCCTTCAATCCGTCAATCCCTCAATCTCTCAATCCCTCAATCCGTCAATTCCCTCAATCCGTCAATCTGTCAATCCGTTAATCCGTTAATTCCCTCAATCCGTCAATTCCTCAATCCGTCAATCCCTCAATCCCTCAATTCCTTCAATCCCTCAATCCGTCAATCCCTCAATTCCCCAATCCGTCAATCCTTCAATCCGTCAATCCCTCAATCTCTCAATCCCTCAATCCGTCAATTCCCTCAATCCGTCAATTCCCTCAATCCGTCAATCTGTCAATCCGTTAATCCGTTAATTCCCTCAATCCGTCAATCCCTCAATCCCTCAATCCCTCAATCCCTCAATCCCTCAATTCCCCAATCCGTCAATCCCTCAATTCCCCAATCCCTCAATCCCTCAATCCCTCAATTCCCCAATCCCTCAATCCCTCAATCCGTCAATCCCTCAATCCGTCAATCCCTCAATCCGTCAATCCCTCAATCCGTAAATTCCTCAATCCGTCAATCCCTCAATTCCTCAATCCGTCAATCCCTCAATTCCTCAATCCGTCAATCCCTCAATTCCTTCAATCCCTCAATCCGTCAATCCCTCAATCCCTCAATTCCTCAATCCTTCAATCCTTCAATCCGTCAATTCCTCAATCCCTCAATCCGTCAATTCCTCAATCCGTCAATCCGTCAATCCGTCAATTCCCTCAATCCGTCAATCCCTCAATTCCTTCAATCCCTCAATCCCTCAATCTCTCATTCCGTCAATTCTTCAATCCCTTCAATTCCTCAATCCGTCAATCCGTCAATCCGTCAATCCGTCAATCCCTCAATTCCTCGATTTCTGAATCCCTCAATCCGTCAATCCGTCGATCCGTCGATCCGTCGATCCGTCAATCCCTCAATCCCTCAATCCGTCAATCCGTCAATCCGTCAATTCCTCATTCCGTCAATCCGTCAATCCCTCAATTCCCTCAATCCCTCAATCCCTTAATCCCTTAATCCCTCAATCCGTCAATCCGTCAATCCGTCAATCCGTCAATTCCTCAATTCCTTCAATCCGTCAATCCCTCAATTCCTCAATCCGTCAATCCGTCAATCCGTCGATCCCTCAATCCCTCGTCCCTCAATCCCTCGTCCCTCAATCCGTCAATCCGTCAATCCCTCAATCCGTCAATTCTTCAATTCCTTCAATTCCTCAATCCCTCAATCCGTCAATCCCTCAATCCCTCAATCCCTCAATTCCTCAATCCGTCAATTCCTCAATTCCTCAATCCCTCAATCCGTCAATCCCTCAATCCGTCAATCCCTCAATCCCTTAATCCTTCAATCCGTCAATCCGTCAATTCCTTCAATCCGTCAATCCGTCAATTCCTCAATCCCTCAATCCATCAATTCGTCAATCCGTCAATCCGTCAATCCGTCAATCCGTCAATCCGTCAATCCGTCAATCCGTCAATCCATCAATTTCTCAATTCGTCAATCCCTCAATTCCTCAATCCGTCAATCCGTCAATCCGTCAATCCGTCAATCCGTCAATCCGTCAATCCGTTCATCCGTCAATTCCTCATTCCGTCAATCCGTCAATCCCTCAATCCGTTCATCCGTCCATCCCTCAATCCGTCAATTCCTCAATCCCTCAATCCGTCAATCCCTTAATCCGTCAATCCCTCAATCCCTCAATTCCTTCAATCCCTCAATCCGTCAATCCCTCAATCCGTCAATCCCTCAATCGGTCAATTCGTCAATGCGTCAATCTGTCAATCCGTCAATCCGTCAATCCATCAATTCCTCAATTCGTCAATCCCTCAATTCCTCAATCCGTCAATCCGTCAATCCCTCAATTCCTCAATCCGTCAATCCCTCAATCCCTCAATCCGTCAATCCTTCAATCCGTCAATTCCTCAATCCCTCAATCCCTCAATCCGTCAATCCCTCAATCCGTCAATCCGTCAATTCCTCAATCCCTCAATCCCTCAATCCTTCAATTCGTCAATCCGTCAATCCGTCAATTCCTCAATCCCTCAATCCCTCAATTCGTCAATCCCTCAATCCGTCAATCCGTCAATCCCTCAATCCGTCAATTCCTCAATCCCCCAATTCCTCAATTCCTCAATCCGTCAATCCCTCAATCCCTCGATTCCTTCAATCCCTCAATCCCTCAATCCCTCAATCCCTCAATCCCTCAATTCCCTCAATCCCTCAATTCCTCAATCCATCAATCCCTCAATTCCTTCAATCTCTCAATTCCTCAATTCGTCAATCCCTCAATTCCCTCAATCCCTCAATCCGTCAATTCCTCAATCCGTCAATCCCTCAATCCGTCAATTCCTCAATCCGTCAATCCGTCAATTCCCTCAATCCGTCAATCCCTCAATCCCTCAATTCCTCAATTCCTCAATTCCTCAATCCGTCAATTCCTCAATCCGTCAATCCCTCAATTCCTCAATTCGTCAATCCCTCAATTCCTCAATCCGTCAAGCCGTCAATCCCTCAATTCCATCAATCCGTCAATCCGTCAATCCGTCAATCCCTCAATCCGTCATCCCTCAATCCCTTAATCCCTCAATCCGTCAATCCGTCAATTCCTCAATTCCTTCAATCCCTCAATCCCTCAATTCCTCAATCCGTCAATCCCTCAATTCCTCAATCCGTCAATCCGTCAATCCGTCAATCCGTCAATCCCTCAATTCCTCGATTTCTGAATCCCTCAATCCGTCAATCCGTCAATCCCTCAATCGGTCAATCCGCCAATCCCTCAATTCCTTCAATCCCTCAATCCGTCAATCCCTCAATTCCCCAATCCGTCAATCCTTCAATCCGTCAATCCCTCAATCTCTCAATCCCTCAATCCGTCAATTCCCTCAATCCGTCAATCTGTCAATCCGTTAATCCGTTAATTCCCTCAATCCGTCAATTCCTCAATCCGTCAATCCCTCAATCCCTCAATTCCTCAATCCGTCAATCCCTCAATCCCTCAATCCCTCAATCCGTCAATCCCTCAATCCGTCAATTCCTCAATCCCTCAATTCCTTCAATCCCTCAATCCGTCAATCCCTCAATTCCCCAATCCGTCAGTCCCTCAATTCCTCAATCCGTCAATCCCTCAATCCGTCAATCCGTCAATTCCTCAATCCGTCAATCCCTCAATTCCTCAATCCGTCAATCTGTCAATCCCTCAATCCGTCAATCCCTCAATTCCTCAATCCGTCAATTCCTTCAATTCCTCATCCGTCAATCCCTCAATCCTTCAATCCGTCAATCCCTCAATCCTTCAATCCGTCAATCCCTCAATCCCTCAATCCGTCAATCCCTCAATCCGTCAATCCCTCAATCCCTCAATCCGTCAATCCCTCAATTCCCCAATCCGTCAGTCCCTCAATTCCTCAATCCGTCAATCCCTCAATCCGTCAATCCGTCAATCCTTCAATCCCTCAATCCGTCAATTCCTCAATCCGTCAATTCCTCAATCCGTCAATCTGTCAATCCCTCAATCCGTCAATTCCTCAATCCGTCAATTCCTCAATCCGTCAATTCCTCAATTCCTTCAATTCCTCAATCCGTCAATCCCTCAATTCTTCAATCCGTCAATTCCTCAATCCCTCAATTCCTCAATCCCTCAATTCCTCATTCCGTCAATCCGTCAATCCCTCAATCCGTCAATTCCTCAATCCGTCAATT